>JAHLJT010004567.1:221547489-221647011 GCA_031308135.1 Acheta domesticus
GATAGACTAAATTTGTATTAATCCATATACTTATTTTAATTAAAGTTTAATAAATTACTATTTTATTTGTTTTAATAAATCAACGATTTGCAAAAATTATAATGAATTAGAAGAATGAATCGTGATTTGGAAAGTAAAGATGATGCAAAAAAGAAAATTGATTCTTTGGAAACAAAAATATTAAAGGTTTTAGAGGATAATTCCAATTTAAAGCAAAACAGTATTTATTACAAGCAAGAGATACAAAAATTCGAATCAATAATGTTCGATTAATTAATTAATTGATTGATTTTTTTCCTGAACTCTGCTTTCCATCCTGCCCCATTTTCAAATATTTTGTGTTTCCTAGGAATTGAAAATATGGATTTGTCATAAGTACCGTGTATTGAAATAAGATTCATTCTATCCCTAAGTTATTATTATAAACTTATTAACATTGAAATTGTTTGCTCAAAATATGCAATATTTTTGTACAGTTCGATTAATTAATTAATTAATAATTGATGGGTCTGATGTAGAAGAAGGAAATGTAGAAGGTATAAATAATTATTAAAACTTTAAAAATTTGGTTTAATAATACATTGCTCAATATAATTCTAAAACTTATAATGAATAAAAGAGTATTTGTAATTTCACTTATTTTCTTGTATATTAGTATAAATTCAAAAAATTTACATACACTTTAAACTATGTTTTATACTCTCTCCAGAAATAGACAGAGGAGGAAGCGAAAGAGGAAGAAGAGGGAGAGCAGGTAGAGGAGGCACACGCGAAAAAGAAAGATGGGGGATAGAAAGTGTAGGTAGAATAGGAAGAGGGCGGGGAACATGGAAAAGTAATGAATTTAATTTTAGAAGCTTTAAAAGAGGAAGAGGTGGATACGGAGTAGGCAGAGGACAAAATAATTTTAAAAAAATATTCAAAACAAAGTACATTTGTTATTAGGCCTTTTATGAAAATAAAAATATTATTTAAATTGGAAATTAGTTTTTATTACTGTTTATTTGTCTTTTATTTATTAACTTTGCTTTTCACAGTGCATTGATACATGTCAGAAAACGACAAGTACATAAAGGTAATGTATGTACGATTATAGTTAGCAGTTTTTCATTCAAATACTTATAAATAAATAAATATTTAAATACAATAATGAATTAATCCACTTAATGGAATATTTAACACTATAAATAACGAGAGTGTTTACAACAGCAAATACTTTCCAGCATTATTGGAATTACTTATGCAATATTATGTACTTGTTACCATAATGATATTGTTATAATTTAAAGAAGTTCAGATCAATCAATACAAAGAAAATTTGTGTTAAAACACTCTCAAAAAGTGTTAAGTTCAATGAAAAATAAAGATGTAAATGGAACAGAAAATAATTTGTCAGAATCAGAGCACGAACACATGTTAAAACTTACATTTAATTAATAATATGCTTTATTTAAAACAGAGCTAAGGAGTCAATGCAAGAGTTTACTTCCTAAACAAAAATATTTATTTTGGCAGTTTATTGGACTGGGGTCCTGCGTGCGGTTAAATTATAATAATAATAATATATTTATTAGGCTACAATTGGCTGATTGCCAGGTGGTAACCATACGTCTGTAGCTTTACAATACATCTACATTTGCAATTAAAAAACCCATTTACAATATAACACAATAAAATAAATTACAACTACTACTACGTCAAAGGATGGAACAATACAATAGATTTCTCTAGAGACCCTCAAAACCAACCGTTAACATTATTAATACTTTTAAAAATTATCAATAGAAATTTTCTGCCTTGTAACATTACAATGGAAATTCATTAAATGAACCGGGAGGAGGTACCAAAAGTATTTTCCCAGGGGGCCTAATTACATCAATCCGCCACAGAGCGCGCGCACAGCGCTGAGGAGTCGCGCATCCTTATCCCTCGCGCTAAGATTGCAGGAGATTCTGTATAACTGAAGACGTCGCAATGTCAAACGGCGTTTTGTTTTTCCAAAGTCTTGTCCAAGGCTTGAGGTCCCTCCTGGCGCCGGCCGCGAGGAGCGTGCGCACCGCTTCCTCATTGATATTGTGCGCCGCCAAGTGCAGAGGAGTCCCTCCGTTCTTAGTCGTCGCGTCGACGTCGGCGCCCGCGCGCAGCAGCAGCTCCGCGCACGGAACGCTGCGGCCGCTCGTCGCAGCCCGGTGCAACGCGGAATATCCATTGCAGTCGACAGCGTTTGCATCGGCGCCTCGTTCCAGAAGAAGCGACACCACGTCCGCGTGCGCCCTCAAGGCTGCTCTAATTAGAGGAGTGTGACCATCGGAATTAGTGTAGTTGACGTCGGCACCGGAGTCTATGAGACGTCGTACGTCATTTTAGTCTTGTGAGAGCGTAGGCTTCCGCGGCCGGAGTCAATATTAAGTTGGCTGTCCGGGTGACGCCGCGTCCATGGCAAAGGTGCCGACGTTTCGGTCGCCATTCTGCGACCTTCCTCAGGGCGTAAGGCACGGAGGTTGTACTGTGCACGGGTTAATATAGGGCTACGTTCCCCTTCTACCTGTGTACCGGTTGGCCGGGTGGTCGGCCAATGCGGAGAGAGTGCACCGGCCAATCAGGGCCGGGCTCTCCGCGGGGCGCTGTTGACGGACGGCGCTCCGTCCGTTACCGGACGTAGGGGAGCAGCTAGGACCGCGTCCGTTCGAGACATTTATGAACGACATTTATGAACGTAAAATTTCTCCATTAATGACCTTGCTAACAACTGTTCTACAATGTATATGTGGCTTGAAGGAGAGGACTCAAGAAGATCTCAAGAATTTGGGTCTTATTTAGTTACATGTGTACAGCAACGTCCTGCTTCTACAAATCATCTAGTCGCTTTTAGTGATAATGCTGCACGACAAAAAATAAAAATAGCTGTTCTGGATGTTCTTATTACAAAATACATCTCTACAAGCTGTGTAAAATAAGTTCCTGGTTTTTAGGCAAATCTATATGGAATGTGATCAAGATTGCGGCCTAAGTTTTAAGCAGAGTATACGAAACATCCGAGAGTTCTTGCATGGGTATGCTAGTAGACAGATCCGGACAAGTAGATATGGATGTCGTAACGTATTTGATGAATCATAATCATAAAAGTAAATGAAAATATCTATGCTGAAATGTTATTGCCGGTTTCTATAATTATTTTGAAGATGACAGAAATATGTATGTTTAAAGACCTATGTGCTAGTAACATTTATTTATTTATTTATTTAAAGTAATATATAGGCAACAGTACAAACTGATGAGGCCTGAATCGGTGCTAATACAATTCATTGAAGATATATCACATCATAATAATTAACATCACATGTACATATAAATGTAATATCACATAATATCACAATAATAATTTAACAAGTTTGACACAATTCTTGGACAGGAGGAACGAAGTCTGCGTATCAATGGAGTCTATGGTCTTCCCCGTTGAAGAGATCATCATAAGTTTTTTTGAAGATCTGGAGACTAGGAGCCGACACCATGTCCTGGGGCAATGTGTTCCAGGTGTCGACAGCTCGGTTGCCGATGAAGTTTTTGTACTGCACAAGATTATATCTAGATTTTACCAGCTTCATGTCGTGACCTCTTAATTGTAGGTTTCCAGAGCGCTGAAAAATACTAGTAAGATCGGAGTTGTATTGTCCTTGCAAAATCTTGAATGTTTCAAGCATATCGCCACGTTGTCTCCTAGCAGTTAGTCTGAAGTCCGAGTCTCGCCAGTCGTTGATCATAAGTCATGTTCTTGAGGTCTGTGGGAATACGTGTGGCTCTCCTTTGTACATTTTCTAGCAAATTCATATCTTTGAGGAAATAAGGATTCCAAATTACAGTGCCAAATTCAACAATCGGGAGAATGTAGGTTTTATATAGTGTTGTAAATGCATCGCTTCTTCTTGTATTAAAGGCTTTGCGCTATGTAAATATAGCTTTGTTAGCCTGTTTTGCGATGTAACTCACATGGTCTGCCCATTTGAGGTCGTTAGAGATCATGATCCCCAGATCTTTCATGATCTTGGTCTCAGACAAACATTTTCCTCCCAATTGGTAATTTCGTTTTGGGTTGGATCTTCCAATATGCATAACCATACATTTCGTGTCGTTTAAGGGTAATTTCCAAATTCTAGACCATTCATAGACACCGTTCAAGTCGTCTTGAAGGTGGAGATAATTCTCCAGAGGGTTTGCATAGAATTTAGTATCATCTGCGTACATCTTAAAGTGGGAAAGCATACCGTTCGGCAAGTCGCTAGTGTACAAGATGAATAGGATTGGTCCCAGTACCGACCCTTGTAGACCCGACTCCACTGTAGATTCTCTTCGGTGATGACTTTTTCTCTCCAATTCTCACGCAGAAATGACGATCTTCAAGGAAAGTTTGGATCCAGTGCAGAAGCTTCCCCTTTATGCCAAAGTGAGCAAGTTTGTAAAGCAACCTTCGGTGCGGTACCTTATCGAAAGCTTTGGAGAAGTCTAAATAGATGACATCTGTAGGGTTGCCGTTATCTAAATTTTTTGTCCAGTCATGTAGTGAAGATAGTAAATTTGTTATTATTGATCTCCTTGGCACGAAACCGTGTTGGTGTGGTGGTATGCGTCCAGTTCTCATAGTGAAGCTGAGAGAAACAAGAATTTCCAAATATCTCAAGAAACTCTCTTTCTACAAGTGGAATGTGATCTGTGCTGGGCTGGGGCCAGTGAAGCGACGGAAAATTGAAGTCTCCTAGGATAATAGTGAGGTCTTCTAAATCGTTCGCCTGACGGAATATGTCAAAAACGGCGTTGTCTACATCTGAAATTCTATGTGATGGCGAAGGAGGTCTATATAACGCACAAACATTGAAATTCAAATGATGTAGCCTAATTTGCAGCCATAGCGATTCCAATAAATCTCTATGCAAATCTGATTGAAGGATGGCTATAAGAGGATTTCCATCAAATTCCTTCGCTACATTTATCAAAACTCCTCCCCCGCGTCTTCCAGTTCTGTCTCTACGAAACATATTATAGCCCTCTATATAAATCATTTGATCCGGAATGTCCGGTTTCAACCATGTTTCCGTCAGTACTATAATGGTCGGTTTGTATTCTTGGATATCCAATAAGAGCAGATAAATTTGGGTAAAAGGCTTGCTATATTGGTATAGTAAATTGTATGATAACGTACTGTGGCCTGCGCTAGTTTTCCTGCTGGGAGGCTTGACGACCACTGATGATTTTCGGTGTACCTTTAATATATTTAATGGTTGCTTTCGGGTCGACTTCTGTCTTCTTGCCAGCTCCACTCTCAATTCCTTGATTTCCTCGCGTTGTAGAGGTGTTTGATCCTTATTGAATGAAATGTTCTGAGGTAAATCTTTGTTCCTTCGTAGTAATTCGTGTGCGAGCTCCGCCGTTTTCAGTGTGATCTTCAGGGGTCGAGATTTATCAGGGTCTGATTTCCCTAGACGTATGGCTTGCAAAATGCTGGTTTCAGTTTCTGCGGGTAACACTTTTCTAGAGTTGAGGCCTCGAAGTATCTCTCCGAATTCGCGGATGTCTTGTCTCTTCCTCTCAGTAGGGGTATCTGAATTACTTTCTTTAATTCCATATATAATATTTTTCGATCTATGGTTCCTTTCCTCTATCTCTTCTGTAGCTGCACGCGTGATCTCGGTGATATGTTTAGTCTTAAGCACTGTCCCAAGTTTTACAGTTTTGGTATTTATCATGGTTTCCATTTCCAAATTGATATCGTGTTGTTTGGACTAAATTGCGTCACATCTTGCCGATAACTTGACATTATCCTCTTGAATAGACTTCATTTTACTCGAAATATCTTTCAGACCGTTTGACATTTCTTCACATCAGTCGTAAGATCTTCCACCTTCTTGGCAATTCCGGAAATGTCATTTCTAATTTCTTTATGAGTTTCATCAAAATTTCTTCTCGAGGTAGCAAATTCATCTTTCATTTCCTTCCGGAGTTTGCCAAGTTCTTCTTTAAGAAGTTTCACGACATGTAGTATAAAACTTATTTGTGTAGGTAAATCAATTCATCATATCATCGCAACATAACAGCTGCGGGCTGTGGGGTGGTGGAGGAGAGGAGGGTTAATGGCCTGGGTGCGGTGTCCTGTCTATTGCGCCGCCCCGGAGGAGTGCGGTGTGAGGGTGGTGTCTAATAATAATTTCAGTAGAGGGGAGGGATTATGGTTTATATTTTCATTCAGAAGGTTGTCATTTAAATGGATGTGGAGCCATCGAAAGCTGCTCTTGTAATAAACAACATTGTTGGCTATGACAACACTCGTGATCATTTAATTTTAAATGCCAACGACATTTCACCACTAAACCAATAATGTTTAATGGATATTTTCATTGTAACTGTCAGCCCCACAAGGTCACATAGCGCTCCCCCAGCAAACGCGGGCTCAGGGAAGGAAGGGAAGGGATTTTAGTACTTGAGGATAAGAAACATATTCCAAATATACCCAACACTGTTGCATTTTTTCCCTGAACTCTGCTTTCCATCCTGCCCCATTTTCAAATATTTTGTTTCCTAGGAATTGAAAATATGGATTTGTCATAAGTACCGTGTATTGAAATAAGATTCATTCTATCCCTAAGTTATTATTATAAACTTATTAACATTGAAATTGTTTGCTCAAAATATGCAATATTTTTGTACAGTCTTAATTATTTATTCTTATTGTGCTTTGTTTCAAGATACCATTAATACGTATCTTATGAAATCTCATTAAATGAAGTTGAAGTTATCAACAATTTTATTACAATACATATGCCAAATCCTTGTTTTCCATCCTTCAATCAAAGAAAGACAAAAATCTGAAAATGCGGAAGGATGGAAAGCATAGTTCAGGAAAAAACTGTAATGGTTTTGTGAATATTTGGAATATGTTTCGTATCTTCAAATCTCCCTTCCCTTGCCCGAGCGCACGTTGCTGGTGGAGCGCTGCGTGACCTTGTGTGATGGACTATTCAAAACGTCTGTTAAACCCCACTCTCAAAAATTAAAATAAAAAGCAAAAATGCTTATCTAACATATGACAAATCATTGGATTCGTCATTTTACGCTCGTCATGGTGGACTGAAAAATATGTATAGTTCCATTTAAAAAAAGAAAGTTTCCTCAAAAATCTCGTAAAATGCAAGTGATAAATTATAAATTAATGCACGTATTAATTAGCCCCTTTCACTCATGCAATTCCGTGAAAACTGCATTGCAATAACTTCAACCGTTCAAAAGTTACAGAAGGTGCTAAAGTTACGTGACTCACCTGTATGTACACAATAAATTGACAATGTACTGAACCACCTAACAAAACACTATTAGCTTCGTTATTTGATTTGAAGTGCTAGATACTATGGATTTTGAAATGTGAATTATAGAAACCAAGGAGTTCCAGAATTTTGTTATTAGATTAGACTTAAATATTTTAGATAAATTAATTTTTGCCAGTTTATAGAAAAAATAGATGAATTAATTCACTGGGAGCAACTGACACGCGAAACAACAGCAAGATTAGTCTTAATATGTAAAGGACCATTACTTAATTACATACCACTGTATTAGTCCACTGCCCATATTAAAGAGAAGTGTTCAACAGAGTTGACCAAAACATACAAATATTTTCCATTTTACCAATTTGAACATGAGATATGTGTAAATAGTCAAATCGAGAGTCATAACGAAAAGCTGCCCTGCCTCCTAGAGAATTATTCACATTTGCTTTCTTCTTTACTGTATTGTTTTCAATGGTGCGTGTTCTTCTGCAAGTCGCTCTTGCCTCTGAGTAGCCAATTCCGAATTTTAATAGGCTGCCCATTTCTTAGCACTTGTATTCTGTTTTGACAACTGTAACTTTCGTTTCGGCATTGTTTCAAACAATTCAATTTTCACAAATTCTGTTAAAGAAGAAGTTGTTCAGAAAATATACGAAACCTGTATACGAAATCTACATATTGTACATTGTACATTACTGTATATTTTTGTACTTTTAACTCTCTAAATACTTTAAAACTTACATGTTTTCTTGCCACAATTTGTGTGCCAACCGGACTAAGGACAATGTTTGTACATTGACGTTCTTTACTACTTTCAGTACGGATTTCGTTCAAATGTTCCACCAACGTTGAAAACAAACAAATCACCAACAATCACTCACGGACTTTACATAGCATTGTTCAAACCCCAATGAATTTCGTAATATTCTCTAATAAGATCTCAGACCTCATCCTCTGGTGGTGCGCAGCTAAACTATTGACATTGATCCACTATTGAATCTGTGATGTAAAGCCAGGCGAAAAATGTCCGGAAAAGTATTTATTTTGTGAATATAGTAAGGTTTGCGATTGTAAATCATAGCCTATGTTACTCCAGACCTTTAAAGGAAGCTAGTACAAAAGTTTCATCAGTATTGGTTCAGTAGATTCAGAGATTATCCCGCTGTAAGTCAGTGCAGTTCTGTCTTTATATATTAGGATAGATTATTTTTTCATAAATTTTTTTTGTTTTTGTAAATTTTGTCTAGTTTCAGTTACTTTCAAATATTACTTTCCTTTTTACTAGACTGAGCATATTATTTATTTATTTGTCAAAAAAAACAGTAAAAACTGTATATGACGTGTGGGGAAAGAAATTTATCTGCGCACATTTTCTTGAGGGCCAAAATAAAATTTAAAAAAAAAATAGAAAATCATTATTTTAGAAAAATAAAAATATTTGAAAAACGTTTGTTCCCGAGTTATAGAAAATCAATTTCAACGGTAAATGAACTACAGGCAAAAGGAGTGCTCAACAAAACGTGCGCACAATGAAGCTACATTTACGTCCAGAAGCAAAACGAGGGGCCATCTCAGCATTTGCTCAGTGGATCAGGGAAACTGGACAAAAACCTGATCGAGATGGGGGTCATTGACCCGGAAGCTGAAGTACATTACTTGTTACAGGCGTATTAAATATTATTTTAAAATGTATACAATGCAAACGTAAACTAATTCATTATATACCTTGGTTTTGTTACAATAAACATTATTTTTCTTTTTCATGATCACTATAGTCTCTAATTGTATAGAAACAGTTTTGCAGCAGAAAAGATTTTACTTTTAACTTAAATTTGTGTACCGACTTTAATTGTTTTATGTCATCTGGCAATGCGTTGTAAAGTAACGTACATGTATTGTATGTTGATTTCTTGTACTGAGCTGTTGATACTGACACTTGATGCACATGATTTCTACGGCGTGTGTTGTAATTATAAATATCAATATTGCATGAAAATATGTTCCCTCCATTAAGTAGGTCATTTTTGACAAATATTACAGATTCGTAAATAGACAAGGCAATGGTAAGATTCCCAGCTCAATGAAAAGAGGCTTGCAGGAATCACGTGGAAGGCATTTTTTCATTATTCGAATAATTTTCTTTTGCAATCTGAAGGTCTGAATACTACATATAGCATACTGCATAGCATAAGGTTACAACTAGACGTGCCATCGGCTTCAAAGACAGCGCTAACTGGTGAATTATATTAGAAACACCAGAGTGCAAGGTTTGTTTCTTGGTAAGACATAATTTATGGTGGTAAGAACATCACTATAGTATAGAAACTATTAATGAGATTGGTTTCAAAATACCTGATTCATGGGGCTTGAATGGTCAATAAAATATAGTACTATTTACTTCTTTGTCAATGTTTCAGATAATTAACAATACATGATGATTCAGTTGACCAAAACCTATGAACCAGCTGTTGCTACTATATCCATTGTCATGATTTTCCATGTTAATAAAGTTTAAAAACAAAAAACAATTATATTGAAGCATCCTTTTAAATGTTTGTTTTTCTTAGTTATATTTGAATGTGTTTGGTACATGTTTATATTATAGTGAATGAAAGCAATCAAGTATTAATGAAAGATGTCTCTCAATAATATTTTATGTTGCTTTGTTATATTTATTTGAATTTGAAAAGTAATTTCTTTCATAGAACTTCACAAACTGATGAACAAAACTGTAATATTTTTTACCACAAAATAATAGAAATCTAATTTCATTGCCTGTATTTAAAAATGAAGTTCTTTTTCTCGTTCACTGTTTGTATACTATATTGTTTGTAGCTAGTTGAGCCAAAGTGTAATAAACCTATTCAGTATGATGGGTGTTTTATTACCACTGATCACTTCCATTTCCTCACGTTTCTAAGTCTGCTGCAACATAGCACAGGCTATCTTATGTTATATGTAATTGGGGATGTAACATTACAATAGTAATTTATTGAATTTTGTAAATATGCATATTTAAATTACTATTTGCAAAAGTATTTTCATCAAACTGCTTCCAACGTAGGGCTGTGTCCATTTACTTACACTTCTGATCATTGGGTAGGATTACAATTTTCAAAATTCGAGATTTGAATGAAAATGAAGACTATTTTATAAGCGTACTTTTCTATTTGAGGACACACATTTTAAGATATACTAATTTGGAATTTATCTCCGTATTAACACATCTCACTGACAGTAATATAATGACAATAAAGGTGTTGTGAAAGTGAACGGACAATTATCAGATATAATAATTTCTAAAGGATTAAGGCAGGGGTGCTGTATGTGCCCAACTCTTTTTAACATGTTCGTTGCCGAAGCTATGAGAGAATGGAGGAGGAAATGCAGTGTAATGGGAATGCAAATTGGAGAATCAATACTGGATGTTCTACTCTTCGCGGATGATCTAGTCATAATGGCTGAGTATGAGTGGGATGTGGATTTTATGTTTAGAAAATTAAAACAGGAATTTGGTCTCAGGGGATTGCAAATAAATGTGTCCAAAGTAATGTGCATGGTAATAAGAATATGGAAAAGATTTGTGTGTTGGAAATCATGAAGTACAGTTATGTGATGATTTTAAATATTTAGGCTTTACAGTTTCAAAAGAGGGCACAAGCAACAAGGATATTAATAAAAAAATAAATCAAGGGAAACGAGTCATAAATATGCTAAATTCAGTTTTGTGGATAGAGAAGGCTGGAAAAGAGGAACCGAGAAACATCGCCAGACGTAAACCACTCGGATATATTGTATATACTGATAGTAATAATTTTTTGTAAAACTCATTTGAAATCGTAGAACATTTGGTGCGAAAAAATTAAATAGTTTCAAGCGATAGATTTTTTTTTCAAAACTTCAAATGAGAAAGCGTGAGAAAGTAAAAATATATTTCTGGCATTGAATGCATTGTGTAAGGTATGCAATGTATTCAAGAACATAGAAGTAACATATAATAGTTATTATTAAACATGATGGTATTGTAATATTCTGCAAATGTATAAAAGTAGGCATAAAAGTTTATATTATCGTGAACAAAACACAGCCATTCTTGTCGCCTTATCAGTGCAGCGTTACAACAATCGACAATGACCATTCAACTAATCGTTTTTACATTTAACACAATTAAAGAATGCAATTTACAATTAAATAAAAAATGTATAATATAAATATAAGCAATTATAATAATAAAATGTCCATCAAAGATACTTGGAGTTACATAATGAGGATCATAAGAAAGCAATGGAATACGATTTGGAAAGAGTGAAAAATAAGCACAATACATAAAATGATTCATGATTTCCATAAACTAAGAACCAACAAAAAAGCTCAGTCGCAAAGATCAAGTGACGCTCTCTCAAATCAGATCTGAACATACCAAGCTAACTCGCTCATCTGTTAAATTCCACAGCTCCCTTAAAATGTGAATAATGCAACGAACAACTGACAATAGTCCATATCCTTCAGACATGTACAAAATATATCAGTGAACGCCAATCAATCCTACAGACTTATAATCTTAAAAATATTTTACACTGCAGTGATTTTCAAGAAAAAATATTAACATTGTGTAAATTATTAAAAGTGTGTGACGATTTATAAGTATGTCATTTGTAAAATTACTGGTTCACTCTTGCTTTAATTGTATTTTCACTATGTTATCCAATCATGTATTAAATACAGTTTAACATGTTTTTGCAGTCGCTAATAACCTTGTCGTTGACGCGACTTTAAATAAATAAATTTTAAAAAAATAAATAAAATAAAATAAAATAAGAAATAACTGCATTATTTGGGAGCAGGTAATGAAAGTTTGCAATCTTTATTTCATATTTATTTCAAATAGGTTTTAAATAATTTCTAAAAGGTTAATTTGTAAACGTGTAACAAAAGCTCCAATGTAAGAAACGAGCAAAGAAACACGAAATAATATACACATTCTAGCATTCTAGCTTTGCCGAGGCCCTATACTCCGAAAGGCACTAAAGGAACAAGAAGAAGAAGAACACACCTAGCATCCACCTTATTTACAACACCTCTAAATTACGATCAGGGAGCGAAGGATTATTAGAGCAGGCTACTAATTTCCATAAGTTTGAAAATTGTTATTCTATGACTTGTACTTATTTATTTTATAGTGTGGCAATGCCCGACTATCTCTCTTTACTTATTTTTATTCTTATTTATTTAATTACGTTTGCTAGCTCTATTTTATTTATTTGCTTGGGCGCTTGTTTTTTTTTTATTTTATTTATTTATTTTAGGTCGCTTTTAAACTGCTCGGGTCATAAGCGACCACAGTAATACACAAGTACACTAGTCACATATTTAGATACATAAATTACATAGCAATACATGCAATACATTACATACTTGACACAATAATGCAACCTCATATGAACCAGTTGTTAACTGTTTGAATCAATGTAAAGATCCATTGCATCCCTAGGAAATTAATACTCAATTTCAGAATCCATATTAGCTTATTAATTCAGTTTATGTTACTGGAAAGTACAATAAAATTTAAAGGAAAAATTTAAATTTAGATTACATAACTTTCATGTTTTTAAATAGATCCCTAAGTTACTATTAATTCCCAGTACAATGCTCTAATTTGTACTTCTGTGGGTTTAAGTGGTCATTTCATCTATCAATTTGCCCGTTGGACAGAATTATACATAGAGGTATTTAAATTCAGTACACAGAATAGCAAATGTCATTTACAATATGTCAAAGTACATATACATAGACTTACATATACATATATACAGATACATACATATAATAAACATATACATACATATACATTCACATTCAACACATACACATATATATATTCATATCCACAATTTAGTAAATAAGCCCCTTACTTGGTATCCCATTCATTTCACTATGCGGTTCTATATTAGTTTGTCAAATTCCGTTACTTTTAAATATTTGATAATTTGATCACACTTCTCTATGGTATTAAGAAGGTCTAATAAATTGCCATTGATTTTCATTGCTGTTCTTTGACTGTTGGTTTCTGGGCATTCAAGTAGCAGATGTGGGGAAGAAATTCTAGCTCCACACTTAGGACATTGTTCTGGATCGGATTTTTTTATAAGATGTCCATGACTGGCTTTGAAATGACCTATTCTGAGTCTGGTGATAGTAACCTGATTATTCCTGTTAGCCAACTTATGTGGAAATGGAGATTCATTTATTGATCTCCTAACAAGATGCAGTTTAGAGGTTATGTTCTTCCATTGTGTGTCCCAGTATTTAACTATTTGAGATTTAAAAAGCTTTTTAATATCTTCATATGAACCATAAGCATTATTGTCAATATTTGGTAATTTTGTTGCTCTTTTTGCGGCTTCATCTGCTTTTTCATTACCTATAATGCCTTTGTGGGAAGGAATCCAGGTAAGAACTATTTGATTTCCTGCCTCATGGTGATCATACAGTAGTTTTTGTATTTTTTGTATATAGATATTCTTTGTATATCTATTATTTATGGCTCTCAATGAGGACAGGGAATCAGAGAAGATAAGTATGTTTGGATTTACTTTATTTGCAGATATGGTTTCAATACTTTTTAGGATTGCCCAAGCTTCACAGGAATAAATTGAATAGAAATCAGGTAGTCGAAATACTTCTTCAGTTCCCTCTGTGGTTGAAATTATAGCACAACCGCATTTACCATTACATTTTGACCCATCTGTGTAGATCTTTAAGTGATTTTGAATTTTTCTTCATATTCAGCAATAAATGGGAGAAGAAGGGTCTCAGATTGTGAGAAAGTGTGTGGAAGTTGATTAAACTCAAGATTTATGGTGGGATTGAATAAGTGCCATGGGGGGATGGGGTGATAGCTTCTTGGGAATATGAGGGGTTTATTTATATTTAGAGCGTTAAGGTATAAGGGAAGTCTTTCTCTCAGAGGCTTTGGAAAATTTGGATGTACATTATACATTTCTGTTTTAGGGGAGTTGAAGATATATGCGTTTGTTTGGTTTGGAGGTATGCTGAATGTTGCATATGCATACTTTAAACATTGTAGCTTTCTTCGCAATTCCAGTGGCATGAGACCTGACTCTGCTAGAAGGCTGGTACACGGGCTAGTTCTGAAGGCTCCTAAGCTTATGCGACATGCACTGTGGATAATGGGATCCAAAGTGTTCAGTAGTGTTTTGGCTGCTGCGCTATACACCACTGACCCATAATCGAGTTTAGATTGTATTAGGGCTTTATAAATTTTTATTAGAGAATCAGACTGGGCTCCCCATTTTTTACATGCTAGCATTTTTATGATATTCAGTCTGTTTTTGCAATCTGTTTTTAGAGCTGCAACATGATGTTTCCATGTATGTTTGGCATCAAACACTAATCCAAGGATTTTACAGGTATTTGATCTTCTTATTTCTTTATTCCCAATTTCCAATGTAATTTTTGCATTCTGTTCATGGGATCTTCTGGTAAATACTATGAATTCAGATTTAGTTTTGGAAATAATAAATCCTGTAGAACTGGCCCAATTGTCAATTTTATTTAATGTTTCTTGCATTATTTTAGCAGTTAACTGAATATTTTTTCCAGTGCACAGAAGGGTGATATCATCTGCAAATAAAAATATTTTAGTTGGGCCTTTTACTAATGTACTGACTTCGTTGACAGTTATGAGAAAAAGGAGAACACTAAGTACTGACCCTTGCGGAAGTCCATTGATCATTTCTACAGCTTTCGAAGTTTTTTCTTGTAATCTTACTTTGAGATATCTGTGACTTAAGAAATTATTTATGAAAGCTAGTGTATTACCTTTTATTTCCATATCAGAAAGGATATTTAGGAGTCTTTTTTTATATACCATCTCGTATGCTTTTTCAATGTCTAAAGAGACTAAAATAGCATGTTGATTTGTAGCTAAGGCGTCACATATTTCTGTGTCTATACTGACTAAATGATCATTTGTTGACCGGAGTGATCTGAAGCCACTTTGATACTGTGATATCAGATTTTTCTCTTCCAGGGTCCATCTCAATCGATTGTTAACCATTTTTTCTAGTATCTTGCATATATTACAGGTTAACGAAATGGGACGAAAGTTCACTGGGTTTGAATGGTCTTTAAGAGGTTTAGGGAAAGGAATTACGATGGCTTCTCTCCATTGGTTAGGAAGGGTATGGGTTGTCCAAATACTATTGTATATTTGTAAAAGATATTTTAGTTCATTCTCTGGGAGATTCTTAAGAAAACTGTTTGGTATGTCGTCCGGCCCTGGTGCTGAATTTTTGCTCTTGTTTAGTACATAGCTAAGCTCATGCATGTGGAATGGTTGGTTATACTGATCCTCATTGTTTTCTAATAGTTCTTTGTTGAGTTCCAAGTAGGGGGTAGAAGACGATGCAATTTGTGCTAAAAATGTTGGTTCGTAATTTGAGTTGCTAGAGTTTTTAGCAAAGGAATCAGCAAGTAAATGACTCATGGCTTCTGGACAGAATTGTTTTTCTCCATTCTTGTCAATTAGCATTCTAGGTAGGTGATATGTGTTTGATCCGCTAATTATCTTGACTTTGTGCCACACTTCAGAAATTGCTGTCTTATTCGTGATGGATGACGTAAATTTTTGCCATGATTGGATCATTGTGGTCTTAAGTGTTAAGCGGGCCTTAGCTCTTGCTTTCTTGTAGGAAATACAATTTTCTATTGTTTTGCTTTTTTTAAATTTCCTGAACGCTCTTTTCTTTTCTTTTATAGCGTTTGTACACTCTTCATTCCACCATGGTACTTGACGTTTCATTACTTTTCCTGTAGTTTGGGGGATTGCCTGCTTGGCTGCTTCTGTAATCAAAGTGAAAAACTCACCAACTATCGTATTGATTTCATATTGTTGAGGCGAATCTAGCACTTTAAGATTGTTAATATTATTATTAATAATATATTGAAAAAGAGGCCAATTAGCTCTGTTTATTATCCATTTAGGGCGATTTCTTTGCTCTATTTTTTGTTGCTGGATTGACCAGTTTATGGATAAAGGATAGTGATCGCTGTCATATAGATCTTGCATTGAGGCCCATGAAAGTTTTGTTGCAATATCTGTGGACGCGAAGCTTAAATCTATGACACTTTCTGTACCGTTACTAACGTTGAAATGGGTCGGCGTTCCCGTATTGAGTATGACCAAATCATTATGATTGTCTAACCATTCTTCGATTAATTTTCCTCTTCTGTCTACAGTTGAGGAACCCCACAGGTTGTTATGACTATTGAAGTCTCCTAATATTATAAACGGTTTTGGCAGTTGTGCGAGAATGTTATCTAGTTCAGCAATATTTAATGAAATACTATTTGGTAGATAAATATTGCAGATAGTTATAGTACAATTTATTCTGACTTTGATTGCTACTGCTTCTAACGTCGTTTGGAGAGGAATATCTTGAATGAATACTTCGTTTTTTGTAAAAATTGCTACCCCTCCACTAGCGATTTGTGCTTGCCTTCTATTGTAGAAGGATGTTCTATATCCTCGTATTTTTGCATTGGAATTGTTTTTGAAATTGGTTTCCTGTATACATAAAATTTGTGGATTAAGGTTATTAATTAAGAGTTTTAGATGTGGAAGTCTTGCATAGAAACCATTACAATTCCATTGAACAATGTCCATGATGTGTTTGGTTAAGCTTGGTTTCTAATTACGGTTCATCCGATGATGAATGATCAATTAATTCATGGGAAGTATCTTTCGAGGCCTCCAGTTTTTTAATAATTCTTGAACATCTATTTTTTAGACCTTTACCACGTAAGGTGGGATAAATTTCTCTTAGCATTGCTATTAGGGGGGAAAGGTCATTTGTGAAATCTTTCGCGATGTCTACTGTGAATTTAGTTCCTTTTGTTTTATCGAAAAAGTTTATTAATTGGTTGAATGACAGTGGATAATTTGTAACATTTTTCTCTACTAGTGCTTTTGTGTCTGTCCATAAATTATCTTGACTATTATCTGGTTTGATTTTTAATTTCTTTGGATTCTTTCCCGCATTAGGTTTTCGTGATGTACTAAATTCTTCTGGGTTTTGTATTTCTGAATCTGATCCAGAGTTGTAGTCTGTAGACTCAATATCGCTTTCAGATAACTGGTTTACTGACGTAATGATTGAGTCGGTAGTAGATAAAGGTCTTTTCATTCTTGCTGGGGTACTTTTGTCGACCTGTCCTTCTGTGAGCTTATCGGTGGTAGCGGCCTTCGTCGAGGTTACAGGAACTGAGACTGATTTTGGAGTTTGAATATGAGGTTCTTTGCAAACGGTTATAGTTTCAACTTGTGCAGGGGCGGATGTAGTAGAATGAAAGGCAACGTGTTGGGGTGTGTTTATGATGGGAGTTTGTGATATGGTATTGGAAGTTGGATTTATCTCCACAAAATCTGGATTGATTTGTGGGCAATTTTTAGCTAAATGACCCTGTTGTTTACATTGAAAACACGTAGGGGTATCCGATGTGATGTAAATCCAGTGTGGTACTTCTTCAAAAATTACTTGAAAACATTCAGGTAGTTTGCTTTCATCTTCTGGGCTAATAAATGTTTGTCGACGAAAGCTTAGAATATGACTTAGATTTGGACTAGAAAAACCTGCTCTAAGAAATGACATTGGTGTTACTGTTTTAATGCCATACGAATATAGCTTATTTTCAATAAGCGCATGCGGTATACTAGGGCTCACATTTGAAAGTATTATTCTTTTATTTCTGGATATTAAGGGTCTTATAGGGAATTCTTGCCTACATACTGTTATACTTTTGTGTTTTTCAACAAGTTCGTCAGCAACTTCTTTAGTGGCGAGATATACACACAGCCTATTATTTGAAATTTTTGACACAAATCTTATATGGACTGGATTGATTTTTTGGGCAAGCACTTGTATGAAATCTAAGGTTGGAGCTTGGTTGACAGGGTCTATAACAATTGCGTTTTCTTTTTTGGGGAAAAGGTTCGCTGCGGTTACTGTAGCATAATTCTTACTTGAGCCATCGGTAGGTTGTTGGTTTCCTGAGGTTGATGCCATGGTGGAGCTTGTGCCCGGTGCCGAGCACCGAACAAGGGGAGATTTTTTACACTCACTCACAATTCACGAAGCACTCGTCACCAATGGTAAAATCACACGATAAATTAGCAAAATCAGTATAGATCTCCTTCGCGCACTCTCAAACCATTCACTTAAACTGTAGGTTTGGCCTCAACAGTCCACGATAAGAGCTGCCTCGGTTACGATGCTCACACCTCAGCGGCTAGAGCGAGACTGAAGAACGGTCTTGTTCAATTTATATCAAATAAAAACATCTCACCATTGGTTTTCATTCGTTTTCCATTCCAGGACACTTCTCACACTTAACTTCGTTTCTCGCCACTAACACCAGAGTTGAGTAAATATTACGAAAATAATAATTCGTAATTCTGCTTTATGAAGTTTCTTTTATGACGATAATGCCACTGGCGCTTGTTTCTTTTTCGTAGGATGAAAAATACCTCTCGTACGAGGATTCTGCCGGTGAATATTTTTACTTACGTGGTGAATTTTATTAATTTACTGGTTTTAATAATTTTGTAGATGGAAACGCGATATTATTTAATTATATTTCAGTGGCATAAAGTGGCACTGCTATTTCTGTTTATTTAAAAATCAATTCTTTTCTAATTTATGATTTTAACAAATTTATATTCTTCCATATGCGGCATACAAGTGACGTTTCAAGTGTGGAGGCATTTGTGGAAGAAGATGGGCAGCTCCACAACCACATGTTATTTTTTACAAAGGACAATAAACACACACACACATTTTAGGATTATTTAAATTCACACCCGTTTATATCGCCTAAAAGAGCCTGCGTTCATGTTAGTATTTTGGAATGTACTAAATGGAAAACAAATACAAAATGTTCCATTTCTTTTTCCTTTCTCGGGGTTCATTCGCTTCAGACGTCTTGTTAGAAAATGTATTTTTACTTTCCCGTGTAGTACGTATACACGGAGTGATGTAATGCTGCGCGAAAAAATGGGGAATTTTCGGCGGAAAAAAATTAATTGCCGGGCCGTGAAAACGAAAAAGTCGATAAAACCAGTTGCTAAATTAAGAAAAAAAATCCCCTAACACGTGGTGAAGCCAAAAACCCTGTTTTCTATGTTCTTGATACCGCAAACCCAATTGAAAGGAAAACGTCCGTCCGTCTTTGAACACTGCTAGCGCCTAAACCATACGTACGATATCTTCCAAAATGGATATTCCCCGGTCGATCTGGTTCTAGTCGAAGCTTTGAGATTTTGAAAAAGATTCTTCAAAATTTGGGGGTACTTTATACGAAGCCCCCCGGGGATTTTCAAAATTTCCTCAAAAACGGCTCCAAATTTTTTCTTTAAATTTCTTGTATGAATAGAGTAAAATACACTTATTTACATGGCATAGGTCCGATTTTCACGGATAACTCTGACTTTTTGAAAATTGCAAAAGTTTAAAATTTTTACGGCGTCTTTCTGGAACTACAAAATTGAAGATAAGAGATTTTTCCTTTAAATAAAATGTGCTCTCCAAAATGAGTTCTTTGTTTAAGGTTATGTACATTGTTCTGAAAATTGTAGTAGTTTTCGCGCAATATTGCGTGCAATATGTGCAATTTTAAACAATTACAAAAACAATGTACAAATGTACAAATTACAGACCAATAAGTGTAACAAATTCTGTTTCTAGAATTTACGGGAAAATTATAAAGATGAGATTAGAAAACGCAATCAAGGATGTTGAAGAACAAAATGGTTTTCGGGCAGGAAGATCTTCCATTGATGGAATATTTTGCCTTCGTCAAATAATAGATAAGAGGCTGGCACATAATATAGAGACACATATGATCTTTATAGATCTCACAAAGGCCTATGACAATGTTCCATTGGAAAAATTGTGGGAAGTTCTTAGACATCAAAATATAAATATACAATTAATAACAGCAATTCAAAACCTGTACGATGATATGACAAGCTGCATCAAAATTGGAAGAACGGTAACGAATCCAATTAACATCTCTAAAGGTCTGAGACAAGGATGCTGTATAGCACCTACTCTCTTCAAAATATATTTAAACGCTGCTCTTGAAAATTGGAGACGTAAATGTCGAAACATGGGGATAGAAGTTGACAATGATAATTTTTTTACCCTTCACTTCGCTGATGACCAGGTTATTCTTGCCGAAGATGAACAAGATATAGATTACATGCTAAGAAAGCTAAATGAGGAATATACAGCTTGGGGTTTGACTACGAATCCACTGAAAACTGAACATGTTGTTGCGGGAGCACAAGGGACTAATTTAGTAATTGGGAACATGTGTATTAAAAATACAGCAGCTTATAAGTACCTTGGCGTACATATATTAAAGGAAGGCGGATGTGCAGAAGAAGTAAAACAAACTTTTGTAACGGATAGTGATAATTACACTCTTTAATATGACGTAAAGTTTATTTTGAGATTTTTTTTTTTCCAAAAATTATATAGATGTAAATTTTTTGAAAGATCTCTCACATCTTTAATATGCACATTATCCGACTTGTAAAGATTATTATATTCGTGAGTGTAAGTGCTTCAAATAAAGTATTTTGAAAAAAAAAATTCTGAGAAAATGAGCTGCAAATTTCGCATTTTTAGTAGTGCTAAAACGCCATTTTCTCTTAAACGGCACATCATTTTTAAAAGAAAATTGGCATTTACGGCTAGGTTTTTGTGATCTTTAATATTCTAAAATTAATGTTTCCGTTCTACCAATAGGAAACCGAAAAATTAAGAAAATGACAAAAAAATGTACTTTTGGCGGTGATAGATGGTAGCTGGCAAGAAGGAGTGTGTGGCAATTCCGAATAGCTAGCGAAGACTCAAGGAAATAGAAAACTAATACGGGGAAGTCTGAGCCATTCTGTAGCACCACTGGTTACTTTTTCGCGCTTAGGAAGAATGTAATCCTTTGCGGAAAAAGGCGAATTTTCGGCAGAACAACTCTTTATTTTAGGTCCCTGGTAACAAAAATGTGGATAAAGCCAGTTGCTAAATTTAAAAAAAATCTCTAACACATGGTGCAGCCAGAATCCATGATTTATGGCTCTTTCATGCCGAAAAATTAATTGACGGCAAAACGTGTTTGTCGGTCCGTCTATGTGAACAACGCTAACGGCTAAACCGGTCAGCCGATTTCCTCCAAAATTGATATCCCCCAATCAATCTGGATGATGTCGTGGCCTCTTGAATTTGAAACCGATTTTTTAATTTTGGGCATACTTTACATGCAGCCCCGGGGATATTTTAAAAAATGGCGCCAACAATATTAATTAAATTTTGTTGTTGGATAGTCTGAAGAACGTCTATGGCGCATGTCTCACTTTGGTCCAAAACGCTGATTTTCCGAAAACTGAAAAAAAATCAAAACTTTTTCGGCGTCTTCCTACAACTACAATTATGATACAATTCTTTTCTTAACGAAACGTTTTCATCAAAACTAGATCTTCGAATGAGGTCATGTCATTTTTCAAAAGCATGCATATTTTTTGCGATTTTGTGTCAATCATAGGCAATTTTTCTTTTCTTTAAATAATTTTTTCTTAACAACCGCTTAACATTTTTAGATTAAATTTGGACCTTAGATAACACGAAAGGCGCTTAAGAGAATGGTGCAGGTTTCATCTTCATTACAAAATGTTCGGCGTCTTCTTACAACTACAATAGTTAAGATACAATTTTTTTCTTAACGACATGTATTCATCTAAAACAGAACTTTAAATAAGGTCATGTTAAATTTTCGGGAAATGGAGGATAGGATGTGGAGTAATTGATCCCGACGCTGAAAGGCACGAAGGGAGAGAAGAAGAAGTGAAGTATTTGAGCCTCAAAATTAGTCGCCTGATTCACTTCCTTCTCATAGCTTCGGCAGTGAACATGTTAAGAAGAGTTGGGGACGTACAGCATACCTGTCTTAATCCTTCAGAAATTATTATAAGACCTGATACTGGTCCGCTTACTTTCACAACAGCTTTATTGTCTTTAAATTACTGTCAGTGAAATGTGTTAATACGGAGAGAAATTTTGGTGTAAATAGTATTGCATAACCATTACCAATGAGGAGAAACTATTGTAACCGCTTTCTCTTTGTCTACTTGGTTACCTTGGTTTTCTTTTCTCAAAGATGTTGCTTCATCAATAGACCAAAATGAAATACCCATTGGAATATTCTTAGATCTCTCGAAAGCTTTTGACGTTATTGACCATAAGATCTTGCTCTCAAAATTACCTTCGTATGGAATTCGTGGTATTGCCCTAGATTGGATAACTTCTTACCTTAAACATCGGACTCAAAGAGTAGAAATACCATACTGGCAGGAAAGGACATTACATACTTATATTTCCAATTCTTTGCCAATTGTGCATGGGGTCCCGCAAGGTTCGATCTTAGGACCTATTCTCTTTCTGTTATATGTAAACGATATGCCCTCGTCTATTAAAAATGGAAGAACGGTTCTGTTTGCTGATGACACGAATGTTCTTTGCAAAAAAGAAGCAGTAAATAGTACAATTTCAGAAGTTTCAAATTGGTTTAATAATAACAAATTAATTGTTAACGAAAGAAAAACTGTTTCAATGCATTTTTGCATCTCAAATCGGAAATCGCATGTTCCATTGAAAATGAACAATATGCAATTAGCTGATGTTGTGGCAACAAAATTTTTAGGTCTTTCAATTCAATCAAACCTCAAATGGAATGTACATATAACAGAATTAAACACTAAATTAAGTTCATTATGCTATGCATTCAGAATTCTTTCAAATTCTGTCAGCCTTCATGCAGCTCGTTGCGTTTATTTTGCAAATGTGCATTCCCGCCTGAGATATGGCATAATATTCAGGGGAAGCTCATCCTGTAGTATTCAGACCTTCAGATTGCAAAAGAAAATTATTCGAATAATGAAAAAATGCCTTCCACGTGATTCCTGCAAGCCTCTTTTCATTGAGCTGGGAATCCTACCATTGCCTTGTCTATTTATTTACGAATGTGTAATATTTGTCAAAAATGACCTACTTAACGGAGGGAACATATTTTCATGCAATATTGATATTTATAATTACAACACACGCCGTAGAAATCACGTGCATCAAGTGTCAGTATCAACAGCTCAGTACAAGAAATCAACATACAATACATGTACGTTACTTTACAACGCATTGCCAGATGACGTAAAACAATTAAAGTCGGTATACAAATTTAAGTTAAAAGTAAAATCTTTTCTGCTGCAAAACTGTTTCTATACAATTAGAGACTATACTGATCGTGAAAAAGAAAAATAATGTAACAAAACAAAGATATATAATGAATTAGTTTATGTTTGCATTGTATACATTTAAAAAAATATTTAATACGCCTGTAACAAGTAATGTACTTCAGCTTCCGGGTCAATGACCCCCATCTCGATCAGGTTTTTGTCCAGTTTCCCTGATCCATTGAGCAAATGCTGAGATGGCCCCTTGTTTTGCTTCTGGACGTAAATGTAGCTTCACTGGGCGCACGTTTTGTTGAGCACTCCTTTTGCTTGTAGTTCATTTACAGTTGAAATTGATTTTCAATAACTCGGGAAAAAACCTTTTTCAAATATCTTTATTTTTCTTAAATAATTATTTTCTAAATTAATTTTTTCGTTTTCGTTTTTTTTTTTTTTTTAATAAAATTCTGGCCCTCAAGAAAATGTGCGCAGATAAATTTCTTTCCCCACACGTCATATACAGTTTTTACTGTTTTTTGACTAAATAAATAAAAATAAATAAAAAATAAATACCAAAGTAAATCTTTAATGTACTTATTCCGTGACAAGCTTCTACACCGTCACGCACATCTGGGAGTATTTCTAATGAAAGGTAAAATTCCCTGTCAGGGGTGGGTTCGTCATGGTTCAACTAATTACCAATTAACAAGTATACACAGTTCATTAGTTTGAAATAATATTGAACGTATATTCTGATGAATGAAATATAATCTACAACTGTATTTACAAATTTTACCTATGTTCTCAATATTTTTCCCATTAAATTCTGGTAGTTACCTATCCTACCTAAACTGCAGTTATGATTTTCTAATGTAATCTTAACTTTGATCCCTTGTTTTCTAATAATAACTTATACACATAGAGATACACTTTACATAACAAAAATCACTAATAAAACACACGAAATACAATTCAAATAATGATCCTGAAAAAGAAATACATGCACATACAATGTTCCAAATTTTTTAACACCTTTGAATCAATTAATAATATAACACTTAATTCTCACAATTGAATTTGGCTCATCCTTAGCCTTTCAGTATAAAAAAAATTCGTTTAACAAAGTCTTTAGCCAGTCCTTCAAATGCTATTATGAAATAAATAATCGGACGGCTTTTCCTCCCATTCAGTATTTCATACAGCTTACTTTTTGCTAAGTGTTATTTATACTCTTAAATCAATTATACGTGAATTCAGTTAAATGGTTTTACGTAAGAACACAATTTTTACATTATTCACAAGAAATATCTGAATCTGATTCTAATTACGACTTTATGAGAAAAGGAAATGACTCGACTAGTTACCAGACAACTGTTCTGTGAAATTCTAATTTGAAATTTCGTGAAAGTTCTTTCGGTATTTGTTCAACTCACGGCCGGTGACCTCCCTAGATACTCTGCGCTGCGTAGCCGGCTGCAAAACGGCGTCCACGCCTCCAAGGTCGCTGGATTTCTGCACCGCTCCGTGTTGCCTGCCGCGTTGAAAAATGGGATGCCTCCGAGCGCCGTCTCTCATTGCTTAGCGACGTTTTACCATCGGTCACTCCAAGATGATGGTCGCATAAGAATGTAAGTTGAGAGCTTCCAATTATGACTTCGTAATGGTAACAAGCCAAACTAGTTGTAATATCAAACAGAGTTCTTATAATTCTTGAGATTCAATAAGTAAATTTCCAGAATGAGATTTCCAAAATTAATACAGACTTTCTTATACGTCGTAGCCTACTACGTATCACTCGTCGTCTATGTCGTGCACAAAAATAGTTAACTGTTCACCTCGGCGGCTCAAACACGATAAGAAGCGAATTCTTTTGACTGTTCACCTCGGCGACTCCAACTAGAATAGAATGAATTCTCTCGACATCAGTTCATGCCGTTTCCGTTTGTTCCCCAAAAGTTTCTGATTGGTTACTATCAGAGTGCGTTCTGAAATGAATCTCCTGGCTGTCGCCATCTCTACGCCACCAGAGAAACTATTAGTTGATAATATGGTGTCGGGTTTTCTCTTCTATTTTCTTCTTGGTTTCAAATGTAATCGACAATTAGCGGTTACATAAGCCCCTCCTTTAAAAAAAGATTTTTCTCGCGATACAAGTTCCGAAAAAATCTTCTTACAGAATAGTTGAGCTCATACTGGCAACATCTTGTATTCTGTGGTGCTTCTCTCCCATTCTTCATTCTTGGAATGGCTTTAAATTATAAAAATTAAATCTTCTGATGCTGCGCCCGCTGTCATCAATTATTTCTGCAACATTTGGGGGTCGAATTCTTGATATTCTGTATGGTCCTTCATACAATGCGAAGAATTTTGAAATTTGTTTTGCCTGCACATCCGACGGTTTTGGTAGTCGTAACATAACTCTTTGCCCTTCCGTGAATGTGTATGGAGCATATTTAGTCTGGTCCAACCGCTTTCTTGCTTTGCGATGCAGTTGTCGCGTAATCTCTTCATCCGTGACTTCGGTAATGGTGATCTCGGGTCTTCGCAGATGTTCTAACACATGCGGCATTCTCCTCTTGAAATGGGCCTCAAATGGGGTCGCGTTAATGGTGTCGTGATGTACTGTATTGAGCCACTGATTGATAAAAGGCACTAGTAAATACCAATCGGTATGTTGTTGACGACAATATACCCGAAATAGTCTGGATAGTTCCCGCATTACCCTCTCGGATGGATTTGACTGTGGATGTCGAATACTTGACAAGATATGGACAATATTCTTCTCCTCCATAGCTCGGATCCAATGATCGCTGGTAAATTGCGGTCCATGATCCGACAACAATTTTTCGAAATCCCCTGCAGTTCTAAGAAATTTATCCAATTGATGTAGGCAATTTTTTGCGCTCGGTTTGTTGATGCAGTAAACTTGGGTAAATTTAGAAAAGACATCAATACATACGAAGACGTATTTGTAACCATATTTAGTTTTAGGAAGAGGTCCGTAAAGGTCTATGGCTGCTAATTCATTTGTTTTGGAGGGTAAAATCGCTGCTCTTGCTCCGGCGAAATGGCGATTAGGATATTTGGTGCGCTGACAGGTGACGCAAACTGCAACAGTTCTTCTAACTTGTTTTTTACGTCCCTTCCAGTGTGCAATCTCCGAAATAGCCTTATCGACTTTATCCGCTCCAAAGTGTCCAAGTTTCGTGTGAACGAGCCATATAATTCCGTGCGTCAGGATTTTGGGCATCCAGATTCTGTATGTTGGCGGCTCCGATCTTGTCTTGACGAGGACGACGTCTTCCACTAACTTCCATCTATCGCCTTCTCTCGTCCAACGGATCCCATCCGCATCTTCCGGGTCGAGTTCCCCACGCAAAAATAATTTCACTTTTCTAGTTAATTCTTCTTGCTGCTGGTGAGTTGCTATCATTTGCCAGTTCAAATGTGGCATTTCTAAGTAATTCAATTGAATGGGTGATGCAAAGAATACGTTCCTCTTTTCTATAGTTTCTTCCGGTCGAAATGTATTCCTGCTAAGTATGTCTGGGAGATGGTTAAGCTCTCCTGGACAATATTCCACAGTGAAAGAATACTGTTGGAGGTACAATATCCAACGTAATAACCGGTCATTATTTGTGTGACAACGGTTTAAAAAAATTAACGCCTTGTGGTCCGTCCTAATTATAAAATGTCTCCCTACGAGATATTCTCTTAATTTATGGACTGCCCACACTATAGCATTCGCCTCCTTTTCCGCAACTGAAAAATTCAGTTCAGGTCCTCGGAGTACCCTACTTATAAGAGATACAACTTTCTCTTCACCATTAATAACCTGATACAAAACAGCTCCAATTCCATGGTCGCTACTGTCCGTTTGTAGAATAAAATCTTTCTCAAAATTAGGATAGGCAATTATACAGGAATGATAAAAACGAGCCTTTAAATCTTGGAATCGCTTTCGTGTAGTTCAGTCCATTCCCATGGCTGGTTTTTTCTTAACAATGGCAGAAATGGTACAATAAACGCCGAATAGTTTGGAATGAATCGACTATAATAGTTCACGCATCCCAGAAATCCTTTCAACTGTTTCCGGTTCCTTGGTGCCTGAATCTTGTCAATTTCTGCAATCTTTTCTGGTTTCATACGCAACCCTTGAATAGATAATTGGTAACCTAAAAAGTCCACTTGCTTCCTACAGAAACTAGATTTTTCAATATTTAACTGGAGGTGGTTATTAATTAAAATTTTAAACAGATCTTCTAAATGATGTAGGTGTTCTTGGAATGTCGCCGTAAATAAGATAATATCATCTACATATACTAATGAGGAATGATACAATCTCGTATTTATAATATTATCCAAGCATTGGATTAATGCAGCAGCTGAATTCTTTAAACCAAACGGAACTCTCTGATATACGTAGCTTATACCCCTGTACATAAAGCCAGTATACTTCTGCGAGTCCTTAGCTATCGGAATCTGCCAGTATGATGCTGTAAAATCGGTACTGCTGATCCACCTAATACCGTGAAGCTTCGCTAACATTTCCTCTATTTTGGGAGGTCTGTCTCGGTACGGGATCGTCTTTGCATTTAATTTTCGAGCATCTAAACATAGGCGTAGGCTTCCATTCTTCTTTTTGACAATGACTATTGGATTCAAGTATGGAGTCCTTTCTTTCTTAATGATTTTATCATTTAACATGGACTGAATAAGTTCGTCTACTTCTCTTCTATACGCTACTGGTATAGGGTAGTTATGTGATGCATATGGCCGTTCATCAGTTAACTCAATATGAAACTCAAAGTTTTTTATGGGCTCTTCGCATTTTTCAAAAACTCGCTGATATCTTACTAATAATTCTAACAGTTCTTCCTGTTGCTGTCGGTTTAAACTTTCATTATTTTTCACAGCATTCTCTAACAAAGTGGGAAGGTTGTTGACCTCGATGCAGTTCGCATGGTGCGATAGTTGTTCATCTTCATCAAATGGATGATAGTGAATTATGCCGTTCTTTGGAATCTGCAAACAATTTCTCGCCATGTCAATAATTACTTCATGCTCGTAGAGGAAGTCCACTCCCAGGATTAGTGGATACAATAACTCTTTCGCGACTATGCAGACAGTTTCGTATACCTTCTTTCCTATTGTCAGCTGCAACAGTACTTGTCGGTAGATAGGCCGCGATTTCTTCTTATTCGCTCCCATCAGATACGACTTCCGCATAGGGAATTGTGGTATTGCTTCTGCCCCTCCTGAAAGTTCATCTAACAAACTTTCCACTATTACTGAGCAAGTGCATCCCGTGTCGACTAATGCTAGGATCTTTTTCCCTTCGCATTCTACTTCTAACAATGGGCATCTGCGTTTCGTAACCTTTACATTTGCGAACAAATCTTTTTGCGTCTCCAAAGCGGAATGTATCACTGCCATGGATTTAAAAGTCACCTCTTCAACATCAATGAGAGAGTGGTTTGTTTCGGGGCGACCATTCGAGACAAACCTTAACAGTTTAATTCTGTGATCAAAGAATTATAATCATGTGACGTCGATGATCCACACTCATATCTACCATTGTTCGAATTGGTCGTAGTTGATGTAAGAACTTTGGTTAGTTGACTTCCCGTTTCCGCTGAAGTTTTATTCTGCTTTGGTCGAGTCGAACTATTCTCTTCATCTCTGTTGTAGTCTTGTCTCTTCCCCTTCTGCTTACTATTGTTGCTGTTACTGTGTCCTTCTTGCGCAGTAACTATAATAGTACTTGAAGTAGGTAATGACTTCGCTTTAAATTTCTCTCTCATTTCATATGATGCATCGTACAATCCAAGTTGACAGACTAATTTTTCTGAAGACATCGGTAATTGACTCTTCAACAAATTTTGTATGCCTACCGGGAAATGTCTGATTAGTAAACATCCTATTTCATTCTTTGGGATGGGTGGCGAGCATAAACTAAGACCTGCTAACTTCTCTGTCGCATAATCTTGCATACTAACCGTCCCCTTTCGCCAGGTACTGTACATCAAATTTTACCTAAAGTTAATTTGAGTCTCGTAATTCCAATAACGATTGAAGAATTTTTCTTTAAATTCTTGGTACGTAGCTGGTAACGGATCTAATGTATCAGCCCACAATTTTGCACTTGATTGTAACATTTGGTAAATAATTCTAACCTTTTTGCTTTCGGGAAAATTATATAACATGAAGAAATTCTCTACTGCCTTTATAAACATACAAGGATTTTCTTTTCCTAGAGCACTGAACGTTAAACCAGGAGGAATGGTAATGGTACTCGAATGATGCAAAACAGAAGAAGATGGTAAATTTTCTATCCTCTCCCTTATATCTGCTACTTTCGCCTCTACTTCTTGGTTGTTCTGGTTTAGAATTTGAATTTTTGCACTGTTTTCCTGTACGTAAGATTTAATTTGAGTCATATTGTGGCTAATCGTTACTTGATCATTTGCAATAGTTTGAATGGCCTTGTTTTGTTCTTCAATCGTCTTCTCTACTTTATCCTCAACGTGGGTTACCTTGGTTCCATTAGATCTGTCTTTGAATCAAAACTAGAAATAACCTGTTGAATTTGAACATCAAGGTCTTCCTTAATTTCGGCTTTCAACTGTTCAGATGAACGCGTGAATTTTAATTTTAATGCCTCAGTTCGTTCAATAAGATCTTTAGAAATTTGAGTTAATTTTTCGTCCTGTTCTGCTAATTTAACTGACATCCGTTCATTTAATTCCGCTACCTGTGTTGCAATTTGCTGATTTTGTTCCCTCGTACGCGCCTCCTGTTCTTCCAATTGAGTTTTAATTTGTTGATTCTGTTTGAGCGGCATTTAAATCAAGTTTATGTTCGATTTGAGTCATGAACTGCGTCATAAGCCTAACCATCATATCATTAGCTCGAAGAATATCTGCTTCCGTCGGAACTCCATCTCTTGAAGTAGATGCTGATTCCGTCGGAGAAGGTTTCGGCGTTGAGTGCAAATTCCTGTCCTCGCCTAACTGTACTTCAGCCTCCTCCCTAGGTCGTTCTGGTGTTTGCTCAATAATTTCGCTTTCCTCCTCACTACCTGACGAGATCTGTTCAAGGTTTCTAATTTTGTTATATTTATATGCCATTTTCACTTGTCGTAATTAAAATTCAGATTTACAATGTAACTACTAATGCTACACACCCTAATACTTCTCTCCTTTTACAGTAGTTTCAAACTAAGTGAAAATTCGTTAACAAATTTTTGGTTTTGTTAATGATATTAGCCTACGAAATTCTAATAATTTCGAGCCCCACACGTTGGGTGACAATTTGTAACCGCTTTCTTTTTGTCTACTTGGTTACCAAAGTACATCTTTAATTTACTTATTCCGTGAAAAGCTTCTACACCGTCACGCACATCTGGGAGTATTTCTAATGAAAGGTAAAATTCCCTGTCAGGGGTGGGTTCGTCATGGTTCAACTAATTACCAATTAACAAGTATACACAGTTCATTAGTTTGAAATAATATTGAACGTATATTCTGATGAATGAAATATAATCTACAACTGTATTTACAAATTTTACCTATGTTCTCAATATTTTTCCCATTAAATTCTGGTAGTTACCTTTCCTACCTAAACTGCAGTTATGATTTTCTAATGTAATCTTAACTTCGATCCCTTGTTTTCTAATAATAACTTATACACATAGAGATACACTTTACATAACAAAAATCACTAATAAAACACACGAAATACAATTCAAATAATGATCCTGAAAAAGAAATACATACACACACAATGTTCCAAATTTTTTAACACCTTTGAATCAATTAATAATATAACGCTTAATTCTTACAATTGAAATTTGGCTCATCCTTAGCCTTTCAGTATAAAAAAAATTTCGTTTAACAAAGTCTTTAGCCAGTCCTTCAAATGCTATTACGAAATAAATAATCGGACGGCTTTCCTCCCATTCAGTATTTCATACAGCTCACTTTTGCTAAGTGTTATTTATACTCTTAAATCAATTATACGTGAATTCAGTTAAATAGTTTTACGTAAGAACACAATTTTTACATTATTCACAAGAAATATCTGAATCTGATTCTAATTACGACTTTATGAGAAAAAGAAATGACTCGACTAATTACCAAGACAACTGTTCTGTGAAATTCTAATTTGAAATTTCGTGAAAGTTCTTTCGGTATTTGTTTAACTCACGACCGGTGACCTCCCGAAGAATACTCTACGCTGCGTAGCCGGCTGCAAAACGGCGTCCACGCCTCCAAGGTCGCTGGATTTCTGCACCGCTCCGTGTTGCCTGCCGCGTTGAAAAGTGGGATGCCTCCGAGCGCCGTCTCTCATTGCTTAGCGACGTTTTACCATCGGTCACTCCAAGATGATGGTCGCATAAGAATGCAAGTTGAGAGCTTCCAATTATGACTTCGTAATGGTAATGAGCCAAACTAGTTGTAATATCAAACAGAGTTCTTATAATTCTTGAGATTCAATACGTACATTTCAAGAATGAGATTTCCGAAAATAATACAGACTTTCTTATACGTCGTAGCCTACTACGTGTCGCTCGTCGTCTACGCCGTGCACAAAAAAATTAACTGTTCACCTCGACGGCTCAAACACGATAAGAAGCGAATTCTTTTGACTGCTCACCTCGGCGACTCGAACTAGAATAGGATGAATTCTCTCGACATCAGTTCATGCCGTTTCCGTTTGTTCCCCAAAAGTTTCTGATTGGTTACTATCAGAGTGCGTTCTGAAATGAATCTCCTGGCTGTCGCCATCTCTACGCCACCAGGGAAACTATTAGTTGATAATATGGTGTCGGGTTTTCTCTTCTATTTTCTTCTTGGTTTCAAATGTAATCGACAATCAGCGGTTACACTATACGTGCTGATTCAAATCACGGCTTTGTTATTTACGTCAGTAAACACGCGCTTAGCTCCTTAGCAAACATTTAAACACGCTTTAAGAGCGCATCCATAGCAACAGCCGCTAAAATGCTCAGGTCCATTAAAAATATTTTAGTGGACTCTCGGATTTCAATTTTACCAGTGCTCATAAATCTGTGCATAAACATGTTCCTTTGCCCCCTTTCTCCTATTAATCCCACTTGTCCCTTTTCCGTGTGTCCCCTCGTCATATTTTGTACCTCTATCCCATTGTCCCATTTTGTTCCCTGTCCCGTTTTGTCCACTTGTTTCATTTTGTCTCCCTGCCCCATTCTGTTCCCTAGTGCCACTTGTCCCCTTTCTCTCATTATTACCATTGTCTATTTTGTCCCCCTTTTGTTCTTTCCTTGCCCTTTTCCAATTTGGTCCATTTTGTATCCATTGTCCCATTCTGTTGTCATGTCCTCTTTGTCTCCACATCCCCGCTGTGTCCCACTTCATCCTTTTGGTCCTTCTGCGCACTGCAATTGTTATTTAAAAACTGTACCAAAACTCTGTACTAATAACCATTGGTACAGAACATCGAGAGTGATGACAATTCTTAACTCATGAAATTATTAAATGTTTATTTTGAATAACTAGAAATAACAAAAACCCTTGTGTGGAACACATCCTCTATTAGTTTTAAGGGCTAATTAAATAAATAACTATTTTAAGATTGCAAAAAATTAAAATATCAAATGCATGCAGCTATTAATTAAGGAATCATTCTGTCATGATCATCATGTAGGACAAAGTCATTTTAATGTAAGATTATTTCGATTTTCCCATCATGATTTATAGTATGTTTCACTGATTAATATTTTGACCGAAGAAAAATAAAATTCGTTCCAGCAAACAGTAAAGTATCTGAACTTTAAATATCCCATTCCTGGCATATTATACATAAGATTTAAATAAGATATACACAAGATTTAAGCAATGGGAATTAGTCCGTGTTACAAACAATGATACGTTTACTATTTCATTAGTTAACTCATTGAACAATAATATGTGTGCAAGAAGAAAGAATTCATATTGAATAAGGTAAAATTCAAGAAGATCAAGCAAATTCATCATATTAAGCAGCTATATTTTTTGCATAATCTCACTAATTGTCCACAGGTTTTGGCATGAAAGGCTGATTTATAGTATTTTAAGATATAAAAAAGATGGGTCTTGTTAGTTAATAATTACATTTTCTTGACAGTTGATAAAAAGGAATTTATTATAATAAAACAAGATTCGTGACTTGTGGCAAACGAAACGAGTGTTTTTTTCAGGTCAAGAAATTAACCAGAAATGCACTACATGAAAAAAGTAGGTTGTACTTGGATTTTCCGGCGGTTAGAATCGCTTCAAAACTTCCAGTGGCCGATTCATTAACTAATACCCGCACATTTTCCAGTATCTATGAACTTACTCTGATTGAATTTTGAACAACGTACGTGGTTAGGCGACGGTAAAACTATTTATTTGCTCAGTGGAGGATATCTCAGATTTTCCTCCTCTTCTGTGTTAATCGACCATATTCCACAGCGCTCCTGCGGCCATAAAAGGAAACTCTTTTGAGCTGCTATCTACACGACTCTCTTTCAACTACATCAATGCGTGACGGGGAGTGGGAAATGTCTCCCGTCAGCAAGGGCAAGGGTCAGGAGACCAGAAGGCGTCCGCCCCCTATTTTTAGTAGTTTAAGCAATTGATTCCTTTCTTTCCTTCTCTCTAGAAAATTACATGGTTTTCCAGTGATGGTCTTCCTGAACATCCTGTTGCCCAGCAACAAAGATTGATTGATTGAATAGGGTTTAGAGGGCGCTTCGACTGCTGTGGTCATTTGCGCCCATGCCAGAGTATTTGGAGAAAAGAATATTCAGTGTTGCATATGTAACTTACTCACTGTTTAAAAGCATGTACATTGGCTAAAAAGAAGGCTCGAATTCTGCTTCAGGCATACATGTAGAAATGGCAGAAGGAAAATAGAAAAAGGGCGCGTAAAATTTATCTTAAAACGTAAAATTGGCTGTAAAGGGGCCAAAAAACAACGTAAAACATTGTTATCTTTCAAATAAAATTATATATTCTGCTTTCTCTCAAAAAACAAAAAAGTTTTGAGAGCGCAGAATCGTCTTCCCCGAGCACCACTTGTAGCGAGTTGCCCAGGTCATGTCTTCGTCGACTGCCAAATTTCCTACAGTACAGCAGGACGTGTTCCACGGAAAGAACAGTCTTGCACGAGTCACAGATGGGGCGAGTTTCATTTCGAAGAATGAAGCCGTGAGAGAAATGGCAGTGTCCGATACGAAGACGGGTTAAAATCACTTCCTCGCGCCTACAGGACCGTGATGAGGAGCGCCAGGGATGCACAGAATTCTTTATCGCACTTAGTTTGAAAGTGCTATTGTGCCACTCTGTTTGCCACGCTCTAAGCACGGATCGTTTCAAGAAAGCCTGAACATCGGACAATGGCACAGAAGGGATGTCGATACGAGTTTTACGAGTCGCTGATTTCGCCGCCTGGTCGGCCAGTTCGTTCCCTCTGATACTCACGTGGCCTGGGACCCAACTAAGTACCAGGTCATAGCGGCGGGACAGAAGACGATGAATCAGGCTTTGAACGGATAAGGTCAGGTAGTCTGACGAAGGACGGGAGACGGCTTGAAGAGAGCTGAGAGAATCGGAACAGATAACTACTCGCCGCAACGTCGCTGATTCAATGTATTTTAGGGCCTCAAAGATTGCATACATTTCGGCAGTGAAAATATTGCATTTGGAGTGAAGCCGAAATGATTTGGTGGCCCTGATACAGTAAAAACCACATGCCACCGCGTCGCTGCACGATGAACCATCCGTGTATAAGAATAAATGATCCGGATAGGATTCTCTCATTTCCAGAAACTGCTTCTGGTAAACCAGAGGACTAGTAGTTTGTTTGGGCAGATGGGAGAGTCTGAAGTCAATACTGGGAAGGAGGAGTTTCCAAGGGGGGATCCGGTCACTTGTGGGTTTCACAGGGGTGGGAAGTTCTACATTTAATTCCCGGAGAAGGTTTCGTAATCTAATACCTGGGGGATGGGGTAACGATGTTCGAAGAATGTACGAGGACTCATACTTTGGGTGGATGATTATACGACGACAAGAGTGGTCAACCAGTCCCGACACTTTAGCCCCATAAGAGGCTAATAAAATATCTCGCCTTCGGCTCAGAGATGGTTCTCCAGCTTCGGCCAAGAGGCATTCGATGCGACTCGTGCGTTAGGCGCCTGTACTAATTCTTATACCGGCGTTGTGAATGGTATTTAATGGCCGGAGGGTTGATGGTGACGCTGACCCATATACAATACATCCATAATCCAAAATAGAGCGGATGAGGGTTCTATACAAACGCAAGAGACACACACGGACAGCCCCAAGAGCTGCCTGTAAGGGTGCGGAGGAGGTTCAGAGGTGAGACACATCGGCTCTTCAGTTTACGTAGATGATTTCGCCAAGTTAGGCTCTTATCGAAAGTAAGCCCAAGGAAAGTTGCAGAGTCCACAAAAGGTAGAAGATGGCTTCCAAGAAAAAGATCGGGGTGGTTATGAAGATGATAAATCCTGCAGAAGTGCATACAGCTAGTTTTTGATGCGGATAATTTAAAACCTGTCGCATCACTCCATTCCTGCAATTTGTTGAGGACAAGTTGTAATTGTCTCTCTATCACTTGAATACTCTTGGAAGAGCTGAAAATGGCAAAGTCGTCAACGAAGAGCGATGCTTTCACCGGCTCTCGGATTATCGACGCTATACTATTGATAGCGATGGCAAACAGAGTGACACTCAGAATTGAGCCCTGAGGGACCCCGTTTTCTAAATGGTGGCTGGCGGATAACCTGTCACCAAGGCGAACGCGGAAGTATCTTGGGGAAAGAAAGGCTACTAAAAAAAGGGGGAGCCGGCCCCTAAGACCCCAAGAATGGATGGTGCGAAGAATGCCGTACCTCCAGGTAGTATCATAAGCTTTCTCTATATCAAAGAAAATTGCTACCAGGTGTTGACGTAGCACGAAAGCAGTGGAGATCTGTGTGGTAAGGGTGACAAGGTGGTCCATGGTTGACCTGTTCTTCCTGAAACCACATTGGATGGGGGTAAGTAGGTTTCTCTGCTGCAGGTGCCAGACCAAACGCATATTCACCATTCGCTCCAGAAGTTTGCATATACAGCTTGTGAGCGAGATTGGACGGTAGGTTGACGGCTTTGTCCTGTCCTTTGCTTCTTTAGGAATAGGAATAATAATCGCTTCGCGCCAGGTTCTAGGGAAGGTATGTTCCATCCAAATCTTGTTGAAGATACGGAGAAAGATACGTGCCTCTTCCGGCAGGTGTTTTAACATTTGGTTGTGTATCTGGTCTGGTCCTGGAGCAGAATCTTTCCCACGGGTGAGCGCACAGGAAAATTCATCCATGGAGAAAGGGGCGTTATAATCTTCCTCCAGGCAGGTAGAGAAGTCCAATCTGCATTTCTCCATTCTACTCTTAGTTTTCAAGGAGCTAGGGGAGTAGTGTAAGGAACTGGAGGAATTTTCATAATGACAGGCCAATTCCTCAACTACTTTTTCTGGAGAAGTAATAAGATTTCCATTAATAAGAAGTCCTGGGACAGATGATGGGGAAAATCTTCCTCCGATCTGTCAGATCTTTCGCCAAACTACTTTAGGAGGGGTATGGCAAGAAAGAGAAGAAATAAAGGCTCTCCAGGAAGTGGTCTTACTTTCCCGTATTACTAATCTGGCTCTGGCCCGCTTTCTTTTGAAATCGATCAGGTTTGATGTGGTGGGGAACCTATTGAGCCTCGCGAGTGCTAGCTTTCGGTCTCGCACCGCGGTGGCACATTCAGCATTCCACCAAGGCACAGGGACGCGTCGTGGCCGACACGTAGACTTCGGGATTGCAATGGTGGCTGCGCGAAGAACGGCGTCGGTGAATTGGGCCACCAAGGTATCGATATTATTTGAGAAGTGGTCTGGCATTATAATTTTCTCGCTGAATGTATCCCAGTCGGCTCGATGGAATAGCCAGCGAGGAGGGTAGATGACGTCTAAATCAGGGACATTAAAGTGGACCAAAGTGGGAAAATGGTCACTCCCATGTAGATCATCGAGTACGGTCCACTCTACCATGGTAGATAGGGATGGACTGCAGAGTGCCAGATCGATTGACGAGAAGGTGTTTGACGCCATGGAGAAATGAGTGTGATTCCCGGAGTTCAGAAGAATTAAGTTTTGCTGGTCAATAATATTTTCGAGGATAGAACCTCTCGGGCAGGTCCTCGTGCCACCCCAGAGGGGATTGTGGGCATTAAAATCCCCCGCAATAAAAAAAGGGGCGGGCAACTGAGAAAAAACATCTTCGAGTTCCTCTTGTGACACGACTTGACCAGGGGGAATGTATATACTACACACCGTAAAAGAGAACGATGGTAGGTGGACCCGTACGCAAACTGTTTGGAGGTCGGTTCGAACGTTGTGTTCCTCCGAGAACAGGGAGTCGCGGATGAGTAGCGCAACGCCGCCGTGAGCACGAAGTCCGTCGTCTTGATCAAACCGATAGATGTTAAATCCGCGAAGAGACAGGGGATGATGAGGGAGAAGATGAGTTTCCTGAAGACAGACTATAAATGGTTTGTGGCGAGAAATTATTAATCTTAATTCTTCTGAGTGAGCACGAAGACCATTTAAGTTCCATGAGAGAGCCATTATGAGAAATTATTTCTTTGGTTGCTTTTTTTTCTTTCTCACCTTCTGAATGGTTGTAGAGGAACTCTCGTGGGGTTCCTCATCAACAGCAGAGTCATCCTGACTGCTGCTGGATATGGTCGGGGGGTTTCCCCGACTTTTGGCCACGGGTGACCGAGATCTACAGGGGCTGGAGGATCGTCCGATGTGATTCTCAGAGACAGAAAGAGATGGACGGGATTTGGATGACGTATTTTTCCTGGGAGGCGGTGTCTGTTTAAGATCGATTTCAGTAGAAGTCTCAGTGGTCGATTTCTGGTGGTGTTTTTGCACAGGTATTTTGTACTTTGTGGGAATTATAATTTTCCCACCTTGGATACATGCCGAATCTTCGGGGAAGTCTGTCGGCGACACCTGACAACTGAAGTGCGAAACTACCGCTGGGGTACAGTGAGTTTGACAACTCGCTGTTACCCCCGGAGACTTAGGTTTTACAGCACTGGAAAAGGATCGAGATAGGTCCACTGGATTCCTGATTTGGAACCTACGCTTCGCCTCAGGGAAGGAAACCTTTTCGGTTACTCTTATTTTTTGGATTTCCCTTTCCCGGAGAAACGTGGGACACTGGTTGTCGTTGGCTGGGTGATCGCCTTCGCAATTCACACAGTGCGGTGGTTTGTCGCAGGGTTGTGGGTCGTGAACTGATGATCCGCACTTCCCGCAAACCGCGTTTACGGACACACATCGCTGTTGGGTATGCCCAAACCTTTGACACTTGAAGCAGCGCAAAGGGTTCGGCACATACTGCCGCACACGGAGGTTGTAGAAAGCGGTAACGATCCTTTCCGGGAGGGATGGTCGGTTAAAAGTAAGGATCAGGGTAGAAGTAGGGATCACTTTCCCCTGCTCCTTCCTTCCGATCCTGTACACCTCAGTCACGCCAAAGGTCTTAAAAAAGTTTAGAAGATCTTCCTCCGTTTCAGTAGCAAAGTCCTCGTGGTTGACTACGCCTTTGCTCAGGTTCAAGGTGGGATGAACCGTGACTACTACCTGGAGGCCGGCAATCTGCTTCGTATTTTGAATTTTTACAATCTGCTCGTCGGTACGCGCTTCAAAAAGAATGGTTCCATTCCTTTGTCGCACGACCGCTTGGATCTTCCCGTAGTCTTCTTCGATGGCTCGCGCCAGACGGACAGCACTCACAGTTTTGAAAGTCTTTCCTTCCTCGACACATGCCATGAGGAGGAAACGAGGCTTCTTGGGTCGATCTTCTTCTCTAGAAAAGAAACTATTCAAATCAATAGTTCTCTCGGCACATCTCCTCTTCCTTGCGGAAGAGGGCGGGGGGAAAGGTGAAGTATCCATATAGATGGAATAGGTTCATCCTCGTGGTCCCCACCCACCACGGAGCCCAACAAGGGGACACTCCATCGGAGTGCCAGGGTTGCCACGAGGATATAGTGGGGGTATAACACAGCGCTGCACCGCCGTGGATTCCCCCGCTCACCCTGGAGTTCAGTACAAGACCTAGTCCGAGCCGATTGATCGGGAGTGGGTTAGCTCCCGACCGCCCGTCTAGAAGAGTCCGGGGCCAAAGCGAGTGTGTTGGAACCTACAGGGAATGTTCCCCAAAATACGTAATCAACGTACTCCTTAGTGCAAGGCGAACAGTAGCACTAGGACTAGATAGGGAAACAAACAGGTCCCTCAACTGCCAGGACACACATTCCCTCCGACACGGGTCGCCATGCACGGCAAACACATGGGTGGGCGTTCAGCATACAGAGAAGGCCAGTGAGGAAGAAAAAGGAGTGAAAAGAACGTATATGACATGAAATGAGAAGCAAGAAGATGAAAAAAATGGAGAAAGGAACACTTGAGAGCCTTCTCTGCATCCCCCCGTCAGGACGTGGACCAACCCACCTCGACGGGAGCAACAAAGAAGTAATTGATGGTGATATAATCCGGAATCAATGCTATAAAACAAACGGCAGAATAACAGACCAGAAAACAAGAGACAAACCCAACGAAGCAGAACCGTGGCAAAGAAGCAGCACGACAATAAAAAGGGGAAAAGAAACTGGTTCTGTTGACCTCGATAACAAAATTCAGTACCCAACCAGCTCTCTCTTTACCTCCTCTACACCTAACACAAACCCAAGTTCCAAAGCAAGACACACACCCGCACTAATACAAGCCCTACAACCAACTGGATCCAGTCAAAAACTAATCACGTTCCCTTCGACACCCTCACGTCAAAATACGTTGCCAGAAAGTTATTTCATCAAATTAGCTCCTACGTCCAATAGAATCGAATCCCTTTCTACACAAGAAATCTACAATGACAATTAACGGAGTCAAATTCATGAAGACTTTACCATCACCTCCGACATTTCACCTACAAATAAATCTTAAGTTAGATGAACAAAACATCATCAAAGGTCCGACCAAAGCCACCAGACTACTCAATGACTACTCAAACTCTAAATGACGCACACTACACAATTAACATCAGAACTACAAACTTATCCGATCCCATAAAAATCTCTTTTTCTAGCATCAAGTCCCGATTCCCTCCAACATCACCCTATAAATGGGCTTTTTCACCAAAATCACGAAGGCTGAATTGTTTAGCCCAAGATTTCGGACGCTTATAACAGTCTGCATAAATGTTTTAAAGAAATTGAGATCTTCCTCAAATCGGGACCACATTCTTTGCCTTTCCTTCCACCACCAAAGTACTACAGACGAACGACGCTACAAACGTGTTATAAAAATACCCCCTGACAGAAGTGTCTGCTGATCAAGCTTGATATAATTTCCTAATTTACCAATTATCCCAGATGAAAACGGGCTATGGGGGCAAATCCTTGTCTGGATTAGGTAACTATCACTAGGATGTGGACATGTGTTAATTGTTGAAATCTATTCGAGCATAAAGTATATACTTAATGTACGGGATTAAAAATATTAGCTCCTCTTCCACACTTAATAATTTCTACCAACGACAGACCATCTACACAAAATGCAGCGAGAAACACTACACGACGTACTGACCGAACTCTTATTTAAATGTACCAATCGCAGTCAAGGTACATCACCCTAAACTCTTGACAATCGAAACCTTTCTAATATCCCGCAAGATCTCAAAGAGCCGAAGAGCCAGCCCTACAACTGAACAGATTCACTTCCCAATTCCCACCGCCATATTCACCACATAACACAACTTTCCATTCTAACAAATCTAATCAGCACCATCACAATTCAACATCACCCCGACTTACGCCAACGTGACACATAGTAGCACATCCTCCCGAACTACCCCTATTAACAAAATTAAATGTATACAACAATGAATTTTCAAGTCTTACAACACGACGTGCTCAATATCAATGATAAATGTTATACCAATTTTCAACTTGATCAAGATTATCGCCGCACTCAAAAATAAAAAATTGTCCTTATTTTAAATTTATGACAAAATAAAGAGTAGTCAGTCGACATCGCAAAGTCAGTAGTGCCGCAGTGATCTGGCATCGAGAAGTAGCAGGTTCGAGTCCCGCCTTGGGCACGGTTGGCTGTACGTCCTTTCACCTACTGTGATCACCATATCGTATCATCCTCATACTACGTTAAATCCAATAGTGGTCACCAATGACCTAGTAGTCGATGCGACATTAAATAACGAAAAAAGAGAGTAGTCATCACTTCCTACCGGTACACAAATCGCCAACTTGTTCGGAGGCTTCCTGAAATTATACATTAAACTACCTACTTGATTGGGATACAAGTTATAGAAGAAAGATGTAATCCCTCCCATTATTTCCAAATCCCTAACTGCATTTCCCATCATACAAACTGTCATACACATGGAGGCGGTACGGCGATTTTCATTCCGAAAGATATTCCTAGTAAACAGTCCTGACCTTCCTCAACATACCACATTGAAAAAGTGCAAATGCAGCTAACCACCTCCGCGGACCAATGAAAATAGCCATCGTGAGCAAATCTATCCAAATTCCACTACTACATAATGATCTTAACCCACTCACCAGACTCGTGCCCGTTAGCAAAAACATTAAAATCCACTGAGAGAGGATTTAGACGCAACAATTGAAGGTCAAGAAACTTCAACCTTACATAGCCTCAAATTAATATCTCAGTTTAGAAGTACACAATGAAACTACCCTGCTTTTTCGATACTTACTATACAATATCCCTCGCTTTGATAACCATTTCTGAAACAAACTTTCCTTAACTAAATCTGAACTTCCCCATCATCTGTACAACCAGAACCCCTTCCTACAGCAACAACTGCCTTTCCAGGGCAAGAAACACTAAGTTGAAAAATAATTATCATATAATATCCAAGACAAGCAGGCCTTCAACACTTTTCAAACTCTAAATGACGCACACTACACAATTAACATCAGAACTACAAATTTATCCGATCCCATAAAAATCTCTTTTTCTAGCATCAAGTCCCGATTCCCAGACGATACATTCCCAATACTACGCTACTTCTAATGACTCAGAAGAGCAACAACGGAACTCACAGATCAGAAGATGAACACAAAATTGACATTGCACATGTCATTGAAATACATCTTATTTTTAATGAAAATTTTATATGAACCGTTATAAAATTTATAGAAATGATAAGTTAAGAGATAGAGCTTCAGGTGGCGTACTAATACTAGTAGCATCGAAACATCTCAATCACCAATTGACTGTTTGTTCAAATTCCGAAAATCTAGAATTCATTTCTATTTCCTTTGGTTCATCTAATGTTAATATTTATTCCGCTTATATGGCTCCAAATAAAAAAATATCCAAAACATCATACAATCAAATACAGTTCTAACTCTAGCGTGTTACTACTTGGCGACTTGAACCGTAAACATATTGCTTGGAGATGGAATACTACCACATATCAAAGTCTCCAATTGCAATCATTTGCTGTTCACACTGACTTAAAAATCTTAGCACCCAATGAACCAAAATATTACTCTTATAATATAATGTAATTCCTGATATTCTTGACATAATTATAATAAAAAAATTACTTTTCATTAGAAGAATTAGTTCTGCTAGAATAAGATTTTAATCACTACACTGTACTAATTACAATAAACGATCTAAACTATATTCATAACCATATCTTCCATAATTCAAACATTAAACATCAACTCAATTGGGAGAAAAATTTGCTGAAAAAGTTAAATGTTTGCTTTCCTCATCGTATTCAATCCTCCAGTGACGTCTGGTTCTCCAACAGTCTGCAGAAAGCACCTCCATTGAAAGACGGACATGTAATTTCCAAAGTTCAAAAAAAGAATATATAATCACAATGTAAGCAATTCAAGTAAATTAACTAAAAGTAAGTTAAACAATCTGAAAATGAAAACAAGTTCTCTAAACATAATGCAATAAATACCGTTAATAATTGGCTGCACTTGTGAACTTCCAATGACAGGCGAAATTCATAATTTATGAAGTCGCAGCTCGTCAGACGAAGACAGAGAGAGACTCCTTCGGTCGCGGCGCAGCGCTCAACAGCTCTCGGCTTGGTTGCGCCACCAAAGGTCGCGTGCTCCCCGTCTCAAATCGAAGCGCGAAGGACCCCGTAATACAGCCAAGAGCGTGGTGCAATACCTGCAAGGCACCGGACGCCAGTTGGACACTTCGATTTCAAAATGATTTCATATACATAGATATTGCAGCATTTGAATACAGAATGCCATTAAAAGTAAAATCTATATTCCTGAGATACAAGATCTTTTTCGATTATCAGTGAGTTGTGCAACCAAAGCAGGAGCTGCCAATGCAATCCACTAATGAATTTGACTTATAAATTTCAAATTTTTTCACCTTCCATCCAAAACTCAATTTTGCAAGCAACAATCCCACTTAGAACCAATGTAAATACTTTGTTTAAAAAATCGCTAATCCCTCTGCATTTTGTCAATCATGTCGAAACTAAACACAATTTAACAAGACATTGGCAAATAACACGTCGACACGACATAAAACCCAAAGTAAATAAAATATTTAACAAATGGAAGAAAGTGGAGCAAAATTGGATCAATTTCAATTTAATACGTAAAAAACATTCATCAGACAAATTCATCCTTATAGCTGATCTGTTTGAACTACAGTTAAAAGATTATGCAGAAAAAATCTGAAATACCCATTTTAAAAATCAGTTCTAAAATTGCATTAACCGACTACGATCTGGCAGAACTTTTAGCACAGCACTTTCTGAATACATTGACTTTAAATCCAATTGTAGATCAGAAATTCAAAACTACAATACAAAATTTTATAAAAGAAATAAAAACAGTACCTTCCAAACTTGCATTGATTCCTCATTCTGAAACTTTTAAATTCATAAACCATCGAAAATTGAAGCTGACCTATGACAGACTACTAATACCTCTGACAGATTACTATTGGCTCTGACGGACTACTAATACCTCTGACCGACTTGTAATACCTCTGACAGACTACTAATACCTCTGACAGACTACTAATACCTCTGACAGACTACTAATACCTCTGACAGACTACTAATACCTCTGACTACTAATACCTCTGACTACTAATACCTCTGACAGACTACTAATACCTCTGACAGACTACTAATACCTCTGACAGACTACTAATACCTCTGACAGACTACTAATACCTCTGACAGACTACTAATACCTCTGACAGACTACTAATACCTCTGACAGACTACTAATACCTCTGACAGACTACTAATACCTCTGACAGACTACTAATACCTCTGACAGACTACTAATACCTCTGACAGACTACTAATACCTCTGACAGACTACTAATACCTCTGACAGACTACTAATACCTCTGACAGACTACTAATACCTCTGACAGACTACTAATACCTTTGACAGACTACTAATACCTTTGACAGACTACTAATACCTCTGACAGACTACTAATACCTCTGACAGACTACTAATACCTCTGACGGACTACTAATACCTCTAAAGGACTACTAATATCTCTGACAGACTACTAATATCTCTGACGGACTACTGATACCTCTGACAGACTACCGATACCTCTGACAGACAAACATGGCAAAAAACTAGTAATAATACAATCAATAATTTTTTAAAGGCATGACTACGATTGTCACTTTTTATGCTATGAAGCGACACAATTTTTCACAGAGTATTTAAATGGCAACAGCACCTTATCAAAAACAATTTAATGCATGATTCTGGTTTTCAACATAACTCCCCATAAATTTTCGGAGGTAACGACTGAAAATTTACATTTATACTAACACAAAATTTAATTCTGTATATAAAATATATGATAATTACATTAAAAGAACAAGAGTAATGTCATACATAATGAAAATTGATCCGCCATAAACAAAGCAATACATAAAGCTTTGGAAGAAGTCAATATTTCGAGTTCAATTAACTCCGAGATTATGTGCCTTCTCGGACAGTAATAATTGCGAGGTTTATACCAAACAAAATCAATTTGACAAAAATGCCAAATGATAATAACAAAAGCCCCTTCCCATTAAAAAATAAAAAAAATAAAAATTCAATCATTTAATTGCTAATCATATATATTATTTTCGTTAAAACCGTGAATTTGTTGTCCCTCCTACTCGGCTCATAGTGAACGGATTTTAACAAATGAGGTACCGAAAAAAAGATAAAAAAATCAGGAATGGAGGTCACTAAATATTGCAAATCACGAAGCTTTTCGTTATTAATAAAATGCTAGGAAACTTTTGTTGTTTGAACTTTGCGGCTGGGATAGTTAGCGTGCCCTCCGCGCGCTGCCTGTCAAGATGGCGGTTATGCGCACACCATCCGCCACAGGAGAACTCACGTGGTTGTCGCATGTGAATCGAAGCGGCGGGAAGCGGAAATCTGTTGTGCGTTCCGTTAAGACAAACATGTGTGCGACTATTTATCAATTGTGTTGTAAGTGTTCAATGTAAAATTTTGTGTATGTTCTTATGTATCTTTTATATATACATTTCATATGTATTATATATATATACATTTCATATGTTCTGTTTTAACGTCCTACAGGTTTCCCTTCAGTGCGATGTAATCGCACGGGTTCAGCTAGTTTTCGTTATTTTCAATGGGAAGGGGACAGGCCTTCTGAACATGTCTTTAGACTGATCCTTCTGATGGGCGAATAGTTACCACGCGCACTTTACCATCTTTACCAGGATGGATTTCGGTCACAATGCCCATTTTCCATTGTCCTGTTGGAACATTCTCATCAACTATTAATACTAAAGTATTAAGTTTAATATTAACATACTCTTGACGCCATTTTTGACGCTGTTGTAAAGTATGCAAATAATCTTTAGACCAAGATTTCCAAATACTAGCAATTCTCTTTTGTAACTCCTGCCACTTTGACAGTCTACTAGTAGGTACATTTATCAACGAAGCATTGGGTAATGCCACTAGTGGGCGTCCTATTAAAAAATGTCCAGGTGTTAATACCTGGGAATCAGATGGATCGTCCGAAATTTTACCAAGTGGTCGAGAGTTTAAAACCGCTTCAATTTGAACGGTTACTGTGAGTAATTCCTCATATGAATAGGTATGAGGACCCATTACACGTCTTAAATGATATTTTAAAGATTTTATGTTTGCCTCCCAAATGCCTCCACAATGAGGTGCCCTAGGGGTTATCCATATCCATTCAATATTTCGTGGCTGACATTCATTTCGGATTTCATCTTGAAAAACTGAAGAAGATAATAATTTAAATAATGCGTTTATATCATCATTTGCACGCTTAAATATTTTTGCATTATCTGAAAAAACCTTTACTGGTAAACCTCTTCGACTTATGAAACGATTAAAAGCTGCAATAAATGCAACTGCAGTGAGAGAAGTAACAATTTCAATATGTGTTGCCGCAGTAGCCATACAAATAAACAAGACAATGCAAGCTTTAATTATAGCCTTTGACCTAGGCCCGCCTAGTCTAATATTAAAAAATCCCGTATAATCAACACCAACATTAGCGAATGGAAATGATTGTTGAACTCTACTGGAAGGCAAATTTCCCATTATTTGTTCCAAAATTTTAGGATTCTGCTTAAAACATGGAATGCAACTTCGGATCACATCTCTAACGAGTTTGCGTAAGGAAGTGATCCAATAACTTCGTCTCATATCTGCTAAGATCATTGTAGGTCCAGCGTGTAATAATCGACAATGCGTCCATAAAATGAGAGACTTTGTAAAATAATGATCTCTCGGCAAAATTATTTGATGTTTAGAATCAAATGGAAGGTTCGATTCCTGTAATCTTCCTAAAATCCTAATAAGTCCATCTGAATGAATAAACTAGTTAAGAGCACTTAAATTACTGCTTGAAGGCAAATCAAGATTTTGCTTAAGAGCATGTAATTCAGAATTAAAAGCAATTGATTGAATTAATTTAAGATAAAATATACGAGCTTTCTCAATTTCTTTAATTGTAATAGGCTCTCTAAGGTGATCTTTACAATTGCACTTTTTTAATTTGTTAATATTATTATTATCCTGGTTCTGAATATCAACACGGTATTTTCAGTTCACTTCCAATCTAATAAGCTCATAGAAAAACGGACGTAAGTGGCACATTTGGTGGCAAATGGGTGTAAGTACACGTAAGCATTTTGGAAAAAGATTCTATTTCAATATGTATTAAACAAAATCCATAGAAATTGTAAATATAAGTTCGTTAATAACTAACAGAAAGAATAATTACCTTATAAATGCTTCTAGAACACTTCAGAATTTTTATTTCGATCCAAACTTTAAGGCTCATTAACTCTGAACTACGTTTTTGTCACTTACACCCCTTCGGTTCTAACCGCCTCAATTGTATTACAGCCTCACAGGTTGTTCTAGTTGAAGCTTTTTTATGGAATTAAAAATCTGTCTTGACTGTTGACACTGCCTGAGAACGTAAATTCACGAAACGTCTTACAAATCAAAAGTAACATTAACAATTGATTAATGTTTCCGGGCGCATCAACTGCCAAGGTCATCACTCCCGTAAGTGTAGTGTATTTTCCCTCGGCTCTCATGTCACCGTATGAGCGAGTAAAATACGTCAATGACAAGTCGACGGTTCTTGAAACAGACTTGGTGAAATGAAACTCACAGAGTGAGAACACACTGAGTTTATTGCAGAAGTAAACAAATACAAAGTTATACAAAATGATACAAATTTCTACTCTGCAGTCTAAAATGGTTGTGAACATTACAACGCTTTCTGACAAACTATATAGATTTCATCCCCATTCCTGTTTCTAGGTACATGGTGGAGGGGGAGGCGCTTGTTACGATCAGAGGCGCAGACGCGCTCTGGGTGGCCCTTACCACGGGCGGAGGGGAAACTCCAGGGCAAGGGGCTTGATATCACGAGGGCTGTGTCCCGAAGTGATTTTTCATTATTATGTGGAGGTTAAAGGAGCAGGCGTTAGTTATTGGAGCCTTCGACACCATCTGAGTGTGGAACGTGGAGCGCAACTCCGGGATAAAATTTATCATTATTTATTGCGTGCTTAAGATAGAATGGGTTCAAATTATCGGTGTCACGAAAAGGCGCCTTTTTCTGAGGTTCTAAGATATCGGTTATCAAAAGTTCGGAGGGCCTCGTGCTTTAATTAAATGCGTAAGCCCTGCCTTGCTCTGGAGTACATTGCGTAATGCTATGTACAGCCTGTACACTCTATTACATATAGACGATTCGTCGAATCTCGCTGCTGCTCATGGTTGGTCTTCGTAGAGCCACGATTTGTAATGGTTTGGAACGGCTTCCAGTGACTCGCTGCTTTTCCCGAGATAGTCAACTGTTTAAAGTAATTTATTATAATTAATTAGCCTCTATATTTAATATCATTATACAAGCCTAACATACAAAATGAAAAAATTTCAAAGTGCTTTAAAAACGGCAAGACACCTGGACATTAGATATCAAAATTTAATGAATAATGCAAATGAAGATGAGGCATTGGAAAAATTTCAGGCAATTAATGTCATAATTGTGAGAGCCATAGATAAGCTTGAAGAGACTTCTTGTGAAATTGACATTCAAGAAAATGACATGATTGCTAAACAAGATATTTTAGAATCTCTTCAAACCCTCTCTTTCCAAATTGAATCCTTTTTAAAAAAGAATGCACTTAAAGTATCGTCACCTGGAAATTCAACGGAATCACAGCCGGTAATTCTGACACAAGGTATCAATGCCTTTTATACAGGTTTTAAATTACCAGATATGTCTTTGCCTCATTTTGGAGGTAAAATAACTGAGTGGCCGGCCTTCAGAGACTTATTTAAAGCTTTAGTTGTCGAAAATCCAAATTTATCTGAAATCAATAAATTTATTTATTTGAATACCAGTTTGGAGGGAGAGGCTAAACTAATTTTTGAAAACTTAGAAGTCTCAGCTGAGAATTTTGAAGTTGCGTGGAAACTTCTTACTAAACGTTTTGATGATCCACGCACAATTGTAAAACAGCACCTTATTAAAATCTTAAATCCTCCACATTTAATGCATAACTCAGCATCATCTTTGAGACAATTTATAGATTATTTCGTGTCTCATGTAAATGCATTATTAGCTTTAAAACATGATGTGGAATTGCAAGACCTGTTATTAGTGGTTTTAATTTCAAAGAGTTTACCAAATGAACTATTAAAAAATTGGGAGTTGCACTTAAATGATAAATGTGCACCCACTTATAATGAACTTGTTGAATTTTTAACAAGGCAACAACGCGCCATAGCTGCAACGGTAGACACAACTGTAACGTCAAATCAAATTTCTGTAACAACTACAACTCAAAGGTCTCCATCTTGTTACATATGTCAGGAAAGTCATTCCTACATAAAATGTCCTAAATTTACTCAATGGAATCCTAAACAAAAATCTGATTGGGTTAGGTTAAATGGACTTTGTCTCAAATGTCTTAAATATAAATCGCCATCGCACACTTGTGATGTAAAATGTACTATATGTAATAAAAATCATCATATTACATTTTTGTAAGCTGGCAAATATTGGTGAAGCTACAGAAGCTAATCGTGCGATTTCTGCCGGCATATTTAATACTGTGCCAGAAAATAAAATGAAAACTACTTTATTACCTACAGCAATTGTCAATTGTATGGACAGTAAAGGGAGGTTTATACATAAAACCGCCCTATTAGACCCAGGTTCAGAAATATCATTAATAACGGAGTTTCAGCCAAGAAATTATCATTACCCAGGAAAAAAGTAAACGTATTAATTTCAGGTGCAACCGATGAAGAATTTGTTGCTAATGAAAGCGTTGTAGTAGAAATTAAGTCTCGTTGCGGACTTTGGAGTAAGCAAGTTGTATTCATTATTGTTCCCAAATTATGTAAAGTTATAAATGAATCTTTCTCTATATCCAATTGGGGAATACCTCATACTGATAGTAAATTTAATAAACCCAAGTGCATTGATTTATTACTAGGAGCGAGTGTAATGTTTGAAGTGCTTGTTCAAGGTAAATATTATCCACAGAACAATGAATTTCCGTTTTTACAACTGACTCTTTTAGGTTGGATAGTCTCTGGTCCAATTCCATGCAATTTTTGTGCTGATAATTTTAAGATTTGTTCTTATAATTGCAAAAGATTCGATTTACCAAATCAATTAAAAAGATTTTGGGATATAGAGCATGAAAATGATTTCAGTGAAAGTGATTTTTGTGTTAAGCATTTTAATGAAAATGTTACTCGTGATAACTCGGGTAGGTATTGTGTAAAATTGCCAGTATTATCTAATGCACCAGCTTTAGGAAAATCCAAATGGCAAGCAAAAAATAGATTACTGTCCTTAGAAAGAAGATTAAGTGCTGATTCTGAATTAGCCTCAAATTGTCGTGCATTCATGTTCGAATATCAGAAATTAGGACACATAAGAAAATTATCTAATGAAATGAATGATGATAGAAACGTTTTGCCCCATTTTCCTGTATTGAAAATGGATTTGTCTACAACTAAAACGCGATGTGTTTTTGATGCTTCAGCTAATACTTCTATTGCTCCTATTGCTATAACAGGTGATCTTGAGGAGATGTATCGACAAATTAATGTTCATCCTTTAAGCCAAAAATTGCAACGCATATTATGGCGTGATGATCCCATTGCTAATATTGATGAATGGGCTCTCACCACAGTCACGTACGGTACTGCATCAGCTTCATATTTGGCTACTCAGACTCTCGTGCGTCTGGCCAGCGACGAAGGTGATGAGTTCCCATTAGGAAAGTTAGCGTTAACCACTGATTTTTATGTGGATGACTTCAGCAAATCATGTAAAGATGAGGAAGAAGCATTTGATATTTATTCTCAAACATCTAAACTAGTGTTAAAAGGTGGATTTAAACTTAGAAAATGGTCCACCAATTCAATATCTCTTCTAAACATTATCCCTGAGGATATTAGAGAAGCAGGCAAATTAGTACACTTTAATGATCCATTTTCTCAATGTGTTAAAACTTTAGGTTTGTTATGGGATCCCCATGTTGATGTTTTTAAAAGCATGTTGTCTCCCGCTTTAATTGAAGCAAAAGATAAACCCATTATTTCAAAAAGAAAATTATTATCTTACATTTCTAGCATCTTTGATCCTTTGGGATTAATTTCCCCAGTAGTAATATTATGCAAAATGTTATTTCAAAAACTGTGGGAATGTTCTCTTAAGTGGGATGAAAATATTCCTGAGCACATCAATATTAATTGGTTAAGCATTTGTAATTATTTACCATTAATTACTGACATTACTATTCCACGCGTTATATCAATGTTAGGTATTTCCAATTTGGAACTTCATGGTTTCTGTGACAGTAGTCAATTTGCTTATGAAGCTTGTATATACATTAGAACATATAACAATTTTAATTATGTCAATTGTAGATTATTATGTGCGAAATCAAGGGTTGCTCCACGTGCGGTATTAAAGTCAAAAAAAGCGAGTGATCTTTCTATTACCATACCTAGACTTGAGCTATGCGCAGCTTTGTTATTAGCGAAACTCAAGGACAAGACTATAGGAGCTTTAAATAAAGATCAACATGTTACAAATTTTGTGACAAGAGATCGAATCAATTTATGGACTGATTCACAAATGGTTTTAGCTTGGTTAAGAAGTCCACCAAAAAGGGAAATATCTTTGTTCGAAATCGAGTTTTAGAAATTTTAAATATTACTGAAGATTGCTCTTGGAGGTACGTACAATCTCAGTTTAATCCAGCTGATTTAATTTCCAGGGGTGTAAAGCCTCTTTTATTATTAAAACAAGAACTGTGGTGGCATGGTCCTATCTTTTTATCGTCAATCTATTCAAATTCGCCTGATGAAATTAAATTAATTGTAAAAAGATTTAAAACTTTTACTGTAAATGTGGAACGGTGTGAGTTTGAAAATACATTGTCAAAACTCAACGCTAAAATCAATCCACTTAAATTATTTAGAATTATTTGTTACATATTTAAATTTGTAGAAATGTGTAAAATTAAATGTTCCCTCCTTCGCGCTAAAGAGGTGCAACTGCACTTGTATCCCTTTGCCGCCAAATGCTTACGACGTTTTGTTAAGTAGTTTTCAGAAACACCATTACACCACACCCCTTTGGTTCTAACCGCCTCAATTGTTATATTATAAATCTGATGTACAGAACAAATGAAATTTTTCCGAATCATAAAATTTGCCAAATAGGTATTTTTAGCACAAAAATGAATTTTGGTTCTTTTGAATTCTTTTTTATGAAATAAAGCACCATGTTATAAAAAGGGGTTTATTTGCTGAATTTCAGGAGGTGCCATTAGGTGATGGCGAGTCGCAGAACTCCTGGTAAAAATGGCGCCGACCAGCTGCAGGCGCAAGCGCTGGGACAGCTACAGGAGAGCCTGCGCCTCCAGAAACAGGAGGCAGAGGAACGGATGCAGGAGGCCCTGCGCCTGCATAAACAGGAGGATGAGTTGAGAATGGAGGAGACCTTGCGCGTGCAGAAAGAGGAGGCAGAGCGCGGGGTCCAGGAGGCCTTGCGCGTGCAGAAAGTGGAGGCAGAGCGCGGGGTCCAGGAGGCCTTGCGCGTGCAGAAAGAGGAGGCTGAGTTGAGAATGGAGGAGTCCTTGCGCGTGTAGAAAGAGGAGGCCAGAGCGCGGGGTCCAGGAGGCCTTGCGGGTGCAGAAAGAGGAGGCAGAGCGCGGGGTCCAGGAGGCCTTGCGCGTGCAGAAAGAGGAGGCAGAGCGCGGAGTCCAGGACGCTGAGTTGAGAATGGAGGAGGCCTTGCGCGTGCGGAAAGAGGAGGCAGAGCGCGGGGTCCAGGAGGCCTTGCGCGTGCAGAAAGAGGAGGCTGAGTTGAGAATGGAGGAGGCCTTGCGCGTGCAGAAAGAGGAGGCAGAGCGCGGAGTCCAGGAGGCCTCGCGGGTGCAGAAAGAGGAGGCACAGCGCGGGTTCCAGGAGGCCTTGCGCGTGCAGAAAGAGGAGGCTAAGTTGAGAATGGAGGAGGCCATGCGCGTGCAGAAACAGGAGACAGAGCGCGGGGTCCAGGAGGCCTTGCGCGTGCAGAAAGAGGAGGCAGAGCACGGGGTCCAGGACGCCTTGCGCGTGCAGAAAGAGGCTGAGTTGAGAATGGAGGAGACCTTGCGCGTGCAGAAAGAGGCAGAGCGTGGGGTCCAGGAGGCCTTGCGCGTGCAGAAAGAGGAGGCTGAGCGCGGGGTCCAGGAGGCCTTGCGCGTGCAGAAAGAGGAGGCAGAGCACGGAGTCCAGGAGGCTGAGTTGAGAAAGGAGGAGGCCTTGCGCGTGCAGAAAGAGGAGGCAGAGCGCGGGGTCCAGGAGGCCTTGCGCGTGCAGAAAGAGGAGGATGAGTTGAGAATGGAGGAGGCCTTGCGCGTGCAGAAAGAGGAGGCAGAGCGCGGGGTCCAGGAGGCCTCGCGGGTGCAGAAAGAGGAGGCAGAGCGCGGGGTCCAGGAGGCCTTGCGCGTGCAGAAAGAGGAGTCTGAGTTGAGAATGGAGGAGGCCTTGCGCGTGCAGAAACAGGAGGCAGAGCGCGGGGTCCAGGAGGCCTTGCGCGTGCAGAAAGAGGAGGCAGAGCACGGGGTCCAGGACGCCTTGCGCGTGCAGAAAGAGGCTGAGTTGAGAATGGAGGAGACCTTGCGCGTGCAGAAAGAGGCAGAGCGCGGGGTCCAGGAGGCCTTGCGCGTGCAGAAAGAGGAGACTGAGCGCGGGATCCAGGAGGCCTTGTGCGTGCAGAAAGAGGAGGCTGAGTTGAGAATGGAGGAGGCCTTGCGCGTGCAGAAACAGGAGGCAGAGCGCGGGGTCCAGGAGGCCTTGCGCGTGCAGAAAGAGGAGGCAGAGCACGGGGTCCAGGACGCCTTGCGCGTGCAGAAAGAGGCAGAGTCGAGAATGGAGGAGATCTTGCGCGTGCAGAAAGAGGCAGAGCGCGGGGTCCAGGAGGCCTTGCGCGTGCAGAAAGAGGAGGCTGAGCGCGGGGTCCAGGAGGCCTTGCGCGTGCAGAAAGAGGAGGCAGAGCGCGGAGTCCAGGAGGCTGAGTTGAGAAAGGAGGAGGCCTTGCGCGTGCAGGAAGAGGAGGCAGAGCGCGGAGTCCAGGAGGCTGAGTTGAGAATGGAGGAGGCCTTGCGCGTGCAGAGAGAGGAGGCAGAGCGCGGGGTCCAGGAGGCCTTGCGCGTGCAGAAAGAGAAGACAGAGCGCGGGGTCCAGGAGGCTGAGTTGAGAATGGAGGAGGCCTTGCGCGTGCAGAAAGAGGAGGCAGAGCGCGGGGTCCAGGAGTCCTTGCGCGTGCAGAAAGAGGAGGCTGAGTTGAGAATGGAGGAGGCCTTGCGCGTGCAGAAAGAGGAGGCAGAGCGCGGAGTCCAGGAGGCCTCGCGGGTGCAGAAAGAGGAGGCAGAGCGCGGGGTCCAGGAGGCCTTGCGCGTGCAGAAAGAGGAGGCTGAGTTGAGAATGGAGGAGGCCTTGCGCGTGCAGAAAGAGGAGGCAGAGCGCGGGGTCCAGGAGGCCTTGCGCGTGCAGAAAGAGGAGAGAGAGCGCGGGGTCCAGGAGGCCTTGAGCGTGCAGAAAGAGGAGGCTGAGTTGAGAATGGAGGAGGCCTTGTGCGAGCAGAAAGAGGAGGCAGAGCGCGGGGTCCAGGAGGCCTTGCGCGTGCAGAAAGAGGAGAGAGAGCGCGGGGTCCAGGAGGCCTTGAGCGTGCAGAAAGAGGAGGCTGAGTTGAGAATGGAGGAGGCCTTGCGCGTGCAGAAAGAGGAGGCTGAGTTGAGAATGGAAGAGGCCTTGCGCGTGCAGAAAGAGGAGGCAGAGCGCGGGGTCCAGGAGGCCTTGCGCGTGCAGAAAGAGGAGGAAGAGCGCGGGGTCCAGGTGGCCTTGCGCGTACAGAAAGAGGAGGAAGAGCGCGGGGGCCAGGAGGCCTTGCGCGTGCAGAGAGGAGACAGAGCGCGGGGTCCAGGAGACCTTGCGCGTGCAGAAAGAGGAGAGAGAGCGCGAAGTCCAGGAGGCCTAGCGCGTGCAGAAAGAGGAGAGAGAGCGCGAGGTCCAGGAGGCCCTGCGCCTGCAGGAGGAAAGAGCGGCGGCGGCGCTGCGCGAGATGGAGCGGAAGCTGCAGGAGAAGGACGCCGCCATCCGCGCTCTTCAGCAGCAATTTCAAGAGGCCCAGGAGAGATGGATGGCTGTTGAAGTATCTGTAGGGGAAGATTTGCAGCGTGTAGAAGGCCGAGTGAATGATGTCGAGACCTCTCTGCAACGCTCTTTGGGGACGTTTATGCCTCGCGTTGAGGCTCTGTTGCGCCAACTGGAGGAGCCCCAGTCTGCATGTGCGTCCCTTGCCACCGCCGCCAGCGCCCGCGAAGCACCGGCGCCGGGGGGGGCAGCAGCGGGCGGAGGGGAGGAGCCCTCCTCCCCCACCCCTACTTCCTCCTGCGCCGGCCACTAGGAGGAACGCGAGAGGCAGCGGGTGGTCCTCCGGGTGCGGGAGGCGGAGTCGAGGAGGGAGATGGCGCGAACCTCTCCCCCCCCTGGGAAGGCAGTTGTGCAAGGCGGCATATCAAGGAAGACTAAATGACGTACGACGTCTCATAGACTCCGGTGCCGACGTCAACTACACTAATTCCGATGGTCACACTCCTCTAATTAGAGCAGCCTTGAGGGCGCACGCGGACGTGGTGTCGCTTCTTCTGGAACGAGGCGCCGATGCAAACGCTGTCGACTGCAATGGATATTCCGCGTTGCACCGGGCTGCGACGAGCGGCCGCAGCGTTCCGTGCGCGGAGCTGCTGCTGCGCGCGGGCGCCGACGTCGACGCGACGACTAAGAACGGAGGGACTCCTCTGCACTTGGCGGCGCACAATATCAATGAGGAAGCGGTGCGCACGCTCCTCGCGGCCGGCGCCAGGAGGGACCTCAAGCCTTGGACAAGACTTTGGAAAAACAAAACGCCGTTTGACATTGCGACGTCTTCAGTTATACAGAATCTCCTGCAATCTTAGCGCGAGGGATAAGGATGCGCGACTCCTCAGCGCTGTGCGCGCGCTCTGTGGCGGATTGATGTAATTAGGCCCCCTGGGAAAATACTTTTGGTACCTCCTCCCGGTTCATTTAATGAATTTCCATTGTAATGTTACAAGGCAGAAAATTTCTATTGATAATTTTTAAAAGTATTAATAATGTTAACGGTTGGTTTTGAGGGTCTCTAGAGAAATCTATTGTATTGTTCCATCCTTTGACGTAGTAGTAGTTGTAATTTATTTTATTGTGTTATATTGTAAATGGGTTTTTTTAATTGCAAATGTAGATGTATTGTAAAGCTACAGACGTATGGTTACCACCTGGCAATCAGCCAATTGTAGCCTAATAAATATATTATTATTATTATTATTATAATTTAACCGTACGCAGGACCCCAGTCCAATAAACTGCCAAAAATTAATATTTTTGTTTAGGAAGTAAACTCTTGCATTGACTCCTTAGCTCTGTTTTAAATAAAGCATATTATTAATTAAATGTAAATTTTAACATGTGTTCGTGCTCTGATTCTGACAAATTATTTTCTGTTCCATTTACATCTTTATTTTTCATTGAACTTAACACTTTTTGAGAGTGTTTTAACACAAATTTTCTTTGTATTGATTGATCTGAACTTCTTTAAATTATAACAAATTTCATTATGGTAACAAGTACATAATATTGCATAAGTAATTCCAATAATGCTGGAAAGTATTTGCTGTTGTAAACACTCTCGTTATTTATAGTGTAAAATATTCCCATTAAGTGGATTAATTCATTATTGTATTTAAATATTTATTTATTTATAAGTATTTGAATGAAAAACTGCTAACTATAATCGTACGTACATTACCTTTATGTACTTGTCGTTTTCTGACATGTATCAATGCACTGTGAAAAGCAAAGTTAATAAATAAAAGACAAATAAACAGTAATAAAAACTAATTTCCAATTTAAATAATATTTTTATTTTCATAAAAGGCCTAATAACAAATGTACTTTGTTATGAATATTTTTTTAAAATTATTTTGTCCTCTGCCTACTCCGTATCCACCTCTTCCTCTTTTAAAGCTTCTAAAATTAAATTCATTACTTTTCCATGTTCCCCGCCCTCTTCCTATTCTACCTACACTTTCTATCCTCCATCTTTCTTTTTCGCGTGTGCCTCCTCTACCACCTCTCCATCTTCTTCCTCTACCTGCTCTCCCTCTTCTTCCTCTTTCAATTCCTCCTCTGTCTATTTCTGGAGAGAGTATAAAACATATAGTTTAAAGTGTATGTAAATGTTTTGAATTTATACTAATATACAAGAAAATAAGTGAAATTACAAATACTCTTTTATTCATTATAGGTTTTAGAATTATATTGAGCAATGTATTATTAAACCAAATTTTTAAAGTTTTAATAATTATTTATACCTTCTACATTTCCTTCTTCTACATCAGACCCATCAATTTCATTTTCATTATTAATTTTTTTTTTAATCGAACATTATTGATTCGAATTTTTGTATCTCTTGCTTGTAATAAATATTGTTTTGCTTTAAATTGGAATTTTCCTCTAAAACCTTTAATATTTTTGTTTCCAAAGAATCAATTTTCTTTTTTGCATCATCTTTACTTTCCAAATCACGATTCATTCTTCTAATTCATTATAATTTTTGCAAATCGTTGATTTATTAAAACAAAGAAAATAGTAATTTATTAAACTTTAATTAAAATAAGTATATGGATTAATACAAATTTAGTCTATCATATTTTCAACTTAAATTAATTTGTAATATAAATTATTGTAATAAAACATACCTTGGTTAATCTGCTTTCTTTATATTAACAATAAGAGAAAACAATTGATTTTCATAAAAAAATGACAACTGAACAACTATTTTAATAAGGTTGCTATGGTGTAACAATTGACATTCAAATTTCAAATATTCTATTATTATATTTATATAGTGCATATGGAAATAATGTAACTATAGTCCCAATCACCATCATAAAATAATTATCTAAAAAATATTGCAATATTTAATACAAAAACATGAAATAAACAAACACAAATGTATGTCCAAAATAGAACATATTTTTTTAATGAAACATGACAAAAAACACAAATATGTTACTGTAATATACAAAATATTACAGAACAAACGCCGCGCCTTAATCTGGACGGACGGAGCTGTAATATACAAAATATTACAAAACAAACGCCGCGCTTTAATCTGGACGGTCGCGGTTACTAGGTAACGAAGGTTGTTGACGGGCAGAAGGGGGCGCTGGACTAGAGAGTTGGTGGTTGACTGGCATCCTGGTGGTAGCGGCGCGAATGTAATTTGAATTATTTAAGTAAGACATCGACACGAATAGGGAGGATAGATTGTGGAACAATAGTGCAAGAAGTGAGCAGCAAGAAAGAAGTAGACGACCGGCGCGAAGAGGGATTTTCGGCGCGGAAGTCAAGGGGCTACGAACTGCGGGGTCATCGTTTCACAACGCCAGACAATTCGGTACCGTGAACCTGATGCATGCAATCAATCAAGAGAATTTATATTGTTAATCCCAAATTCAATTTTTAATAAACAAAATTATTATGCTATTATTAATGCTATTACAATCGTCTATCAATTCAGTCAAACCTCATATGGAATGCCCACTTAAATGAATTGAGCACAAAATTAAGTTCATTATGCCACGCGTTCAGAATTCTTTCAAATTCCGTCAGCCTTCATACTGCTCGTTGTGTAAATTTTGCGAATGTTCATTCCCGGTTGAGATATGGCACAATATTCTGGGGTAACACATCTCATGGCTCCCAGACTTTCAGATTACAAAAAATAATTGTACGAATAATAGGCAAATCCCACCCACGTGATTTTTGTAAGACTCTATTAATCTAGGAATTTTACCATTACCTTGTCTCCTGATTTACGAATCAGTAGTTTTGAGAAAAATGACTTAAGGGCGGGAATATATTTTCAGTAAACGCCGATGTCTATAAGTATCGTATACGACGTAGTAATCGTATTCATCTTGTGGCAGTATCAACAGCTCACAACAAAAAATTCACATACAATTCATGTACATTACTCTACAACACTTTGCCAGATGACATTAAACGATTAAATTCGATAGACAAGTTTACGTCCCAAGTAAAATCTTTCCTGCTGCATAACTGTTTCTATACAATTCGAGACTGTACCGAGCATCAAAAGGAAAGTAACATTAATTTTAACCATTATAGTTGATTTAATTAATCATTTGGACTATATAATTCTAAAAAACCTGTAACAAGTACTGTACCACAGCTTCAGGGTTGATAGCCCCCATCTCGATCAGCGTTTTTCGTCCAGATTCCCTGATCCTTTGAGCAAATGCTGAGATGGTCCCTTGTTTTGCTTCTGGACATAAATGTATCTTCATTATTTGTGCACGTCTTCTGAATTTCAATGGGAAATATAGTTATTGAAATTATTGTTTTCCATATTGTCGCGGCAAAAAGTATTATTCTTTCGTGAAAAACATGATGAGGGTTAAGGGCACAAATTCATAGCTAATTTATCTTTGAAAATATATTTCATTATAAAGGAGCAAACATTTTTGTCAACAAAACTTGAAAAAAACGCTCTTTTCTCTGTATTCAAAATTCGACTAGAATATGGTTTAGGATACAGATCACAGAATTATGAAAACGTGCACAAATTTCTCTTCTCCCCATAGCTCGTCACAAACCGCCTTACTAATAAACGTTGAGTAAAATTTACTTCTAGAGTAAGCTTGAAGTAGCCAAAATCTTTACTAATAAACATGGAGTAGCGCAAGCTTGGAGTAAGGGCGGCGTAGTTACCATGGCAACCGCTGTTCCCAGTCGACCCCTAGTTTAAGCTCAGAGTAAGCGTGAAGTAGCGCAAGTCCGTGGCAATTCACAGCGAAGGAGGTTAGAATATATGGAGATGACATTATCCTCGGAAAGTGAAGGTCTTTTGATAAGAGCACTCCGGTCGGGCGCGATGTTTTGTCGACAAAACATCTCAATTAACTCGGCTCGCAAGCTTTGTACTTGCATACGCCCAGTTTACGGCTTAGTGCCAATGTGAAATAGTGTTTGGGGTTATTTATTTTTAATTTTATTTTCTTGGGAATAAATGTTATAAATTAACATTTAATATTAACGTTTTTTTTTCAAAACAAACAAAAGATTCAAAATTGGAACATTTTTCTCCAACATGAGTGTTTTTTAGTGCACCTCTCTTTACATGTAGGCCTAAATTTAGTAGATAAATCCAATTCTGTTCCAGTTCATGGGAGAATACCCATATCCAGAAAGTAATGAAATGGCGAAGTTTTCATTGGCTTTTTAGAGAGTCATACTATTATCACACTACATTTTGATGGCATTCATCCATTGCAGCACTGGTGTTCTAAGAATTTTGTGGCATAAATCCGAGTATTTAGTTGGCATTAAGGTAAATAAGCTACAGGTTGGAGCCTCAGAGCCCAAGAGGTCTAAAAAAGTCAAAGAAAGTGGCAAAGCTAAAAAAGGTTATGAAAATATGTAAATTTTTATTTAGTTGCAGTACACAAATACAAATTAATTAAATTTGATAATCACACTGTTAGAGTTGAAAATAGATTTATTCGAAGACCACCATATTCATTCTCATCTATTTCAACTTCTTGAGTAGATGACAACATTTTTCATGCCAAAATCCATCACAGCAGCTGACTCAAATGGTTTCTTTTCATACTCCCAACATCTAGCTTTTTAAGTACAAACAATTTAAAATAATAAAATGGGACAGACAATTCAGTCCAGTGTGTTCTTTATTTAGTAAATTCAAGAGTTAAAAACAAGTATTGAGTTTACTATGGGACAAGACAAATTCAATTCGCTAACAGTAAGGTTCAGTGAAAATTATAAGCTCTGAGGTTTATCTTTCAAGAATACTATTTCTGATTTTATAAACAAAATATTACATTAACAGCATTTTTAGTAAGTTTTTGTCAGTTATGGTGTTGATATTGCAGCTAATTTGACCTACAGACATTATATTATATAGATTCGTAGGCTTCCGCGGCCGGAGTCATTATGTTCTTGGCTGTCCGGGATGAGCCGCGTCTCAGTCGGTTTTACTGACGTTTCGGCCATCTTGCTGTGGCCTTCTTCAGAGCTATACTGCTGCCGAGAGGCTAGCGTGTCGCATAGATATAGGACTGGGTGCAGGAGCTGATAGGTCGCAGCGGCGACCAATGGGAGGAGGGCAGGTGGCCCACGATTGGCGGAGAGGGAAAGGAGCGATACTGGGAGACCTGATAATGTGGGGGGAGGGAGGGTGGTTGGAAAGGGAAGAGGATAGAAAAATGAACAGGATAGACATCTGGAAATAGCAACTGCGTGGTCGGAGACGGGAGAAAAGGCCGAAAGAAACCGGGCGAATAAGCAGCCACGTCATTGGCCGACCGCGGGGGTGTGTCTCCGTGGGGCGCGACCGTATTGGCGGGGAGCGCCGACCCGCCTCCAGGTGTTGCTAAGGCGGAGCCCATCATCTCTGTTGAGGTTTTCGGGCCTCCTGGAGATTTCCAAAGCCTCTTTGATCACACGAGGCCACCACCGGTCTTCAATAGATAGAGTGCGAGTCTCGTGGTAATTGACGAGGTGACCGGTTTCGGCGGCATGTTGGGCTAAGGCCGATTTGTGGATGTTATGTAGCCGGTCATGTCGCATGTGTTCCCGCATCCGCTCTTCTACCGTGCGCCCGGTTTGGCCTATGTAGACAAGCCCACAACTGCATGGGATTTCATATACGCCGGCGTCTTGAAGTGGGTCCGGGCGGTCCTTCACATGGACCAGGCTCCCTCCGATTTTATTGCGCGCATGAAAAACGGGGCGGATATCAGCCCTGCGCAGCAGTCTACCAATCTTGTCCGTGACCCCTTTGATATAGGGTAACCGGGCTGTCTTGCGGGGTGGACTGGAGGGCTCGTTCCGTTCACTCGATGTAGAAGAATCGAACCTCGATAGCGCACGATGCACGGCGGAACCGCTGTAACCATTGGCCAGGAAGGTCTCTCTGAGTAATGCTTTTTCCGACTCTAGGCTATTGTGGTCACATATCAGGGAGGCGCGGTGCGCAAGGGTGGAAAGGACACCCCGTTTCGTGGCAGGGTGGTGGTGTGAATCGGCATGTAGGTAACTCTTGGTGTGGGTGGGTTTCCGGTAGACAGAATGGCCGAGAGTTCCATCAGGACGCCTGGTCACTAAGACATCCAGGAAAGGGAGCTGTCCGTTCTGTTCCGTTTCCATGGTGAACTTGATGCGCGGGTGGATGTTGTTGAGGTGCGCGAGGAAGGTTCCGAGGGAATCGGTGCCATGGGGCCAGATGACGAATGTGTCGTCGACGTAGCGCAGCCAGAGCGACGGTTTTAAGTGCGCATTTTTCTAAGGCCTGCTCTTCAAATGCTCCCATGAAAAGATTCGCTACCACAGGGGATAACGGTGAGCCCATAGCGGTGCCTTCTGTTTGGGCGTAGTACTCTTGCCTGTATTGGAAAAAGGTTGTCGATAGGCAGATCTCGGTGAGTTTGGCCCACTCCTTAGGAAGATGATGTCGTAAGAGGTTGTCTTCCACGATCTTGATGGCGTCACCGACGGGAACCATGGTGAAGAGGGAGGTGACATCGAAGCTGACCAGTGTAGCGTCGCGAGGTGGCGCACGTGCCGTTTCGCTGGAAAGCCCGGCCTTAAGCCGGATGGGGGATGGGGGTGGAATGCGGCGGCGCCTCGCCGGCGCGCGCCGGGCAGGAAATCCCAGCCTAAAAATAACCAGGACAACTGAGCGTGCCTGAGTGCGAGTCCATTGACGAAGGCTGCTCTCTGCTGAGGGCTGGCTTGCGAGCCGAATGACGCCCGCCGCTGGTAGAGTGGGGGACGAGCCGTGGGGTATTTATTGCGGCGCCGACATGCGCTCGGGGGATACGCTAGTGAGTCGAAAGACGTGAGGTATCTCCGTGCAACCTTGCACGTTTTGGCATCCGGCCATGTAACATCTAGTTACGGGGACTAATGTCCGACAGCTCGCACTTCGCGCAGCTTCTCATGCTCTCGAGCAGAGGCACTGGGCTCAGCCTAGGGACGGTCGCGGGGTTTCGCGGCTTAGAGAATAGAAAGGTTGCCTAAGGTTTTCAATTTTGTAACATTTTCTTGTAATTTATTATTGTAAATATACTGTACATACTATTCAGAATCTGTCGTCTGTGCTTTTCATGTCCAGTACGCCACAGACTCGGAACCTTTCTTTTCTAAAACTGGTGGCAGCGGTTATCGTAAATTCACGCCGGGCTACCGCAGTTTTTTTTCTAAAACTGGTAGCAGCGGTTATTGTAAACTCACGCCGGAGTGCCGCAGTTTTTGTCTAAAACTGGTAGCAGCGGTTATTGTAAACTCACGCCGGAGTGCCGCAGTTTTTGTCTAAAACTGGTAGCAGCGGTTATTGTAAACTCACGCCGGAGTGCCACAGTTTTTTGTCTAAAACTGGAATAGTACGCGTAAAGACAGTGTACCGCAGTTAAAGGTGCACACGCGTCGTAATTACGTGGCGCCGGCAGAGTCGTGCACGCCACGAGAAACCGAAAGTGCGGTAATTCGGTACGGTAGTTTCGGGGCGGTACAATCCGACTCGGAACCTTTCTTTTCTAAAACTTGGAACTGGAATTGGTATTGGTACTGGAACTGGAGCTGGAACTGGTACTGGAACTGGAGCTGGTATTGGTACTGGCACTGGAAGGAGACATCCCGGACGGACCAGAACGAGAGGAAGGAAGGAGGCCAGAACACCGGATCCAGAAGGCGCTGGCGCTCACGCGACACCGAGGTCAACTGAACGTAAGTGTGTTTTTTGTACTGGCCGGGGATCAATTCAGGCAAAATGTCTTTCTTAGCGGGTTATAGGAAAGAGGTGCTTGTTAGGGTCGCGACGGAGATGGGGGAAACGTTGGAAGGGAACGAGACGATAGTTAGATTAAAATCTATCATCACGGAAAGCGAGCAGTACGATGAAATATTCGTGAAACAACTTGCTGATCAGGAGAAAGAACAGGTCGCAGAAGCACGCGAACTTGAATTAAAGGAGCAGGAAAGATTACGCGAACGGCAGGAAAAAGAGCAAGAACGGCAGTACGAACTCGAACGGCTGAAATTAGCTAATCAGGCTACCTCGCGCGAATCTTTAGGTAGTAGAGATTCGGGAAACAGAAGTAGTATCCGTATCAGCCATGTTATGGATAAATTCAAAGGCGAAGGTGAGGATATTACCTTGTTTTTAAGTGTATTTGAGGCGCATGCTCGTCAGCTCGACATTGCGCCGGTAGAATGGGTCAGTCAATTAATGGGATTGCTTCCCAATGAAATAAATACATGGTTAGTTGTAGGATCAGATTCTTCAGAGCAGGATTATAATCAAATCAAAACGCAGCTTTTGGATATGTACAAATTCACGCCTGAAAAATGTCGTCAGATGTTTTGCAGTCATGCAAAGGGTGCGAAAACTACATGGAATGTTTATGCTCGCGAACTGACGAACTATTGCCAGAAATGGATTTCAGGGTTGAAAGTTGAAACTTATAATCAATTATTAGATTTGATTGTCACCGATCAGATGAAACGGAAGGTGCCGGCGGACATACGTGCCCATTTCGTAGATGTTTGGGGCGAGGTTTCGCAGTCCCAAGATCTGGCGCGTAGGCTGGACACCTACGAAAACAATAGGTCTAGTGCGTATAGGAAAGATTTTTCTAAGGTTAATCACAAGGAGCCTGTGGGGGAACAAAAGTGGAAAAAGGTGACGGAGAGCGTGCCCTCCACTTCTAAGCCCGCAGCGCCCAAGGCAGATAGGAACGCGGAATTCGACAAGCCGCAGGAACGCACGTGCTATTTATGTAAAAAACCGGGGCACATTAAGAAATACTGCCCTCAGCTCAAATCAAGCGAGAAAATGTGTCACGTTGTCGACACCAGTGCGCAGGAATTGTTGCTCCCACACACATTTTTTGGCACGGTTTGCGGAAATCCTATTTCCTTCTTACGAGATTCTGGGGCGACGGTTGATCTGATCAACAGCAAATACGTCAGGCCGAATCAATATACCGGCGAATCCGTATGGGTTAAGCAGCCCTTGGACGAGGCGCCGAAAAATCTACCTGTAGCTAAGGTAGAAATCGTAGGCCCGTTCGGTAAGCTTGTTACCGAAGCCGCAGTCGCGAAAAATTGCGACTTAGAATATTACATTCTGAGTAATCGATCTGCCACGCTTCTCTCGGAAATCAGGCAAGGGTTTTTAGAACCGCAGTTTCTTTGTGCGGTGCGAACCCGTGCCCAGACGGCGGCCGGGCAGGGCGACGGGGTGGGGCCGGAGGCGATGGCGGCGGCGCCAGGCAACGCGCCGGCCGCCGAGCGCCCTGGTGACGCACCGGTTGCGGTCATGAACGAGGCTTTGGGGGAAGGAGCGGTCGAGCTAGGCGTGGTCGTAGGAACAAGTCGTGCGCGCGACGCACCCCAAAAACCTGCGTCGGACGCGAAAGCTCCCGACGAGGAAACTTGTGTCTTGTTAGGCGAGGTAAATGACCCGGGCAATGTTGTTGAAAACAACGCGGAATTTGAAGTAGATTCCGGGAGCGTTGCATTGTCCCGTTTAGACCCGTCCGAATTTGCCAAAGCTCAGAGACAGGATGAAGAGCTCTTACCGCTATTCGAGCTAGCCGAAGGCCCAGAAACGGAACGGCGCGATTATTTTATAGAACGCGGCCTTTTGTTCCGGAAACGGCAGAGCAAGCGCGGTGAGCAATTCTCCATGCTTGTGACTCCGCGGGTGTATCGTGGCACCATATTGAAGCTTTGCCATGAAGTCGCCCACGGTCATTTAGGTGTCACAAAAAGTAAAGACGCGATGGCCAAGTATTTCTTCTGGCCGAACTGTTACAAAGATATGGAAAATTACGTACGTAGCTGCGATAGTTGCCAGCGCGTAGGTAACGGCGGCGAGAAGCTTCGCGCGCCTTTAAAAATTGTACCTATAACGGGTGAGGCGTTTGAGAAAGTAAATGTAGATGCTTGTGGCCCTTTTCCCGAGTCTGAGTCAGGAAACAAGTTCATACTAACTGCAATGTGTTTAGCAACAAAATATCCCGAGGCTATTCCCATACGTGATCTGACGACGGTCACGGTCATTGAAGCTTTATTAGATCTGTTCAGTCGGATTGGATTTCCGCGAGAGCTTCAAACAGATCAGGGAACTTGTTTTACTAGCACTCTGATGGCGGAATTCGCCGAGAGATTTTGCATTAGATTAATTAGAAGTTCGCCTTATCATCCGCAATCTAATGCCGTAGAACGGATGCACAGAACCATGAACCGGTTGATGAAGGTTCTTTGTTTAGAGGCAAGGACTGACTGGGAGTGCCAGCTTCCTGCAATTATGTTCGCGTTACGCACGAGTGTGCACGAATCGATAGGTTTTTCTCCAGCCGAGTTAGTCTATGGGAAAAATCTCCGCACACCCATGACGCTGCTTTACGAAAAGCTTGCGGGTGCAGCAGAAAGCGAAGGGAGCACGGTGGTTGAGCACGTGTTCAAGTTGATTAATAGACTGAAGCGTTCGCGTGAACTTGCCCATACCAAAATGGCGGAAGAACAACGCAAGCGTAAGGTGTGGTACGACCGCAAGGCGATCTCGCGCAGTTTTGAAATAGGCGCGAAGGTGCTGGTTTTGGCGCCTAACAGAACGCGGAAACTCGCGGTGCAGTGGGTCGGGCCAGGCGAAGTTCGGGAGAAAATGTCCGAACACAATTACGTAGTTCAGATGCCGGGGCGGAAAGAACCACGCGTGTATCACATCAACATGATGAAAAAGTATCACCAACGTACTGAATACGTGAACTTTCTCGGTTCTGCGACGGTCACTGCCGCAGGCGAGGAAGACGCGTTAGACCGCTACGCGTTAAGATTAGATTCCGACGACTTTGACGCGGAAGAAATGCTAAACGATACTAAGGTTGAACCCGAGTTCCGCGAAGCACTTAAAAATGTCATTTGTAAATACAGGTGTATTTTTAGTGAGAAACCTGGTCTTACAGATGTAACGACCATGGACATTGAATTAACTGACACTGATAAAGTAGTCCGAAGTGTATCCTACCGCATGTCGCCGAGACAAACTAAGATATTGCGGGAAGAGGTGGACAAAATGCTTCGCGACAACATCATTGTGGAGGCGGAGAGTGATTATACGTCTCCTATGATCCTGATCGAGGCCCCGGGCAAGTCTCCACGGCCCTGCATAGATTTTAGGCGCCTCAACGAGATTATTAAAACAGATTACTTTCCGTTACCCAATCTCGAAGAACGGATTGAACAGGTAGCTGCAGCTAAAATCATTAGTGTGTTAGATTTAAGTAAGTGTTTCTGGCAGATAGGTCTTACGGATAGGGCGCAGAGATATTCGGCGTTCGTGACCAGTTTCGGCACGTATCGACCGCTTAGGTTACCCTTCGGGATAAAGAACGGCCCTTATCAATGCTGTAAAATCATGGGCACTTTGCTAAAAAACTGCCAAGAATTCGCGGTACCGTACCTTGATGACATCGCGGTTTTCAGTAACACTTGGCAAGAACACATTCGGCACCTAGATACGGTCTTTAGTATATTGAAATCCGCCAAATTGACAGTGCAGCCGCGCAAGTGCTTGTTTGCGCGGGCTAATGTAAAATATCTTGGTTACGTCGTCGGTAACGGGAAATTGCGGCCGGCCGAAGCCAAGATACAAGCAATCCAGAACTTTCCTAGACCAGAATCAAAGAAACAAGTGCGTTCTTTGCTCGGATTGGTAGGATATTATCGACGCTTGATACCCGGGTTTGCGGAGAAAGCGGCGGCACTGACAGATGCGCTGCGGGGACGCGAGCGCCAGGGTAAAGTCGTCTGGACAGAGGCATGTGAAAAGTCTTTCAATGAGTTGCGACAAGCTCTTAGCGAAAAAACAGCGGTATATGCTCCTGATTATAGCAAGGAATTTCGAGTTCAGGCAGATGCATCTCAGAGAGGCTTAGGCGTGGTTCTCTACCAAGTAAATGACGAGGGAGTAGAACAACCAGTTGTTTTTCTAAGCCGTAAATTAAGTGATACAGAAACTCATTATGGCACCTCAGAACTTGAGTGTTTGGCTCTTATTTGGGGGTTGGATAAACTTAAGATTTATCTCGACGGGCAGGCCACAATTCAGGTCGAAACCGACCACAACCCGTTGGTCTGGTTGCGTAATACGTCTGGCAAAAACCCCACATTATTACGCTGGTCCCTTTTAATTCAGCACCTCGATTTACGCATCATGCACAAAAAGGGCTCAGAAAATGTTAATGCAGATGCGCTTAGTCGCATGTTTGATTGTGTGAATTGATCCACAGGCGAGTGTAGGGAACACACACGTTCATGACATGTATAAATGTCGGTGAAATTCTATGTAAATAATTTTATAAATTCAAGGGTAAAATTGTTTTGTTATTGTGATCATTTTTATATGTAGATACATACATGTGTCAATAAATTCAGTTAAGAACGGCACATGATGTATATAACGAATTCCACAATTATTATGTAATACTTCAATGCAACGTAAATGTTTTGTATTTTATATTTCAGGTTTTCATGTAATGCAAGAGGCGTCAAGAATTATCATGTAATATTTCAATGTAAAGTAAATGTTTTGTATTTCAGGATTTTATGTAGTTCAAGATGCGTCAAGAATATTTATGTATGTAAATAGATGTAAGGTTTAAATGTAAATGGCAACATAGGAAAAAACGGGGGGACAGCCCACAGATTTATTTCACAAATTTTGACTAGATAGGGTTTTGATATTATTATGTTCATGTAAAAAATTATGATGTAATGTCTCAGGACCAGGTACTTTAGCTAGCAGAATTTTTTTCCTGGGCATATTTTGCTGCGAAAAAAAATTCTCACCCCCGGCATGGGAGGGTCTGTAGCGTCGCGAGGTGGCGCACGTGCCGTTTCGCTGGAAAGCCCGGCCTTAAGCCGGATGGGGGATGGGGGTGGAATGCGGCGGCGCCTCGCCGGCGCGCGCCGGGCAGGAAATCCCAGCCTAAAAATAACCAGGACAACTGAGCGTGCCTGAGTGCGAGTCCATTGACGAAGGCTGCTCTCTGCTGAGGGCTGGCTTGCGAGCCGAATGACGCCCGCCGCTGGTAGAGTGGGGGACGAGCCGTGGGGTATTTATTGCGGCGCCGACATGCGCTCGGGGGATACGCTAGTGAGTCGAAAGACGTGAGGTATCTCCGTGCAACCTTGCACGTTTTGGCATCCGGCCATGTAACATCTAGTTACGGGGACTAATGTCCGACAGCTCGCACTTCGCGCAGCTTCTCATGCTCTCGAGCAGAGGCACTGGGCTCAGCCTAGGGACGGTCGCGGGGTTTCGCGGCTTAGAGAATAGAAAGGTTGCCTAAGGTTTTCAATTTTGTAACATTTTCTTGTAATTTATTATTGTAAATATACTGTACATACTATTCAGAATCTGTCGTCTGTGCTTTTCATGTCCAGTACGCCACACCAGGATATCATCAGGGCCTATTCTAGTGGAGCGGATAAGTTCGATGAAATGTTTGGAGTTGAGGACGGAAGACGGCATATGATCAGTGAGAGGTTTCAGTTTTCTGGCCAGGAAACGAGCTAAATGTTGGGTAGGTGAGTTGATAGCACTTACTATTGGGCGCAGAGGCACTTCGGGTTTATGGATTTTGGGTAGGCCATAGATGCGGGGTGTGCGATGGTTGTTGGCGAACTTCAGAGTTTTCTTGTCTTCGTCGCTGATGGAAGAAGCTTGATTTAAGCTGGACAAGACTTGTTGCCTCACCTTCCGCAAAGGGTTGTGGTCCAGTTTCCTGTAGGTGTTACTATCGCTAAGTAAGCTGGTCATCTTGGCGTGGTATTCGGCGCTCTCCATGATCACGGTGGCTTTCCTTTATCAGCAGGAAGAATGATGATGTCATCTCGCTGCTTAAGGTGTTTCAAGGCCAATCTTTCATCACGTGAGATATTGCAAGTTGGGGGAGTGGCGCGGGTTAGAATTGCGCTCGTATCCCGTCTAATATCTTCGGCAAGATCTTCAGGCAAGCCACGCAGAGCAGTTTCGACAGCAGCGATGACGTCGTCCGTCGGGATCTGCTTGGGGGTGACGGCGAAATTGAGCCCCCTAGAGAGGACGGTTGTGGTGGCCGTATCAAACGTTTCACTGGTCAGGTTGACTACAGTATTGCGGAGGATCTGTGACTCTGGTCGGGCGCAATCTTGCTGTAAGTTGGAGAATTTCTGCACCTGACGGCTTTTGGCGACGTCTCGGGAACTTTCAGCGTTGTTAAATGATATTCTGTCCAGTCTGTCCCAGTCATCAGAGCGTAGGGTGTGGCTAATGCTGAGGTGCAGTCTATAGAGTTCCTGCTCAGTGGCGGCGATATCCGCTCGTGTTTGATGGATGCGCTCCCTTAGTAGTTGATTGCTGGTGCGCCGTAGGATCCGTTGAGCAGCTTTCGTCTTGATACGATGTGAGACGTTGAGAAATTTGGGAATGACGTGGGAGTCGCGACACCGTAGTAGGAAGGCGAGTTGGCAGAGCCTCTTGGCACGAGTAATTCTCAGTTGGCTGAGTCGTCTGGTATTTTTGAAGGTACGCTCCCCGTAGAGGTTCGTCAGGTAGATTCGTAGGCTTCCGCGGCCGGAGTCATTATGTTCTTGGCTGTCCGGGATGAGCTCGTGTGCTCGGGAAGCCTCGTGTGATCAAAGAGGCTTTGGAAATCTCCAGGAGGCCCGAAAACCTCAACAGAGATGATGGGCTCCGCCTTAGCAACACCTGGAGGCGGGTCGGCGCTCCCCGCCAATACGGTCGCGCCCCACGGAGACACACCCCCGCGGTCGGCCAATGACGTGGCTGCTTATTCGCCCGGTTTCTTTCGGCCTTTTCTCCCGTCTCCGACCACGCAGTTGCTATTTCCAGATGTCTATCCTGTTCATTTTTCTATCCTCTTCCCTTTCCAACCACCCTCCCTCCCCCCACATTATCAGGTCTCCCAGTATCGCTCCTTTCCCTCTCCGCCAATCGTGGGCCACCTGCCCTCCTCCCATTGGTCGCCGCTGCGACCTATCAGCTCCTGCACCCAGTCCTATATCTATGCGACACGCTAGCCTCTCGGCAGCAGTTGTGGCGATGCTGCTGCTTCTCGCCGCTGCCGCCTCTCGGCAGCAGCGGCAGCGATTGTGGTGAATACGACTGAGGGCGAAGTTACGCTGGTGTCAGCATACTTAGCACCAAATCGTCCGCTCATAGATGACGATTTTGACACTGTATTCTCCCTAGCTCCTCGCACGGTTCTCGCAGGTGATATAAACTGCAAGTGCGAAGAATGGGGTTGTAATACAACAAACAGAAACGGAAGCTTACTTGTAAGCTATCTGTTATCACATAACAACGTGACACTCGTCCCGCCTTCCTCACCCACTCGCTTCCCTACTGACCTCCGTCAGCGGCCCGATATTCTCGATGTGGCACTCACTTCGGGAAATATTCGAGTCACTACTCCCAAACCCATACCTTTTTCCCTTTCCGATCACATTCCCATTACCTTCGCAGTCGGCAGCATCCGCTCCTTCTGCGGCCCACGGCAGTGGGTTCCCCAACCAACCGATTGGGACGAGTTTCGCAATCAACTCTCTACACTACACACACAAACACAAGCTTCGCTGTCACTGGAGACGCCAGAATCCATTGATGCGAGCTTAAACACTCTCACTAAACACTTACAAACAGCTCACAGAAAGGCGACGCCGGTCTTCTGGCGCCCGCCCGAAGAGGGCTCAAACACACTTCCCTCAGACGTCAAGGAGCTTTTGCGTGAGAAACGCAAAATGCGGCGACTTTGGCAGCAGTTTAGGTGCCCAGCACTTAAAGCGCAACTGCGGGAATGCGAAAAACGCCTTAAGACGGCGCTCGCAAACCACCACGCAGCGGAGTGGGAAAAACGGCTAAGGGAAATCGGTTCTGATCACTCCCGCGACGGCCTTTTCAAACTCCAAAAAGCGTTAAGGTCTGTACCTAAAACAGCAACAGCCATTCGCGGTCACGACGACGCGGAAGGAAAACAAACTTTTCTCTTTTCGGACCAAGCTAAAGCGGAATTCTTCGCTGACATGCTTGAAGAGAGATTTGTTAACAACAACACACAGGAGGAGAGTGAGGAGGAGACGGACGACAGCGCCACCACACTCACACATTGCACAGTCGAAGAAGTTTCGACTACAATTACAAGCTTGCGTAGGCGCAAGGCGCCGGGCCCTGACCGGATCGGCCCTCCTATTTTAAAGGAGGCGCTACCGGTTATAAGCACGGAGCTCACGCAAATCTACAACAGCTGCATCACACAGCGGTATTTTCCGGAAAATTGGAAATACGCAAGTATTTCTATGCTTCCGAAACCCGGCAAAGATCTTACGATCGCAGCGAGCCATAGACCAATCAGCCTTCTCCCTATTATGGGAAAAGTGTTTGAAAGGCTACTTCTCGCGCGAATGCTGCCAACTGTTCTCTCGCGAAAACTCATACGAGATGAACAATTCGCGTTCAGACCGGGCCACTCCGCTTCACTACAAGCACTTTGTATGGCTCAGCAGATTTCCGCTGATCTAATACTAACTCAGGATGTACCTGTCATTTATCTCGACATGGTACAAGCCTTCGATAAAGTGCCACACAACACACTTATAACAAAACTGCGGCGCTGCCTCCCGCAAGACATAACCGAAATGGTTAAGTCTTTCCTCACAAACCGCACATTCGTGGTAAATGTGGGTAAGGCGAGATCCTCAAAGCGGAGGATTGCGGCCGGGGTCCCTCAGGGCTCCGTCCTCTCTCCGCTACTGTTCTCGCTATATGTCAATGACATACCACTCGTACCGCGAATTCGCCTCTTTCTCTATGCTGATGACATAGCCGTCTTAGCGAGAGGAGCGAGCATACACCACAAACTCAAAACACTACAAGCACAGATGAGCCTGACGCGCAAGTGGGCGGAAGAAAACCACTTGACTTTCTCAGCGGAAAAGTCACAGGCAATCTGCTATACTCGCCGCAAACACAAACACACTAAATACTTTACACCACCAAAACAAATCACATTAGGCACACAAAAGCTGAAGTGGGCGCATAAGGCAACATACTTAGGCGTCACTTTCGATAGAAGCATGCGCTGGCACTTACATGTCAGGCGAATTCGATCGAAACTCCAAAACAGAGTTCGGCTATTAACTCCTCTTTTGAGGGAACATACACTCCCCTTGGACCTCCGCCTGGCACTCTATAAAACGTGCTGCCGGCCTGTAGCCACATACGCCGCGGCGACGTGGTGGACTACAGCGGAGAAGTACAAGAGAACACTTGAGCTAGTACAGAACAGAGTTCTGCGGCTCATAGCGCGCCCTCCGTTTCGGAAACGGTTGAAAACTCTCAGAAAAGAACTCGATATCGAGTCTTTCACGCAATGCCTGAGACGGCTTTCTTTTAACGAAGCTTATCAGGCATTTCAAACCAGCGAAGCACCGGCGCCGCTAAAAACACTCGCAAGACATGTCCTCACAATAGGACGAAGAAGACAAGCTCTTCCCTCGGACATACTGAGGGCATAGCGCCACACACATAAAAAAAAAATGACAAGTCACAAATGTGACTGAATCTAAACGCCTAAACGGCAAATGACAAAGGTCCGACGCGAACCTACACCAGCAACCTACACAAAGCAGTAAAACGCAACATGCGTGCGAACTGCAACACACACACACACTGACCTTCGGCTTCGCCGAAAAAAAAAAAAAAAAAAAAAAAAATCTCGGCAGCAGTATAGCTCTGAAGAAGGCCACAGCAAGATGGCCGAAACGTCAGTAAAACCGACTGAGACGCGGCTCATCCCGGACAGCCAAGAACATAATGACTCCGGCCGCGGAAGCCTACGAACTACCTGACGAACCTCTACGGGGAGCGTACCTTCAAAAATACCAGACGACTCAGCCAACTGAGAATTACTCGTGCCAAGAGGCTCTGCCAACTCGCCTTCCTACTACGGTGTCGCGACTCCCACGTCATTCCCAAATTTCTCAACGTCTCACATCATATCAAGACGAAAGCTGCTCAACGGATCCTACGGCGCACCAGCAATCAACTACTAAGGGAGCGCATCCATCAAACACGAGCGGATATCGCCGCCACTGAGCAGGAACTCTATAGACTGCACCTCAGCATTAGCCACACCCTACGCTCTGATGACTGGGACAGACTGGACAGAATATCATTTAACAACGCTGAAAGTTCCCGAGACGTCGCCAAAAGCCGTCAGGTGCAGAAATTCTCCAACTTACAGCAAGATTGCGCCCGACCAGAGTCACAGATCCTCCGCAATACTGTAGTCAACCTGACCAGTGAAACGTTTGATACGGCCACCACAACCGTCCTCTCTAGGGGGCTCAATTTCGCCGTCACCCCCAAGCAGATCCCGACGGACGACGTCATCGCTGCTGTCGAAACTGCTCTGCGTGGCTTGCCTGAAGATCTTGCCGAAGATATTAGACGGGATACGAGCGCAATTCTAACCCGCGCCACTCCCCCAACTTGCAATATCTCACGTGATGAAAGATTGGCCTTGAAACACCTTAAGCAGCGAGATGACATCATCATTCTTCCTGCTGATAAAGGAAAGCCACCGTGATCATGGAGAGCGCCGAATACCACGCCAAGATGACCAGCTTACTTAGCGATAGTAACACCTACAGGAAACTGGACCACAACCCTTTGCGGAAGGTGAGGCAACAAGTCTTGTCCAGCTTAAATCAAGCTTCTTCCATCAGCGACGAAGACAAGAAAACTCTGAAGTTCGCCAACAACCATCGCACACCCCGCATCTATGGCCTACCCAAAATCCATAAACCCGAAGTGCCTCTGCGCCCAATAGTAAGTGCTATCAACTCACCTACCCAACATTTAGCTCGTTTCCTGGCCAGAAACTGAAACCTCTCACTGACCATATGCCGTCTTCCGTCCTCAACTCCAAACATTTCATCGAACTTATCCGCTCCACTAGAATAGGCCCTGATGATATCCTGGTCAGCTTCGATGTCACCTCCCTCTTCACCATGGTTCCCGTCGGTGACGCCATCAAGATCGTGGAAGACAACCTCTTACGACATCATCTTCCTAAGGAGTGGGCCAAACTCACCGAGATCTGCCTATCGACAACCTTTTTCCAATACAGGCAAGAGTACTACGCCCAAACAGAAGGCACCGCTATGGGCTCACCGTTATCCCCTGTGGTAGCGAATCTTTTCATGGGAGCATTTGAAGAGCAGGCCTTAGAAAAATGCGCACTTAAAACCGTCGCTCTGGCTGCGCTACGTCGACGACACATTCGTCATCTGGCCCCATGGCACCGATTCCCTCGGAACCTTCCTCGCGCACCTCAACAACATCCACCCGCGCATCAAGTTCACCATGGAAACGGAACAGAACGGACAGCTCCCTTTCCTGGATGTCTTAGTGACCAGGCGTCCTGATGGAACTCTCGGCCATTCTGTCTACCGGAAACCCACCCACACCAATAGTTACCTACATGCCGATTCACACCACCACCCTGCCACGAAACGGGGTGTCCTTTCCACCCTTGCGCACCGCGCCTCCCTGATATGTGACCACAATAGCCTAGAGTCGGAAAAAGCATTACTCAGAGAGACCTTCCTGGCCAATGGTTACAGCGGTTCCGCCGTGCATCGTGCGCTATCGAGGTTCGATTCTTCTACATCGAGTGAACGGAACGAGCCCTCCAGTCCACCCCGCAAGACAGCCCGGTTACCCTATATCAAAGGGGTCACGGACAAGATTGGTAGACTGCTGCGCAGGGCTGATATCCGCCCCGTTTTTCATGCGCGCAATAAAATCGGAGGGAGCCTGGTCCATGTGAAGGACCGCCCGGACCCACTTCAAGACGCCGGCGTATATGAAATCCCATGCAGTTGTGGGCTTGTCTACATAGGCCAAACCGGGCGCACGGTAGAAGAGCGGATGCGGGAACACATGCGACATGACCGGCTACATAACATCCACAAATCGGCCTTAGCCCAACATGCCGCCGAAACCGGTCACCTCGTCAATTACCACGAGACTCGCACTCTATCTATTGAAGACCGGTGGTGGCCTCGTGTGATCAAAGAGGCTTTGGAAATCTCCAGGAGGCCCGAAAACCTCAACAGAGATGATGGGCTCCGCCTTAGCAACACCTGGAGGCGGGTCGGCGCTCCCCGCCAATACGGTCGCGCCCCACGGAGACACACCCCCGCGGTCGGCCAATGACGTGGCTGCTTATTCGCCCGGTTTCTTTCGGCCTTTTCTCCCGTCTCCGACCACGCAGTTGCTATTTCCAGATGTCTATCCTGTTCATTTTTCTATCCTCTTCCCTTTCCAACCACCCTCCCTCCCCCCACATTATCAGGTCTCCCAGTATCGCTCCTTTCCCTCTCCGCCAATCGTGGGCCACCTGCCCTCCTCCCATTGGTCGCCGCTGCGACCTATCAGCTCCTGCACCCAGTCCTATATCTATGCGACACGCTAGCCTCTCGGCAGCAGTATAGCTCTGAAGAAGGCCACAGCAAGATGGCCGAAACGTCAGTAAAACCGACTGAGACGCGGCTCATCCCGGACAGCCAAGAACATTATATTATATGATAATTGTCATCAATTTTTAAACTAAATATTTGAATAAAACTATTATTTGAGGCATGTTGTATTTGTTTAATTAATTTTTAATAAAAGGGGTAAAATATCCTCTTTAATAAATGTTATTTTCACTGTAAAAAGGAGGGGGTCCCAAAAATATTTTAGTTTGGTGCCTTGAAAATGGTAAATCCACTGTTCCATAGAGAGACAACAAAAGTAACATTTTCATGAAATGATTTTGCAGTAAAGGTACCTAATAGTAAAGTGAAAGGAAAACTGAAATAGAAGGAAATTTTTATAAAAATATTTTTTATTATTTATTATCCATTAGAAAACATTTTAAAAATTAAAAATTTGTGCCATCTTGGAATTGAATCTTCCTCAGACCTTAAGAAATTTTTATATTAATTATTTATCATCATTGGTTTTTAAAAAAATATTAAATTGATATTAGAAAAAATTCTTTAATTTTTTAAAAAATATGTACCGATTGATGTGGCTTTAGACAGAGAGTTACATTTGAGCAGGTATTTTCTGTAATTCTCTGTGGCAAGTTACTGCTTACTGCTGTTACTGTTACTGCAACAGTTTCACAATAATATTCCAAAAATATGTATGAGTTTTTTAATTTAAAAATTTGGTGTGAAAACCAGTTTTTAGATAGATGATTTTAAAGTATATTCTTAAGTCACTTTGCAAACTCAGCTGTATCAACTTGCACTTCTCTTATTTTCCCCACCTAATTTTGTCTTCAGTCGGCATTGATCCTGCACGGGATTCAACTTTTATGAAGCTGCTGTTGGTGGCATGTCTTTAACTGATTTTTTTTTTTTGCAATTATTGTGGTAGAGGAATTCATGTTGAAGTCATATATTGGTTGATGCAATCTTTCCAAAAATTTTATTGAAGATTTCCTTTAAGCATATTCCCTAAATAACACTGCAATGATTAATTTGCGGTAAAGTTTTTGGCCTCCCTCACGTTTTTAATTTTGTTGTTGACTGTATCACTATAACTATAGACAGAACAGTTTTCATCTATTCCTTGTCAGAGAAATTCTTCTTCTCAGATCCATTAAAAAAACATCGTTAATACTTCTGTTCAATAAATTGGAATTAAATCTTATAGTTAGATTCTCTAAAGCATTTCATTTCCATTTCTTTATGTACTCACAATTTTCAATTGGATTCATTGAAAATACCTTTTATTATTTTTTTTTGAAGTTATCATAATTTCTCAATGACATTAAATTAAAGGTACAATTGTAATAATACATGGCTTCAAGCTCATGAAGAAAATTCAGTTCAACTTCAGACAGAAATTAAGTAATTTTTTTTATTTACCCTGTCACTTAATGAACTCTTGGGAGGCCTAATATTCTTTCCATGTTTGTTTTGCTTTATCGCGTTCATCTTTCTATCTATTCACTCAAACCAAGTATTATATTTGCAACACGTTCCTTAGCGAAATATCAATGTATGATAAATATAAAATATATTACGAAAGAGATTTCAGGCAATTGGTCAAATTATCCTATTGCTTAACATAAGGGGCTTCATTTTCGGCTGTGAAGAATGTCTTCTCCGTATATTCATATTTCTAACCTCCTTGTTTACAACAAAGGGCGGATGCTGGACGCCGAAACCTGATGCAAAGACGTCTTTGCGATGATTTATTAATGATTTAATTTATTAATAGGTTATAATGATACGCAATATGATCGATACATAAACGTAACTATCGATGGAACAACCGACTTACGAGGTCGACACGAGGTTTTTAGGCGTTGCCAAACGTTGTTTGTGAAGTAACGCCGGCGTAGATACTCCTCGCTTACTCCGCGTTTATTAGTAGAAAGTTACTCTTCCCTTACTTCACGCTTACTCTGGAAGTAGATACTTCCGAAGTAAACGTGTTACTCCTGGCTTAAACCAAACCTCTATTAGTAAGGCTGAAACAGTTTTAAACTGTTTTTGACGTAAATAAATAAATAAATAAATATTTGTTCGTTCATTATACATGAATTTAGCAAACTTTTAAATGGCGGAATTCATGTAGCATACAATTATCTGAAAGGAACCATTGTTTTTATGTATTTTAGGAATTTCACAAGCTCTACAAATAAGTGTGGAAGTAGAAAAAAAAACCAACTATATTCCGCCTTTGTGTTATATATGTCTGTCCCGTCTGTGAAAAATATCTTTCAAATCTACAACAACTACACTTGGTATACGTTTTTTTCTTCATTAATATTTAGTAATAAAATATATCCAAGATTTTTTTATGAGAATCCTTTATTATTATCATCGACCAATTACATAACGTTTTGAAGTCTAACTTGCCAATGGAACACAATGGGACACCAGTTCCCTCACTAAGTAACCTGAAGATGTTACAAAACAACTGCGACGGAACACATCGTGTCTTTGCGACGTGCCGGCATTAATCAACCTTCGTCGGGTCAGGGCTTTTGTACCCCACGAGAAGTGTTTCTGGCGTGGGTGTCACCGGGACTGTGCGGCGCTCCTGTCGCCGCTCCGTCGACAGGCCCTGCCGGTTGGTTATCAATTGTTTTCAAGGATTCTCCCTCCAGGAAATCCTAATTGGTTAGTGACAAGGGGATAACACAGTTCACAAGTTCTTTGAAACTTCCTTCATTGACTGAAATAAGCTATACACAATTTACAATTCGCCGCGGGCAAACCACCGCTTCGCCACGTGCTGACTATACACATTACATGCAAATTAATTCTACAAATCCTGCCTCCAGCTGGAGCTACCTGACTACTACCTTAGAAAATTAATCATTACTCTGATTTGGGTGGCAGTAAGCATCGCCTTCCACATTGAATCACATTTACAATAACACTTTGAATTAAAAAACTAATTTCAAACTCAAAATTGTCTGTATTAGTCTCTCCTGAATTATTAACAGTTTCTACCTTTGCGTCAATGTATGTGATTTTACGGGTACTCACGCTCGTTCTCCATAGGGCGACGAAATACCACTACCAACCTCCCCTCTCTCGCGTTCCGGCGGGCGTCAGCTCGCCTACTAGCAGTCGGGACGGGCGGGGTGGATGACCTCGCCGGTTTCGCAGCCGCGCGGAGGGATGGGCTCCTGGCGCGCCTGCAGGGTAACGGCGGTGCCGATGGCGACCTTGCGATGCAAACGGCGAGTTATCCCGTAGCGCCTCTCGTCCTCGCAGGATTCCGCGTTCCGGACCAGCTTCTCGGATGCACCTCCAGTCTTCTTTCTTCTCCCCCACGTGCAAATTACTTGTAAATTCAAAGAATTTGGACGCCGTTAGTCTTTGTAATTCATGTTTCTTCGAAGGCTTTCCGGTGTCGGGCGACTAGTTTTCGGCAGCCTGGGTGACAAGGAAGTGGCGTGGGGCGTCTGCTTCCACGCTTTTGCTGCCTCGGGAATTATGTAACTTCCCGGTGAGGCACAACTCCAGTCTCACAGTCCGAAATTCCTGTCCTCTCCGGAATCTTCCTCACGAATTAACTTCGATTAATAGTTCATTGAATAACCCTCTCGAAATCCGGTCCGCGTAGCTTTACTCCCGCGCACTTTCAGACATCTTGTTCCGTTGGAAACTTTTTACGAGGATACGTCTAGCCCCGTCGGAAATTGTTACGAGAGTACTAGCGTACGTCTTGCTTCGTCAGAAATTCTTACGATACTCCTAGCATACGTCTTGCTTCGTCGTAAATTTTTACGAGACTTCTTCCTTCCTTCCCTATGCAGATTGCCAGGATGCCTTTTCCATCCTCCCCTGGCGTGACCTGCACCGGCCAATGGCTAGTGTGGGTTTATCTGCCTTCCTCTTATTGGCAACCGTCGTTCCGGTCGCTTATCTTGAAAATAGCCGTCGCCTGCGTCACTCTCTGACGTCGACGGCGCGCGGTTTTCAAATTGCATGGGCTCTTATGGCGTGCGGATACAGCACGGATTTATCACGGGACGACTGGACTTCGTCCATTTCGTCTCACAACTTACGAAAATTTGTGGAATAAGTGTGTGGGGGAATGAGGTTGTGAGAGAGAGAGAGCAGCGGACCTTTTTGTTGTATTCCGGAAATATCCTGTTCTCCTTCCCCCAACACCTTCAATAGTTCAACTTATTGAGAGGGATTCGAAGGACCAGCTTTGGACAGGTTGCATTTGTTGTCTGTGATTACTGCTATTGTACTTTAAGGAAAGTAAATTTGTGAGTGACATAAAACATATATATTAAATTCAAGCATAATAGGCAAGTAAGAGATACATTGTTTGATCAACATTTGCAGTTACACATGCGGACATTTTCTTCCGCTCGCGTCAGGGGACACGAGGCAGAAAGGCTCGCCATGAAGCTGTCATAGTCTGGCGCTCGCCAGAAACACCATCACATAACACGTGGCATAGGCAGCATTTCAGGCAGCGTTGATGGATTCCCTTCGCGTTAGGCAACACAAGGGAGAGGCTCGTATGAAGAGATTGCAGCTTACTATTGCTAAACGCTGCACCTTGAACTGAACACGTAGCACGTGTCAAAACAACGTTCTGCGAGCATTTCACAGACTAGACCTTAAACTGAACATTTAGCACATGTCGAAAACGACGTTCTACGAGCATTGCATTCACGAGGCTTGCTGCCACGAGGCTGAGAGCAGACTGCACTTTAAACTGAATACGTAGCACGTGTCGAAAACAACGTTCTACGTTTGCATTCACGAGGCTTACTGCCAGGAGGCTCACACAAGACTGAACTTTAAACTGAACATGTAGCACATGTCGAAAACAACGTTTTACGAGCATTGCATTCACGAAGCTTACTGCCAGGAGGCTCACATCAGACTGTACTTTGAACTGAATATGTAGCACATGTTGAAAACAACGTTCTACGTTTGCATTCACGAGGCTTACTGCCAGGAGGCTCACTCAAGACTGTACTTTGAACTGAATATGTAGCACATGTCGAAAACAACGTTTTACGAGCATTGCATTCACGAAGCTTACTGCCAGGAGGCTCACACAAGACTGTACTTTGAACTGAATATGTAGCACATGTCGAAAACGACGTTCTACGAGCATTGCATTCACGAGGCTTGCTGCCACGAGGCTGAGAGCAGACTGCACTTTAAACTGAATACGTAGCACGTGTCGAAAACAACGTTCTACGTTTGCATTCACGAGGCTTACTGCCAGGAGGCTCACACAAGACTGAACTTTGAACTGAATATGTAGCACATGTCGAAAACAACGTTCTACGTTTGCATTCACGAGGCTTACTGCCAGGAGGCTCACACAAGACTGTACTTTGAACTGAATATGTAGCACATGTCGAAAACAACGTTCTACGTTTGCATTCACGAGGCTTACTGCCAGGAGGCTCACACCAGACTGTACTTTGAACTGAATATGTAGCACATGTCGAAAACAACGTTCTACGTTTGCATTCACGAGGCTTACTGCCAGGAGGCTCACACAAGACTGTACTTTGAACTGAATATGTAGCACATGTCGAAAACAACGTTCTACGTTTGCATTCACGAGGCTTACTGCCAGGAGGCTCACACAAGACTGTACTTTGAACTGAATATGTAGCACATGTCGAAAACAACGTTCTACGTTTGCATTCACGAGGCTTACTGCCAGGAGGCTCACACAAGACTGAGCTCCGGATGCGTCGGGTGACGCACGAAGAAAAACTCGCAGCCAATGAGCGAGTGTCATTGGAAATTGAGCTTTAATGATTAAAATGAAAACGTTCGAGTTTTATAAATTTAGCGAATGTTTTAATTGAGATTTTGAATTTGGTGAATTTTGAACCCGGTGAATTTATTTTAAACGCATTATTGATTTGATTTGATTTTGTAATTTTATGTGACAGCGATTACGATTTCTCGGAATCGCTGTGGCTGTTTGATTGTTCTTTTCGCTTTGTGCCGGAATGAAGCTGATAAATGTTACTGCTCAATTATTTTACAGACATGCTTTCTTAAAATTTTAAGGAGCCGTATTCGCTCCGCTGTCCCCCCAGAAATATTATAATTAATATTATTTGTTATATTATTATGTAGTGTGCTCCGACAAAGTGAATAATAAAAATTGTCGTAAATAACATTAGATACGTTTCATTTATAAACATATACAGGATGTCCCACCAACTACGAGACTATATGATAGTCAACTATTGACCATCAGAAAGAATTCTTTAATTTGGTCTACAAGTTTTTTTTTCTATCTAAAAAATGTTGCTTTCACTTACTGTGGTCATTAATAATACTCTTTATTTAAAGTTAGTTTGTCCAACTTTATCACATTTAATACAAAATATGTCCTGATTATTATTATTTCCTTAGTCTCTTTTTTTCATCCTTTACATTTAATGTGTAGGTCAGAATAAGTTATGAATGGCTTCTTTTGTGATTGACAATGTGTACCAACTTACTTCTAATGTATTGTGTTTTTGCAGATCGTGCAATTTGGGATACACAATAATCTAAATTTTTAACAAATTCAAAATTTCATGTACAAAACCATATTGAAATTTTCCCCTAGTGACATTATTGTGCTATTATTATAAAATGAGCCTGTTGCCTGTTGGGCTATCATTATTATAAAATGAGTGATAATAGTGACATAAATGATGTAAGAGTTGGTCATGGTCCTGCATCAATGACAATGAATTATGTGCTCATAAAATTCCTTATCAACGGCACTGTGCTGTGTTCTCGCACATATTCCAAACTTTGTAGCATATACCCGGTTACCTGGTGTACAAGGATTTGACATCGTTACTACTAGAAAATCTCTACATCCAGATGTAAATCATAAGAAAGATGCTAATGTTAAAAGTTTACAGAGATTTTTAGTTGAAGAGCATGCAAACATATACAAAAGATGATAAGCTCTTAACAGAAGACTTAAAAAGAATGAAATCTTTTCTTCCATCTTCTCATACTTATTGTCAAGCAAGTTCTCTTCATTGTAAACAAAACTTTTTGCGCAGAATGTTCTCATATATTTCTAAATTCTTTTACTCACTTTGTATTAAGATTTTATTCCAAGTTTTTGATGTTTTTATTCCATTTTATTGCCTCAAATCTGTTCTGTGTAAAAAGTGCACAAAACCCCATGCATCAAGATTATTGGTTTCAAACAAGGAATGAGTTGTGCCCTTCTTTTTAATGCAAACAACATTGTTGTATGCATTAAAAATACTTTTGTGTTGTAAAACTACTTTTTAAATTTCAGACATCATCTTGTCTTTAAAAGTTACTAACTTTATAAACACTAACAAAACTTTCAATATTGTTTTTCTCAAACAGCTATTTTGCATATGGGCCCTTTTTACATCGACCGCCTCAATTACAATTTTAAGACTAACAGGTCCAATTAAGTCAATATTCACATTCACACATTCATTTTTTTGTTAGTGTTAACATTTTGGGTGGTACAAACCATACATAATAGAGAAATTAATAATACTGTCCTATTTTACTGTAATAGTTTAGCCATCTATTACAAATGAAATAGGTAAATAACATGAAGTGACCATTGGTTTATGAACCGGGTATAGAACTTTATGTAGAAACTTCCAGAGCGGAATATAGAAAAAAAGAGTGAAGGTGATCTTAGAGAAAACGAGTATTTCGGACGAACATGTGAACGCAGTGGGGAATTAATGGTTGCGTGTTACTACTCAACGCGCAAAATTATAAGGAACAGAATAAAGTTTGTTTCAGCTAAATCGGGTCACAGAAACGCATTATATATCGCGAGTTTTGTGATCACGACATTGACTTTTAACATGTTAAAGAACGAAAACAACAATGGTCGTGACGTCACTTCAGAAAAGTTTGGATATATTAATAAATTAAACGAAAACTAGTGTGTCTACCGAGATTTGGCATATACCAAAGTATTCCGTGGAATACGGGCCAAATTATAAACGTGGTGACACAATTTTAGGACGCCGAACATTAATAGATAAACATTATGTTACATTAGTTAATTGAGAAATAAACGAGCGATGTTTGTAGGCATGAGACGCACGAAAAAGCATTCTTTTAACAAAATGAAGCGAGAAAAGTGATGTCTAAGAAGTGGAATGGATACGAAATTTTAATTGGGAATTTTACAATATAATAAGACAATCCAGGAAGTGTTAGAAATTAATAATAAACTATTTTATAAGTTATAAAGCAGAAGACAGTAGAGGCGCTATTGTTTTGTTCGAAAAAAAGCTATAAATGCTTTAAGACAACAATGGGGGTCAGATGGGGGAATAGCTTGGTAGCGAGAGGCAGAATCCGCGTCGCTTGTTGCAAGAATAATTTTAAAATTTGGATTTGTAATTTTTTGATGAAGTGTTCTCTTCTGGACTCGTACTAGTGAACTATTATAAACTGTGAGAGGAGTGAATAACTTCGTGGCGAGTTGTACTCCGCGTCACTCGTGATATTATTTTATCACGCGAACTTATAAAATTTCGAGAAGGTGTTGCTTCTTCGGACTTGTATTCGCAAGGTGGCGGAACTGTATGCCGTGTGATGTGAACTATTTTAGAAGTAATATAAAAAGCTATGCCACGCGCGATCATAATTTTGAGTTTTGTGAATTTTGAAAGTTTTTCTACTAATGTTTGGAACTGGTGTTACTTCGACCATTGAAAAATCGAAGCGGGTGTCGCCGAACGAGGTGTGCCGAGGTGCAGCAGACTCGAGCGCGTCTTTGCATATCGTCGCCGTGGTCAGTGCCAATTTGGGGGGCACTGGTAATTCGGCGCTAGCAGGCAGCAGTGGAGCAGAGTTCTTACGCATGACGGCGTGAGATCTTGTGTGTGTGGACCCGGTCGCGGCTTCGTTAACAACGAAAGGGAAGTGGAATATTTTTTTGTTTTGCAACACTCCAGTGAAGTCAATGACTTTGATTTCTTTGCTCTTGGGAAGAATAAATGGTTTGCAAAGCCAAAACTGGAAACATTTTGGGGGGATTGCAATGTAATGGGTGTGGCCAGAGTATTGAGCTCATTATTTCGTAATAACGTTTGGGTATAATATGTTTATTGATTTTTGTGATTTTTATGATATCGTGTTTTGTTGACGTTGTGTGGTATTGATTCTTTTATGAGAGTATTAATGTTTCTGTTGGTTAAAAAGAAAATAAACAAACGAGATTTTGAGTTCTCGTTTTAATGTTACGTAATCGGTGTTTTTATCACATAGCTAGCTGATCCTGGTCCCTGCATTGGCGTGGCGCTTGTGTTCTGTAGAGAACAAATCACGGCCCGCCCTGATAAATTTATGTAAACAGGAAAACTCCGGATAGTAAAAAGGGGGGGGCACAGTGGTGTGCATTGTAGATATTACAGGTGATCAGCAAGGAAGTTTTTCGTGATCAACAATAGGAGTTGAGAGGGGAGATTTTTATTACATTAGTGCCCAGTTCGTAGGGCGTTTTAGTAAATAGGAAAGGGGGGTTTTTCGTTGCATTGGCGCCCGTTTCGTGGGCGTGAACGATATCAGTAGCAGTGAGGGGTTTTTCGTTACATTACATAATTGTAAACTTACATTAAACAAAAAACTACTCAATACAACTTGTCAACAGAAGCGAAACTTGAAAGCAATGTATACTTTAATTTTGTGCTAAAAAAGAGATTTACTATCGATTTTTTTTATTACATCACACATACAATCTCAATTAATATTCTAAATTAAAATTTGATTTAGTTTGTCAATGTTTCACCTTACACTGTAGGTCTTCATCAGGGTTAGTTTCAGTTAATAACAAACAGTTAACATTGAATTATTTCCATTTAACAAGATTCTATGGTCGTCTAATATCAAAAATTGTGAAGGATTTTTACTAGACAAGGTCACGTAATTCCACATTACCAGAGTTCAAGTTCCTCTCATTTGCAAAGGTAAAAGCATCATGGAAATAACCATTACTTCCACAATGGGTGAAAGCAGATTAGAAATGAATACACATAAAACAAACAAAATTCGAATTGGAGTAGTCCAAAGGATTATGAATGTAACATAAAATGCGGTACACGTTGCGATTTTAAAGTGAAGTACCCTTCACCTAAACATTTCACTCAGAATTTGTTAGTTATCACTTGGAAGAGTATACAGTAAGTCATTACAAGTCACACAAGGAAACCGCAAAGACCTACTCTTTTGGGTCAGAGTGGAAGAAGAATACTCAGAGCAAAAAAAGATAATAGCAGGTTTGCTGCAAGGAAGTGTTTTGGGGCCTGTTCTCTACTTATTGTACACGAGTGATATCCCACAAAACGAAAACATTATTGTGGCGACCTTTGCTGATGATACAGCCCTGATGGTTACGCACTCATACGCGCTTGAGGCCTCAGACATTCTACAATATGTTAGTAATCAAATACACTCTTGGACAACAAATTGGACATCAAATTAAACGAGTCAAAATCTGTACACGTAAACTTTACAAACAAGAGAATTGTAAGCACCTCTTCTCTGATGTTTAATGTGTCAAGTGAAATTAGAAGATTCGCTACCAAACATGAAATGTAACTGCATGAACATGTTAACTTAGAAGCCATTCAACTTTTGGATAACCGTAACCAGCGAAGGAGGCTAAAGAGGACCAAGCCCTTCGAATTACTTTAATATTCTCTATAAATTTATTTTGATATTGGAAATTAAATACATACTACTCTATTGAGTGAACATGCAAATAATATTTTAACTTAGATTTAAGAATATATGTAAATTGTTGGTTGGTCATTTGTGACCAGTTTCAATCTTTGATGCCGTGGCATATAAAAAAAATAAAAATTAAAATTAAAAAAAAAAATTAAAAAAAGTGGCATGTTTATCTTCCAGGTTCAAGTGATAGAAACGGAATTATTTCTGATTACATTGGATTCCAGTGTTTGCCAGAAGACTGACATCTTTGTTACTGAAATGTTACCACAAGAGAAAAATAAATGTCACAAAAACGAAAGTTACAATTACAACTTAGAAAATACTTTTGGCTTATTGGACATCAATCAAAATTATTGCTTCAATAAACTATTAATTTACAAAATCATTGTAGTTCCTACATGGACACATGGAATCCAGTTCTGGTTCACTGCTAGAAAAATTAATTTGTCTGTTTTACAAATATTTCAATTAGAATAACTTGATCTACACTCTATTTCATAAGAAATGCTGCACTACACCGATACCTCAATATACCAACAGTTCACCAAATGACTCAACAAATAAGTTTGAAATATCAACAATGTCTGGAAATGCACCCCTATCATCTAGCTCTAAACCTTCTTATTAATAGTCAAGAATTTTCTTGACTCAATAGAATTTCTTCTCATCTCCCCCTCTGTTTTAATAATTAACATTTATCCCAAGATCATCATCAACTTCGTTGTCGTACACACAGTAATATTTTTCATAGAAAGTTGTATTCACATCCACCTACACCACACATAGTACAATTTATTTATGGCTTTTGTCAAAATACACCTTACTTTAACTTCTATATTCATACATACAAGAGAATGTATGTAGCCTTGTACATGTGAATTTGTGTAATATTTTTTGACATTAATTGTAATATTTGTGGTATAGGTGGATGCAAATACAATATTATATGAAAGATATAACTATGCGATGACACCTGAAGAAGGAGTGAAGTAATCCTGCGAAACGTTGCAGAGAAATATATAAATATAATATTCTTCCAAAAGCACCTTGTTCTTCTCTTTTTAATTTAGGCATATCATATAATAAAAAGAAGACAATTAAATCCAGTTTCCCGAAAGATAGAATTATTCAAACCTCCTTAAAGTCAAAAAGATTTCCTTTATTATAAATAATTAAACCTCCAGTGCCCCTTGTTGACATATATGTAACAACATTTCTGGTCAAATTGTATTTACAGTTTTTGCATTAAATTACATATTTTATTTCTTCAATAAACAGAAACATCCTAAAGGAAACGTATAAGCAAAGAATGCCGGATGTCGATTTAGCCATGATTGCTAAGACATTGTACATTCCCGGCGAGATTGTACATAAGACTTGGTTCAGTTCGAATCATCTAAAACCGTGTTTAGCTGCTATATGCCTGTAGTTAAGACAGAGGGAAGGCCAATGCAAAGCAAATGGTGGTTGGCCAAAGAAAGTAAAGTTGTGAGTGAAGGACGATAAGTTATTATTTTTTTGGGTTAAAGTAGGGTGTACGGTACCCCCTTGGAGAAGCGATGCGAAATGAATAAAACTTACCGATAGGCGATTTTCATGGCTCATAAACTTTTTAGTCGCCCTCATACGCTTTGTCTCCGCCGCATTATAATGCCAAATTACTTTCAAAGGCAAGTTTTCTCGCTTCGCTCCCCGGATCCAAATCACGGCGAGGCTCGGGCCTTCGGCCCTCGCGTTCACTATAAACAACCTTGAGTCTATCCACCGCATAATTACCAATACACTTTTATAAGAAATCACTTAAGTAATAACTTTAAAAGAAAGCCTCTGGTATTTAAACTGTGCAGTTGCAAACTCGTGAAGATGCGTGAAATGCCGATTTGAACGACTTCCTTAAGTGGTACCGTACACTAGACTTCAGCCTTTTTTTTGTTGTAACTCACTTCCTTGGAAGACACTACTACTGAACCAGCAGAATACATCCATAAAAAAAAAGAGGTTGGCTAAATTATTAAGGCATTATTTTTCTTTTACAAAACATTTTTGAAGATTTGTAGTAATTTCTTAATGGTTGTTGACTACATTCTCTCTGACAGAATATGAAATGTATAATTCCAGTAGTTAACTGGAGTAATGGTTTGTTTTGTGAGTACTTACCTAAAAAAAAAAAGATTTTCACTTCCAGACTCGCAAAGACAAAGTGCGGACCAGTCCTATGTCACTACCACGAAGTCTAGAAGTACATAGGCCACTCCCAGTGCTTATTTGAATTTTGAGCAGAGAGAATTTGATTGGTCGCCATCTTGACCCCACTTTTTTGGGCCAATAGAAGTCGATGTATGCGCGATGGTGCAGCGATCTACAGGCCACCCTCCCTAATTATCCACGTACAGCCGTGTGGCAATTGTTTACGGCTGTATTTGTAAGCTGTTTGACAAGTTTCCCGCCAGTTATAATGGTGTCCTGGTCGGTTTTTTTATGTGTTTCGTGTGTTTTGTGTTAAGGCCCGTTTCCACGAGGTGGCATAAGCCATCGCACTTGGGGTGTTGGACGGTCAGCCCGCTTGGCGCGCCATGATCGCGCGCGAAAGTCGACAGTGCGCGTTGACACGGTAACATCAGGTTCCACGACTTTTGGTCACGTGACACCGAAACTGACAGCAGTTTCGCGCCATTCGAAAGCGCAATGTCGGTAGAGACCTTGTAGTTACTGCAAACACATTCTCATCATTTTCTCAAAACTAATAAAATTTTACTAAGCTTTTGAGATATATGTTACATATTATATTACATGAGTCTCAATGACAATGTGAAATTACCTTGTAATTTATTTATTCGAATTTTGCATTCAACATTTAGTTCACATTCATGACGGAACGCATACAGTATCTACAAATCTTCCACAGAACGAAGTACTTTGTTGGTCACATATTTTTGTAGTTCTAATTTGAATTTAGTGCCCTCTACTGGCTTGACAGTTGCTTGGTAGATTATTGAAAAATGTTATCTCTGGACGATATGGATTTCAAAAGCAGTGTTTTTTTTTCCTTTTCTATCAGTACAAACTTTTTCTATGTTGTTTCATTACTTGTGTTGTATGGTAATGTACTATGTTTCCATTGCAATTCTATTGTATTTGATGAATAATATTGTATTATATACATAAAGTCCATAGACTGCAAAGACATTTACATTTTGAAATATAGTTTTGCAGCTATCTATCCTTTTCATTTTGAATACTGTTTTTATGGCTTTTTTCTGGAGTGTAAATTCTCTAGTCATGTGTCGTATATGTATCACCCCATTTATTTATTCCATACACGAAGTGTGAAAGGATTGCTCAGTAATATAGAATCTTCAACTCAGGATCAAAAGTTTTGAAAGATGAAGTAGTACCATGGGAATTTTTTGTTATCTACAGCTGTTAATTTTTCATTTAACAATGGAAAGATTGCAGTTCAGTGATATTCAGTTATAATTTCCTTTATATTTAAAAAATTCATTAATCTTTCATAGCGTATTTTTCAAGAATTTTTGTGAAGAGAACAACAAGAAAAGGACTATAGCTTATAACTTCAAGAGAATAACCTCTTTTTCATGGTTTTACCATTGTTGTTTGAAACATCAGGAAAGATTCCTTGTCACAGTGAACAGTTACTTACAGTTATAAGTATCTAGTTTCATTATATGGAAAGCAATTTGTTGCAGCATAAGACCCTGAACATGATCCATTCCTGCTGCACATTTATTTTATAGATTATTTATTACTCAGAGAATGTCATCTGGTGAAGTATGTTATATGGAAAATATGAAACTCAAAGAAATCAATATCTTCACTAGAGACCGACTTTCCTCACCAAATGTGTACATGCACCAAACAATTATGTTTATTGTAAAACAGTTACAAATACATTAGAAGTATGCTTCAGCACATTCTTCATCAATTACATGATGTGTTCATCTCCAACATTCTGTTAGAAGTGGCCCTACTACTTAAGGGAATTTAAAAAATTTAGAAATAAACTAAGGAGATTCCTTGAGGTGACTCATTTATAAATAATTACAAATAATATTATATTTACACACCCATATAATATTATTATATATTTGTGTGTGTGTATATGTTTGTATGTATGTGTGTGAGAACGTGAATGTATGCCCCTAATTGTACAAAATAATGCAACATGTTATTGTTATTGATATTATCATTACCATTACCATTATTATATTATTATTATGATTATTATTAATTGCCCATGTCTCTTTAATTGTGGAAACTAGAAATTACTGTTTCCCAATTACAAAGAGCTCATATTTTAACTTCAGAGGAATGGTTTTTCTGTTTTACTCTATTACTTCTAACTTATTCTACAAATGATACATATCATACTGTAATAAATATGAACATAAGTGAAGATAATTTTTTTGCTTATTTTAATGTCTAAACATTAAAATTTGCAAAATGAAACTAGACAGAAAAGTTCTAAACTGGCTTTATTGTAAATAGGGAGCGGATTTCAATGATTTTGCATATTTTTGGTTGTTGCTTCATGGCATAGCCAAGTGAATTTCTTGACATTTGGTTAGAATTGAATGCAGTGGAGATTAAAATGTTAACACATATTTGTGCCTATTTAGCCAATTTTTTCTGTTGGTGCATATTTATGTAATTATTGCAGCATAATTTGCTTATTTCATTCAAATAGAGACTTATCTGTAAAATGTTTCATGTTTTCATAGAATCCATTGATTTGTGAGCATTCATTGATTAGAAAGAGCTTGTCACAGTTCGAGTTTTCTTTTCCTTTCTATAGATGATGAAATATTTTTATGTAGGATATTTCTTGATATATTTTTGAAACCAGACCCAAAAACTAAAACAACACATACAACGTCCTTCACTGAGGTGCATATTTTCTTCAATTCTACTGTGAAGTACGCTAGGTTGCTATATACAAAAGTATATCTTTTCATTCCAGGCATGCTTCTGCTGAATTTTAGCAAGAAAGGTTCAGAAAGGAAATTAAATACTATTCATTTTAACTGCATGTTTTATAATTTTTAAGTTTTTTAACAAAATATTTCCAGATTTTTTTGAGGGCATACAAATCCTCTTCCTAATTGAAACAAATATGAGACTTTACTTCAGGTAAATTTTGTAAATTGACAACAGTGAATCATGAATTAGTTTGAGGTATGAAGGAGCAAATATTATTGTTTGGGAAATTATTAAAAAGTATAACGCTTACATACAAAATACTACCTGGCAAGTTTTACTAACAATTTAACAATTACATCTATAATATGACCAATGCATAGCTGTTTTTATTTCACTACTTTTCACTATCTTTATATTTTAATTCTATTTTAAATTACTTCGCTAGGTATTCGGTCTTCAAAAAACTTTTCTTCTATACAAACATTACGCCAATTGAGGTTACGCAAGTAAAAATTTTCATTTCGTCTAAAAATTTGCAAAAATATTTTAATTTTGACGATAAATGACATTGTGCACTGAAGATGAAAATTCAACGAAGATTTTCACACAATCGAAAACGCTAGGAACAAACCACAATTAATGCGCAAGCCACTGTTTCACGCCAATCTAATCCAGAAACAAAAATGTATCTATTCACGTCCGTATGCTAATTGTATGGTCTGTGAGGACGTTATTAAAATTGTGGAGTACGTTTCCTCCGAGGCAAGTGGTTGTTAATATTACTCACAACTTCTATTCAAGCGAAGACATAGCCACAGGTTAGGCCAGACACGTGAAATCTACAGCACGCCGCATTCCGCCCAGCCCGCCCTGTTCCCGCCCAACGCCGGCCCCTGGCCCTGCCCTGGCCGGCCCCGAGACCGCACCGGCCCATCCGGGCCCTGCTTGGAGCTCGTGAAGTTGCTCCTAACGTGCACGCAAGCAGACTGAAAAACTTACAAATTCTACCGCATGGTGCCTCTGCAATCGCAAGTTCCACGCGATGAATCAAGCAGAGCTTGATCGAGAGTCGCGATCATGGCGCGCCAAGCGGGCTGACCGTCCAACACCCCAAGTGCGATGGCTTATGCCATCGTGGAAACGGGCCTTTACAATTCAGTGTGTTTTGCGTGCAGAAGAGGGTGTTGTCTTTTTTTCTTGTCAGTAATGCCAAAATTTCCGCGTTATTGGGGTCCCAATTGCCGAAACTGCAAGATGAAAGACTGCACGGCCACACATGGTTACTTTCCCGATCGATCCTGAAAAGTAAGTGATATGAAATGCTTTATATGGTTCTATAACAATGATTTCATGTACTATTTAGTAACATAGTAAATAATGTAATTATATGTGGTATTGTAAGCACATACAATTATTAACATTAATTAATTCAAATTATTGTAAGTTAATTAAACTACTGCTGTAAGATAATGGAATTACTCACTTTAATTGTAAGTTATTTGCCACTGCAACATAATCTGCTAGATTATTAATGTAATGCATTGTTAATGTTATTTTTAATTTGGTTACTTAATATTACTTTCCGTTTACAATTCTGAAGAGGTAATATTAGTAGGTACCTACATCATATGTTTTGCAGAATTGATGTTTTGTTAAGATAGGTTTCTTATTATTATGATAATGAGTGTTATTCCCTTTATTTTTAATATAGTCTTATTATTTTTATTGCAACAACATTAAACTGAACTTTGTTCATAATTACTTCTTAATGTGCATAATATATATTTTATTACAGGTGCAGGAAATATCTGCTGGCAGTTCGGATCCGGTTACGATCCGCCTTCTTCCTCATGGAAAACATTATGATTTGTGCGTTGAGCACTTCATGCCAGTAAAGTTTACTGCAGGATATAGCAGTGTGGATTGTGGTCCCATGTGAATTCATTTTATCTACTACCATTCATTTTGGCTTCCTCGCATGACCTGGTGAGTTAAGAAATCTTTACATATATTTTTATAACGTCCTTGTTTTATTGTTTGTAGTACAATTTTGGTTATAAGATAACCATTATTTATTTCTTTATTTGTTTAATACAAGGTGTGTCCAAAAAGTCATGAAATATAATTTTTTGCAGAGCTACTATTGGTCGCAGTGCACTCGGACTGATTGGGTTAGGTGGAGGGTACCCTCAGCTTTACAGCACATCAAAGCGCAGTCTGCTCTGAGCAACCGTAGCATCAGCATCGTTGAATAAGTGCGCCTGTGTTTCGCGACCTCGTCACGACACGCGATGAGTGATTCGGTCGAACAACGTCGGGCGATCAAGGTTTGCACGAAGCTCGATAAAAAGCCTTCCGAGATTCACGCAGTATTAAAGCAAGCCTACCAAGTCTGCCATGAGTTATGTGAAAGTTACGAGGTGGGTGAAGAAGTTTAAGGATGGCCAGGAAGGATTGGACGATGACCCTCGTTCTGGAAGACCATCAACAAGCAGAAACGAAGCCAATGTGATTCGTGTTCGTGAATTGATGAATTCTGACCACCGATTGAATGTTCTGCTTTTAGCTGACACTCTGAACATCCCAAAAATTTCCTATTCAACACCGTTACGGAGGAATTTCACATGAGAATGGTGTGCGAAAAGACGTCGCCGCTACGTGGCTGTTGCATCACGACAACGCGCCGAGCCACACCTCTCTGCGCGTCCGCGAGTACTTGGCAGAGCATAACCTGCCAACAATGCCGCAGCCACCCTATAGTCCTGACCTCTCTCCGCCGGACTTCTTCCTGTTTCCCAGGATTAAAACCGTGCTCAAAGGACGCCGTTTTGAGACCATTGAGGACATTCAAAAGGCTGTGACAACGTTCTTAAACGAGGTTCTGGTTGAGGCCTGCCAGGGGGCTTACCAATCATGTGTGAAGCGCTGGAAAATATATGTAGATGCTAATGGTGACTACTTTGAAGAATTTTAAACCTTTGTGCATATATCGCCAATAATTGTTTTTTAAAAAAATGTATTTCATGACTTTTTGGACACACCTTGTATATGATGTTTATATGTTAAATAAATAATGGTTATCTTATAACCAAAAATGTACTATCAAGAATAAAATAAGGACGTTTTAAAAATACATGTAATGTAAAATATAATGGTAGTAAATGAACTTTTAATTAAGAAATCTTTGTTGTATGAAGATGAGACACAACACTAAACATCTTGAATTCCAATAACACTAGGACTTTTTATATTTCAGATGCCTCCCATTTGTTGGAAAAGAGGGGAAAACAAGTTGGAAGTACTGTTTGTTCCAGATGATACGAACTCCAATATTGTCAATTTTGGTAATATCTTATTATTTTAGTGTAGTAATTTTGGATTTCAGGTGATGTCCTAGTATAGTGTGTTGCTCATTTTCTGTTCAAAGTCTTTATGGACTGTTCAGGGCGGAGTGATTTTCGTGTCAGAGGTTAGAACTAGTTAAGTATCACTCTGTGAAATATATTTTTTCACCGGCCGTTTCAAGGAGAATGCCAGCTGTTTACCTCTCCTTCAGTGTATGAAGTTGGTTAGAGATAGTTTGCAAGTGTGATTTACATTGTTCCAATATCATCACTATAAAGAATATTACAAGAATTGATACAATTCATGTGAAAAAAAAGGTGGAAATAAGTATTTACCGGAATTAACTTACGGGTGTAGAGGCGCAGGCCATAAATTCTGTATTTCAAAGAGCCTGTATTGTCGACTTCCATGATGCTTTTAATTAAAGCTTGCTATAGACTTCATTTTCATCATAAAATTGTGTATAAAATATTATTGAAAAGGTAGTTTTAAAGTGTAATTTTCTTGCATTCTGGTTATATAAATGCATTGATATGCGAACATTCTCCAGTTGGTGGAATTACAAGAATAGTAGGGAGTAAAATAGTTCAAGCACATGTTAGCCAATGTTTGTGAAGTTAATGAAAATAATTTAATCAAGATAATGACCCCAATTTAGTTTGGCATCAATGAGCCAAAAAATCATTCAAAAAACTGAATAGACAATATTTTCTTATTAGTTGAAAAACCTGTAAATGTTAGTTAATGCTAATTAGTTGAAAAACCATTAAATGTTGAGGAATTCTGGGTTTTTGATCTGCCTTTGGATTTTCATCCACCATCTACTGAGCAACTAGCTATGCTTTTGGACAGTAAATATATAGCCTGTAATAACGGAATGTAAATGAAATCTACTAAGTCCAAGAACTCTATTTTGAGATAAATAAAGTTGAAATAGAATAAGTAGATCCAAATTGTAGACTTCGTGGAACTAACTCCCCGGCGTGGCGCGATCTGGCGTGAAATCGTGCATTTTTCGCGGGAACTGCCAGCCGTTTCAACAACTGAATCCGCGAGCGTGTGAACATGGACAAAACGAATTATTAATAAACGAATTTTTTTCGAAACCGCCAACTGGGTCAAACAACCACCATTTAAACAGAGGTGTTATATGAAAACTGTGGGAGAAAATTGCCCCCGCAGTGAATACAAGTAAGTAGACCTACATTTCCCAACCTATTTTATTTAAATATTATTTATATTCTTGTATGTTGTACTTTTCCCTTTCTTAATTTTATTCATACAATTCATAAAAATAAGTGCATAAACACTAAAAGTGACACATAAACTTAGTCAAAATATTTGGATCTAAAAGTGACATGTATTTCATCAGCCTTGAAAGTGAGTGTGTAAGATTGTAAGTATTATTTACATTAACATTTTTTACAAATAGTGGCTACACTTCAAAAGTCTTTGGGTTTGCAAGTAGCCAGCAACGTTGTCCCAAATGTTGTGTGCTCGTTTGGTGTAACGTTTATTTCTTCGGCGCCTGTGAAGCTCGGTAGCTGGATGTGCATTGTAAAGCAGTACTGTTAATACAGGATCATTTTCTCCTTCTTTCTCATAATATATTGAGAATACAGGCACTCTTAATGATGTTTATTGTGTTAGGTACTGTTTCAATAGCCCTTTCCAAAACATGCCACTTTGCATAAAGAATGCTGAAAGCACACTGTGTACACCTACATGCTCGTGAGAGGCAATAATTGAAATTTGTTTTTGCCATTGTCAGGTCCCTGCGAGCATAAAGTTTCAAGAGGTACGGTTTGAGAGGAGTGCTTTAACGGCTACCAGAACATTTGGCATTTTTTCAGGTGTTCCAGGTAGTTCACTATCTGGAGGCGTAAATGTCCCTCCCTCAAGTTTTGTGCACAATAATGAAGCACCTAAAGTTCCACAATCCTACCTAATATAATACTAAATCTTCTTCCAAAAGTGAATTGAATAATTATTAACATTGTAAGTCCACATTCACACTATTACATATAGTTATATGAATAAAATAGGTGACAAGTTTGATTTCTGAAGAGGTCAATTGAAAAGACATCAGCATTATGAAATAATAAAGGAAATGGAATAAGTTCAGTTTTTTTTAGTAAATAATTGATTCACAAGGTGGTACAAAACTAGATATGTTGCAGCAACATCTAGTTTGAAAATTAAAATAGCATATGTAATAAACAACATCAAACTATTGTTTCATGAATGTCTTCTATTTTCAGAAGAAATGGCTCGATCTAAGTGGAAGGAAAAAAAAAGTAAATAAAGTGAGTAAATAAAATTCTGGTGGTGCTGAAGATCATCTGAAGACCTCTACATGTTCATTTTTTGATATGCTGTTTTTTTAAAGAAATGACTCAGTCAAACCTTGTCCGATCTAAATGTGGATAAGAGAGAAGAAGTAGCAATAGTACTTGTTTCACAGGCACTCATGTAACCCGATTGAAGGGAAAGAGGTAAACATATTATTTCCTTATTTCAATTAGAGATTGGAATTCTCATTATACAGTAAAATTATAATTTTAAAGTTGTTAAATTGGTGTTTTATATTTTGAAATATTGCAAAAGACTTCTGCAAGTCCAGTTTCTCTTTATTTTTTTTTAAATTTTATTATTATTATTTTAATTATTGATATTCACATTTTCTAAATTAACATTTAGTTAAATATCAGGAACTTAATAATAATGCTGATAATAAAACAATAATAATAATAATAACATAATCAACAGGTTAGAAACAATTCAACATAAATGTTTTTCTTATGTGGCTTTTAAGATAAATATACCTAATCCTATGATTAATCATAATTATACTCAAATCTCAGAAATGTTAAAAATCCCCACTTTGAAATCTACACACAGTCTACATGATGTG
>JAHLJT010004567.1:221647111-221755235 GCA_031308135.1 Acheta domesticus
ATATTTATGTACAAACTTTTGAAAGGTTCGATAAATTGTCCATCAATTAACGAATTGTTTATCCGCTATGAAAACCTATTCAATGTCAGACACGCACCTTTATTGAAAGAATTCAACTGTAGATCTAATTCAATGTACAACTCAACTATACCTCGTCTTGCCAGAGTGGCGAATTCATACATAATTGAAAATGATTTTAATTCCAATTTTAGCAATTTCAAAATTAAAGCAAGACGAGCTATATTAGAGTTCAAATAGAAATGATATAATTGTTATACTGTCGAAACTTATTCAATGTTAGTCACGCACCTTTATTGAAAGAATACAATTGTAAATCTAATTCAACGTACAACTCAACTATACCTCGTCTTGCCAGAATGGCGAATTCACTCATAATTGAAAATGATTTTAATTCTAACTTTTAGTGATTTCAAAATTAAAGCAAGATGAGTAATGTCAGATATTGTTGTTGAGTGAATGGTATTTTGTATTAATGCATAGGGCATAATGCCTGTTGTCAATTTGATTAATAAATAAATAAATAAATAATAGTTTTAGGAATTGTAATAAATAAATATCAGAACGTGGTTCATGATATGCCCTATTACGATGAAATATATTTTTTAATAGTGATTTTGATCTTCTATGTAGGTTCTGGATCTGGAGTCCTCAAGACCTGCTTCATCAGCTAATGCTAATCAAGCATTAACTTCTGCAAAATCATATAAGCAAAGGAGTAGAAGAAAGACGTTGGCTCCAAAAGAGTAGAAACATCAGATTCCTGAAAAAGGACAGTGATCTCAGAACTATTATTTTTTGATGGGCCTCTTGCCTCACCTCGCAGACATGAGCCCTCTTCAAAAATAGTGAGGAACAAAATTGTTCAATTATTATATTGAGGTAGCATGTTTGTGAACGTGTTCAGCAAACCGTTGGTTTATTCTGTGTTCAATTAACGTTAATAATATAATAGAACATGCTAGAGTACTTTGCCTAAAAAGTAGCTGAATGCTAATGTTGGAGATTTAACCCCATATTATTACATAAAACTCAGATTAGTATCAGTGCGTTAAATTAACACAATTTTTTTGAAGAAGAAAAAAGTTATTGATCTTCCTTCATCATTAGTATTAATTTATTTAAGTTTCTAGAATGTATCAGATTTTTTTATCATTGTGAAATTGGTTTTATTTGAAAATAATGGGAGGCTTGTAGTGCAGTGTATTAACATACCTCAAAGGAGCTTCCCCTAAGTTAAGAGAGGAAATAATTGAATTACATTTATGTGATGTCTCTTACGTTGTTGACATTTAACTATTCGGGTTATAAAATTTTTAACTTTGAATTTATAGTATACTAGCTGAACTACCCGGCGTTGCCCAGGCATTTATTACAGTAAATTTTTAGCCAGGAAGAGGAATTCCATTTTTTCATGCCGTGCAGTGGGGCCTCCTTCTCTCCCATTGTATATCTGCCCCGCCAAGCTAGCCCTGTCATGTCTTTCCCCGTATTTGGAAATTTCCGGTGTGCCTCGTTCACTTTCTTACTAAAGAAAGTTTATTTTTTCTAATTGGGAGTTTCAGCTCCCAAACATTTCTCACTTTATAAATAAAAACAATAAACAAATCTAAACTGTTAATACTCGTAAAATACTTGTACAAATTGTAGCCTCGCATATGTTCTTTTTGAGGCGTTTTATATCCCGCACTTGGTGGCTTATTGATTAGCATGCTCGCTTTCCACGAAACAACCCTGAGCTAGATTCCCAGCTGGGTAAATTAGAACTGTGCGCTTTCCTTACAAATGTCTCTGTATCGATTGCTGTGTGACAATGAGAAAGCCCATCCTAAGGTTAAAAAAAGCGTTGTGTACGGTAAAGGGATGTCCTCGTGCTAACCACTCGAACACCCGTGGCCGAAAGGCTGCATCACCGCCGGTCAGCTAAGGCCCGTAGCAGGCTCTCGAGCCAAAGGACGGGAGTTTTATATATTTATTTATTTATTTAGCAACAGGCTATAAGCCCAATACATAGGAATAAAAAAAAGTATACAGCTCAATACATAGGATTAAAAATGGTTATAACATACATAAAACGCCAACATATAAAGCCAATTACGGTGAATAATTAGTACAGTTCATATAAATACGCTGATCTTGCCCGACGCTTGAATATACGAAGCGATGCAAGAGACAGGGAAGGACAAGACGCATTATTGCCCATTCTTAACAATCTAGACACAGGAGAATAAAATCCGTACGATGTTCTATGAACTGGAACATTAAATAATCGATTCGTTCGGAGATGTCGATTGGGTTCATTAAAAACAAAAAATGCAGATAGTTCAGGGCAGGTAAACAGGCCGTTTACAACCTTATATAAAACGCACGCATCATTATAATTTCTAAATGATCTTAATGAACTCAAATTAGTTAAAGTTGCAATTTCGGAATAGTCGTGAGTTCTAGCTGGATTTTGCAGTTTATCTTTATATGCTATGTATGAAAAAAATTTATGTTGTACTCTGTCCAAGCGCTTTATATGAGTTTCAAAGTGAGGAGACCAAATCGGGGAACAGTATAACAGGATTGGTTTAACTAAAGTGTTGTACAAAGTTACCATTGTTGATACATCCTTGAAGTCAACACTATTTCTTTTCAAGAAACCAAGCATTTTCATGCTCTTATTTACAACATAATCTATGTGCTGATTAAAGGTAGCCTTAGTATCAAATATGACACCTAGATCCTTAATATATGTAACGCGATCAAGAGGTATATCAGATAGTATATACTTGTAATCTATGAAGGTTCTGCTCCGATGAAAACTAATTTGCTTACATTTGTTTACATTCAAATACATACCATTTTCAGAGCACCAGAATGCTAAATTTCTCAAATCTTCCTGAATTTTAACACAATCACTGATATCATTAACAGTGCGGTAAAATTTACAATCATCCGCAAAAAGTAGGAATTTACAGTGTTTAAAAGATGAGGCAATATCATTTATGAAAACAATAAATAAAATTGGCCCTAAGTGTGAGCCTTGTGGTACTCCCAAAGTAACATTCATTTCTTTCGAGATATAAGACTTATATTTAACATATTGTCTTCTATCAGTCAGATATGAATGAAACCAGGCCAACATCAATCTGTCAAATCCAAAACTCTCGAGTTTCGCAATTAATAAAAGAATAGGAACTTTGTCGAATGCCTTTGAAAAATCAGTGTAAATAGCATCGATTTGTAAACCATTTTCCATATTAACATGAATATCTTGGCTAAAAAGCATGAGGTTTGTCAATGTAGATCTACCATTCACGAATCCGTGTTGTTCATTTATAATCAAAGAGTTGATATGAAGATTAATTTTTTTTGAAATAATAATTTCAAATATTTTCGGAATAGAACTTAAGATGGATATTGGTCTATAATTAGAGATATCAGACTTACTACCAGATTTATGAATCGGTGTTACATAACTGGACTTCCACAATTCAGGAACTGTGCCCTCTCTGAGAGATTTATTGAAAATTACACAAAGAGGTTTATAAAGAACATGTGGGCACTTTTTTAGGAGAATAGCTGGTACTCCATCAGGTCCAGTACTTTTCGATTCCTTTATTGTGGTTAATTCAGCTAATACTTCTTCTGGAGTAATGACAAAGTTCGAAAAAGTATTGTGTGTTAATTGAATATTATCGTTATTCGTGTTTATAGGTCTATTCACATTAGAATCATACGGGGAATACACAGATTCAAAGTAATCCGCGAGTAAATCAACCCCCTCAAGTCCTCCGATAGCAGTACGATCCACATATGAAAGTACAGATGGTAGGCCATAATCTTTTCTATTATTATTTACAAAACTCCAAAAGGGTTTAATATAATTTTTAATTGATTTTTCAGTATCATTTATATATTTATTATAACAATCACGCTGGAGTGTCTTCGTTTTGGACCTGAATTGTGAAAAATTAGTATAATCTTCACTTTTTTGAAAAATTTTATACCTGTGATGATGGTTATTTTTATCATAAATACAAGCTTTCAATTCACTGCTATACCAAGATGGAAATTTTGACATTTTTATTACTCTGTTTGGAACATACTTAGCAATACAATCGTTTAGTATATTGTAAAAAAAGTTTATGGACTCAGTCAAAGTTAAATTTTCAAGTAAATTCCAAGATATTGATTCGAGGTCATTTGACAATTTATTGAAATCGGCTTTCTGGAAATCACGTGTAAGAAAACTAAATTGCAAGTTAGTATGTAAAGGATGATGCAAAATTGCTTTGAAAGTTAACGGGGGATGACATGAGTCAATCTGTACTATTGGATCTATAGAAATAGAAACATCATTACATTGAATATTGGAAAAAATCAAATCGAGTTGTTCATCTAAGGAATTTGTGATATCATTAAATTGGTTTAAGTTCAAAACATTGAATGAATCCGATATCATTGAGGCTTTTTCGTATACGTGTTGAAGATAGTTTAGTTTAGGATGCAGATGTAAGTTGTTATTATCATTGCGCCATGACATTCCCAGAAGATTATAGTCTCCCACAAGTATAATTTGTCTATTTTGATTTGTTAATAGCAATTCAATATCTTCACAGTGTTTCTCATATAGATCAGGTGGAGCTCTTGGTGGCAAATAAACTGTACCTACAATAATGTAATAATTTTTACTGATAACTGTAACAAAAAGATGCTCAACGTCTTGATTAACTATTGTATTTATAAAGCTATCATATTTTTTATTAATGGCAATAAGAACTCCACCTCCTCTATCAAAATTACAAGTTTCGTAGTCTCTGTCTTTTCTATATATGTTAAAATTTTTCAAACCCAATTCAGCATCGCAGAAATCTTCATTGAGCCATGTTTCAGTCAAAATAATAACATCAGCGTTGTCAGATTGATGGTATGTGTCACGTAAATGGTGAAGTTTGGTCCGAAGTCCTCTCACATTTTGGTAGTAGACACTGAGCGACGATATCACTGCCTCCTGGTTAAGTTTTTTGGCATCTGGTTACTCTGCATCACAATTTCCGGGAAACCATTACGGTATTTGATGATTTTTTTCTCGGATCCGGGAATAGAGTTCAGGCGATCAACTTCCTGTTTCAGATCCTTCAAGTAATTACGCTGTTGCAATGTGCGATCCGATGAAAATTTAGCTGCTCCCTTGTACAAGTTCTTCCTCCGTAGAATTTTCAAGACCGACTCAGAATCGCGAAGCACAATTTTCAGCGGTCTCGGATGTTGATCGTCCCTTTTTTTACCCAATCTGATGACCATTTGCAATTCCGGGCAATCATCGTTGAACGAACCCAGAATTTTGGCAGCCTTAGATTTGTCCTCATCACGACGTTTGCTTGAATCAGTGTGGCTTGATTCCGGTACTTTATATACGATGATATTCTTGGATCTCATTTGGCGTTCTGAGAATTCCTTCAATGTACGCTCAAATCTGACTGTGTCATGTGCTTCAGCAGTACTCGGATTAGCGGACTCTGGATTCACCAAGCCCTCAGCTTTAAGTGTAGCCATTTCCTGTTGAAGGGCTGCAAGTTTGGTTAAGATCTCAGGGAGAACCCGAAGACCTTTCTCACAGTCATCACAGTAAAACTTCAAACGTCTATTTCCCTTCAGCTCAAGACAACGTTGCTCAGTTGAAGATATATCGACACAATCATAGTGATATGGTCTATTACAACTGTCACATTTAGCGTATCTGTCAGTTTTAATATTGACAGAACATGACGAGCAAATAATTTTCTCTGACATGATCGAACTTAATCAAATTTAAAAATATTTGATCAAAAATTTGAAATTATTATAATCAGAGTTAATAACCTTAGTTACCAGTTAAATTATAAACATCAAATATAATGAAAAACAGTATACAGCACATAAATAGAATTGAATGTTCTGAACACGTAAGATCGAAAAGTTTTGGCAAAATTCCGATAGATTTTACAAGTACTACGTGGAAGTTTTGAAGTATAATCCTATTAATTCTCCTGTTAGATGGCTTGAATCACTTAATCACACATGTTCTCAACAACATTTCGAAATGTCTTGTATCACTTCGTGCAATTTTTTATCATCGGATGTACACCTGAATGGCGTGCGGAGAGGTTAGCGGTGTGTATCTTCGAAGTTTCACAATAATTAATTAACGTACACGTTTACTAGCAATTATTGGTGTTGACTAAGATATTAGGAACTGAAATGTAACTCAATTACACATTGTTAATATTATATAATCGATTAAACAAGACTTTTCAATAGAGCTATCAACACACGTAACCTACACCGCCGCCATCTTGAACGTTGAATCACCATTGAATTATACCAACATTTGAACACCACCGTTGAATCACCATTGAATTATACCAACATTTTCAATAAATTGCCAAATTGTAAAACTAACTCATTTTTATATTTTTTGCTACTATAGTATTTCTTAAGAAAGATTAAAAATTTATCTGCTGCCAACTCGTGACCTTGAATTGACTTACAGTTTTAAGCAGAGTATACGAAACATCCGAGAGTTCTTGCATGGGTATGCTAGTAGACAGATCCGGACAAGTAGATATGGATGTCGTAACGTATTTGATGAATCATAATCATTAAAGTAAATGAAAATATCTATGCTGAAATGTTATTGCCGGTTTCTATAATTATTTTGAAGATGACAAATATGTATGTTTAAAGACCTATGTGCTAGTAACATTTATTTATTTATTTAAAGTAATATACAGGCAACAGTACAAACTGATGAGGCCTGAATCGGCGCTAATACAATTCATTGAAGATATTGTCACGCACCGCACGCGGTCCCCGGCGGCGTGGGAGCGCCGGAAATCCGTGAGGGCGGCCCGGGCCTAGCTCAGTCAGTCAATTTTGTTACCTTTCTGAAAATAGGCGGTGATGGAAGGAACTGCAAGGTGCAATATAATGACAATAACAATTTGGGTGACTGGTAACACAATAGAAAGTTTATTTCCGCCTAATGATAGGCCGGAGAAGTTACACAAGGAATTTTAGAAGAAATGCCCTACCTAGTGAGCTCTGGTTAGGAACAAAAAAAGAACTTAAATCTAAGAGAAAAGCAAAAAAGAAAATTCACAATGCAATTATTCTACTGATTACACAAAGGAAACGATCATTCGCCCTCTGGACTGGCGATTACGTGCCTCAGCGCGGCACCGCAATTCACAGAAAAAAGTCTTTGTACGGTCGTTGACCAAATACAATGCCTGATGATGATGGTGCTGAACAGGCGTCAAATGGCACCGGTGGCAGCTGGTCGCGGCGGCGGCGGCGTGGTCGACCTTCCAAAGCCGAAGGGACGCTCGCCGGCGCGTGTCCACAACGGGCGGTGTCGGCACGACGGCGGCCTGGGCTGCGGCGACGGCAATGCTTTGTTCGCCCAAAGAACGAGCGATCGCGTATCTCACGCACAATGTCACACAGCACGATCTGAGAGTTCCAATAAACTCTGTGCGAGCACAAATCTCGGAGAGTATCGGTCTAATTGCCAGTGGTGGCAGAGTTCAAAAATTGATACTCGGAAAGAATTTCTCCCGGTTATCGAGATTAAGCAAGACAGAATTGGAATGCACGGAGCAATCCCAAATCGCTCCCCAGAGCACGCGATGCCCGAGGAACCTCGATCTCTCTCCTCAGCTCTCACCACCCAAGTCTGTCGTACCCTCACTTTGTGTGTTTTTCCACTCTTCCCCCCCCCCAAATTTTCGCAGATATTTCGAAATCATCCCTTCCCCACAGAATTCTACCCCTGATTGGTTGAGTGTGATGGCGTCTTAACTATTTTTTTAGCCAACCAGCTCCGGCGATTCTGGGAATTTTCCTTACTCTGTCTCATTCCAAAAGCCCTCTTTGTTTATTGAAGAAAGTAAAAAAAACATGTTTAATTATACATAAAATGTAATACTACAAATACATACTTAATATAATATTACAAAAAAAAATATTATGGAGTAAAATTATTGAAAAATTGTTGGACAGACGTGCGTGTCCTAGGCTGGTATTTGTCTGTATTGTAATGAATTACTATTGGTCTTTGTTGGCGTTCACTTTCACTGCATTGTAACTCTAATCTTTTACGTGATATTAAATTTGATATGTCTGCTTGCAACTGCAGAGCATCCCGAAGAGGGATGTTCTGCAGTTGCAAGCCCACGTGTTGGCCGAAGGCCATAAATTCAATATTTTGGTATCGTGTGGCGCTTCTTAAAGCCTCCACCGCATCATCTACCTGATGCCTTCGAGTTCGCTCGACGGTTGACCTTCTAAATTCAACCTTTTGGCTGCCGCTGGGGCTGCCTCTTTCTTCCGTCGCGCTTGAGTGATTTTTCCAAATTTGTCTCCGAAGTAGGTCAAGAAGGGTGTGAGACATGATCGTTGTACCCCCGAAGGTTGCAGTGAATTACAACTTTGAGCTTCCTAGCGCGGGTGACAGCCAAAAAACCGTGACGGGCACGCGCCGCGAACCTATTCAAATAGTTCTGGGGCGCCTGAGGTCCCGAACAAAAGGTCTCCCCTCGTCCCCTGGTGCCATAAAACATTCGGGGCGGGCGCGTGTCGCGCGCTCGCGGGCGGGCAGCGTGGCGCGGTAGGTTCTCTCCACGCACTAGCCTTCTGCATCGGCATTTTATTTATGAAATTAATTTGCAGTAGAACTAGCGTACGGTGTCGACAGTTCGGTTGCCGATGAAGTTTTTGTACTGCACAAGATTATATCTAGATTTTACCAGCTTCATGTCGTGACCTCGTAATTGTAGGTTTCCAGAGCGCTGAAAAATACAAGTAAGATCGGAGTTGTATTGTCCTTGCAAAATCTTGAATGTTTAAAGCATATCGCCACGTTGTCTCCTAGCAGTTAGTCTGAAGTCTGAGTCTCGCCAGTCGTTGATCATAAGTCATGTTCTTGAGGTCTGTGGGAATACGTGTGGCTCTCCTTTGTACATTTTCTAGCAAATTCATATCTTTGAGGAAATAAGGATTCCAAATTACAGTGCCAAATTCAACAATCGGGAGAATGTAGGTTTTATATAGTGTTGTGAATGCATCGCTTCTTATTGTATTAAAGGCTTTGCGCAATGTAAATATAGCTTTGTTAGCCTGTTTTGCGATGTAACTCACATGGTCTGCCCATTTGAGGTCGTTAGAGATCATGATCCCCAGATCTTTCATGATCTTGGTCTCAGACAAACATTTTCCTCCCAATTGGTAATTTCGTTTTGGGTTGGATCTTCCAATATACATAACCATACATTTCGTGTCGTTTAAGGGTAATTTCCAAATTCTAGACCATTCATAGACACCGTTCAAGTCGTCTTGAAGGTGGAGATAATTCTCCAGAGGGTTTGCATAGAATTTAGTATCATCTGCGTACATCTTAAAGTGGGAAAGCATACCGTTCGGCAAGTCGCTAGTGTACAAGATGAATAGGATTGGTCCCAGTACCGACCCTTGTAGACCCGACTCCACTGTAGATTCTCTTCGGTGATGACTTTTTCTCTCCAATTCTCACGCAGAAATGACGATCTTCAAGGAAAGTTTGGATCCAGTGCAGAAGCTTCCCCTTTATGCCAAAGTGAGCAAGTTTGTAAAGCAACCTTCGGTGCGGTACCTTATCGAAAGCTTTGGAGAAGTCTAAATAGATGACATCTGTAGAGTTGTCGTTATCTAAATTTTTTGTCCAGTCTTGTAGTGAAGATAGTAAATTTGTTATTATTGATCTCCTTGGCACGAAACCGTGTTGGTGTGGTGGTATGCGTCCGGTTCTCATAGTGAAGTTGAGTATTCTGCTTGCTAGAATCCGCTCTAAGACCTTACATATCGAGCTGGTCAAGCTAATAGGCATGTAGTTAGCAGGATCTAGCTTACTACCTTTCTTGAAAACTGGTATAATGTTAGCTATTTTCCAATCCGTCGGTAATACTCCGGAGTTAAGGGAGTCATGAAAGATTTTACATAGAACTGGAGCTAGTTCTTGTGCGCATTCTCTCAGTACAAGGGGCGGGATACCATCAGGACCAGCAGAAGAGTTAGGGTCTATCGTTGTGAAGACGTAAACATCTGCAGCATGAAAATCGACATCTTCCAGTATTTCCGCAGAAGGAGATGAGGATATAGGTGGGAGAGAGTCGTTAGGTTCCAATGTGTAGAAGCTTTGAAAGCTCTCTGCAAAGACCTCAGCAACATCACTAGGATTTGAAACTATTTCCCCATCTTCTTTTCGGAGATTATGTGGAACAGAAACTTTGGAAGAAATCTGTTTACGGATGTACGAGTACAGGTGTTTGCCCTTGGCTTTGGCAATACTTTGTTCATAATTTCTCCTACGAGTGCGAATCTCATTTGTTATTGTGTTGCGTAGCTCTTTGTATTTCCTGTATTGTGATAGATGATTGGTGGATTTAAATTTAGTCCATAGTCGTTTCCTTTTGCGTATCTGACGTATCCTTTTAGTAATCCATGGTTTGTTTTTGTTTGGGACTTCTTTTTGAGTAGGCAAACGAGCTTCTAAGGCGTTGATTATTCCAGATCTGAATATCATCCATTTACTTTCCAGTTCCTCGACACGTTCCAAAGTGAGAAGGAGTTGTCGAAGGTCCCTCTTCACGTCCTCGAAGTTTGCACGCCAGTATACCTTGTGGTTCTGTGTAGGGTAGTCTACATTGCGGAATTCAGTTTGCATATCAAAGCATAGAACAACTGGATCACTATTACCGACAGGACTTCGCGCGACTGGATTCGATAAAGCAGATTCATCATTTGTGAAAATCAAATCGAGCGTTGCTGATCTCTGTCTGTCCCGAAACCTGGTTCCACCGGTTACCAGCTGAGAGAAACAAGAATTTCCAAATATCTCAAGAAACTCTCTTTCTACAAGTGGAATGTGATCTGTGCTGGGCTGGGGCCAGTGAAGCGACGGAAAATTGAAGTCTCCTAGGATAATAGTGAGGTCTTCTAAATCGTTCGCCTGACGGAATATGTCAAAAACGGCGTTGTCTACATCTGAAATTCTATGTGATGGCGAAGGAGGTCTATATAACGCACAAACATTGAAATTCAAATGATGTAGCCTAATTTGCAGCCATAGCGATTCCAATAAATCTCTATGCAAATCTGATTGAAGGATGGCTATAAGAGGATTTCCATCAAATTCCTTCGCTACATTTATCAAAACTCCTCCCCCGCGTCTTCCAGTTCTGTCTCCACGAAACGTATTATAGCCCTCTATATGAATCATTTGATCCAGAATGTCAGGTTTCAACCATGTTTCCGTCAGTACTATAATGGTCGGTTTGTATTCTTGGATATCCAATAAGAGCAGATCAAATTTGGGTAAAAGGCTTGCTATATTGGTATAGTAAATTGTATGATAACGTACTGTGGCCTGCGCTAGTTTTCCTGCTGGGAGGCTTGACGACCACTGATGATTTTCGGTGTACCTTTAATATATTTAATGGTTGCTTTCGGGTCGTACTTCTGTCATCTTGCCAGCTCCACTCTCAATTCCTTGATTTCCTCGCGTTGTAGAGGTGTTCGATCCTTATTGAATGAAATGTTCTGAGGTAAATCTTTGTTCCTTCGTAGTAATTCGTGTGCGAGCTCCGCCGTTTTCAGTGTGATCTTCAGGGGTCGAGTTTATCAGGGTCTGATTTCCCTAGACGTATGGCTTGCAAAATGCTGGTTTCAGTTTCTGCGGGTAACACTTTTCTAGAGTTGAGGCCTTGAAGTATCTCTCTGAATTCACGGATGTCTTGTCTCTTCCTCTCAGTAGGGGTATCTGAATTACTTTCTTTAATTCCATATATGATCATATTTTTCGATCTATGGTTCCTTTCCTCTATCTCTTCTGTAGCTGCACGCGTGATCTCGGTGGTATGTTTAGTCTTAAGCACTGTCCCAAGTTTTCCAATTTTGGTATTTATCATGGTTTCCATTTCCAAATTGATATCGTGTTGTTTGGACTAAATTGCGTCACATCTTGCCGATAACTTGACATTATCCTCTTGAATAGACTTCATTTTACTCGAAATACCTTTCAGACCGTTTGACATTTCTTCACATCAGTCGTAAGATCTTCCACCTTCTTGGCAATTCCGGAAATGTCATTTCTAATTTCTTTATGAGTTTCATCAAAATTTCTTCTCGAGGTAGCAAATTCATCTTTCATTTCCTTCCGGAGTTTGCCAAGTTCTTCTTTAAGAAGTTTCACTACATGTAGTATAAAACTTATTTGTGTAGGTAAATCAATTCATCATATCATCGCAACATAACAGCGATACTGATCCACCAACCTGTACGTTACACAGGGTGAGTCACGTAACTTTAGCACCTCCTGTAACTTTTGAACAGTTGAAGATATTGCAATGTAGTTTTCACGGAAGTGAATGAGGGAATGGGGTTAATTGAAATGTGTATTGATTTCTGTTCTATCTCTTATATTTTACAAGATATTTGAGGTAGCTTTGTTTTTTTTCAAATGGGACTATACATATTTTTTGGGTCTATCATGACAAGCGTAAAAAGACAAATCCAAAGATATAAATATTGTCATACGTTAGATAAGCACTTTTTTGAGTAATTTTGATTTATTTGTGACTAGTGTTTAACGTTAAATGATCACAAGTGTTGTCATTGCCAACAATGTTGTTTATTACAAGAGCAGCTTTCGATGGCTTAGCCATCAGCATCAGTTTTCTAGTACAAGAAAATAGCAAACAATTAATTAAACAATTAAAACAAGAGATAACAATAAAACAAGAGATTAACATTAGGAATGGCGGATTACTAGTAATTTAAAAAAAACAGAACTAACATTATGTGAAATGAAAACAAAGAAAAAGAAATTTTTTATATAACAGGAATTTAAATCTACGCAAGAAAGTGGATGAAATTGGATAGAACTTGAGAAAAAACATTTTTGTAACAGAAACATGAAATGTAAGTTGAGCCGTTCCTTACCTGCTGTCTGGAAGCCACGAAACGACTACGCGGGTTTGGGTGGGCCAAGCGGCTTAAGTACCGGGCTGTGGGGTGGTGGAGGAGAGGAGGGTTAATGGCCTGGGTGCGGTGTCGTGTCTATTGCGCCGCCCCGGAGGAGTGCGGTGTGAGGGTGGTGTCTAATAATAATTTCAGTAGAGGGGAGGGATTATGGTTTATATTTTCATTCAGAAAGTTGTCATTTAAATGGATGTGGAGCCATTGAAAGCTGCTCTTGTAATAAACAACATTGTTGGCTATGACAACACTTGTGATCATTTAATTTTAAATGCCAACGACATTTCACCACTAAACCAATAATGTTTAACGGATATTTTCATTGTAACTGTCAGCCCCACAAGGTCACATAGCGCTCCCCCAGCAAACGCGGGCTCAGGGAAGGGAAGGGAAGGGATTTTAGTACTTGAGGATACGAAACATATTCCAAATATACCCAACACTGTTGCATTTTTTTCCTGAACTCTGCTTTCCATCCTGCCCCATTTTCAAATATTTTGTGTTTCCTAGGAATTGAAAATATGGATTTGTCATAAGTACCGTGTATTGAAATAAGATTCATTCTATCCCTAAGTTATTATTATAAACTTATTAACATTGAAATTGTTTGCTCAAAATATGCAATATTTTTCTACAGTCTTAATTATTTATTCTTATTGTGCTTTGTTTCAAGATACCATTAATACGTATCTTATGAAATCTCATTAAATGAAGTTGAAGTTATCAACAATTTTATTACAATACATATGCCAAATCCTTGTTTTCCATCCTTCAATCAAAGAAAGACAAAAATCTGAAAATGTGGAACGATGGAAAGCATAGTTCAGGAAAAAACTGTAATGGTTTTGTGAATATTTGGAATATGTTTCGTATCTTCAAATCTCCCTTCCCTTGCGCACGTTGCTGGTGGAGCGCTGCGTGACCTTGTGTGATGGACTATTCAAAACGTCTGTTAAACCCCACTCTCAAAAATTAAAATAAAAAGCAAAAATGCTTATCTAACATATGACAAATCATTGGATTCGTCATTTTACTCTCGTCATGGTGGACTGAAAAATATGTATAGTTCCATTTAAAAAAAGAAAGTTTCCTCAAAAATCTTGTAAAATGCAAGTGATAAATTATAAATTAATGCACGTATTAATTAGCCCCTTTCCCTCATGCAATTCCGTGAAAACTGCATTGCAATAACTTCAACCGTTCAAAAGTTACAGAAGGTGCTAAAGTTACGTGACTCACCTGTATATACACAATAAATTGACAATGTACTGAACCACCTAACAAAACACTATTAGCTTCGTTATTTGATTTGAAGTGCTAGATACTATGGATTTTGAAATGTGAATTATAGAAACCAAGGAGTTCCAGAATTTTGTTATTAGATTAGACTTAAATATTTTAGATAAATTAATTTTTGCCAGTTTATAGAAAAAATAGATGAATTAATTCACTGGGAGCAACTGACATGCGAAACAACAGCAAGATTAGTCTTAATATGTAAAGGACCATTACTTAATTACATACCACTGTATTAGTCCACTGCCCATATTAAAGAGAAGTTTTCAACAGAGTTGACCAAAACATACAAATATTTTCCATTTTACCAATTTGAACATGAGATATGTGTAAATAGTCAAATCGAGAGTCATAACGAAAAGCTGCCCTGCCTCCTAGAGAATTATTCACATTTGCTTTCTTCTTACTGTATTGTTTTCAATGGTGCGTGTTCTTCTGCAAGTCGCTCTTGCCTCTGAGTAGCCAATTCCGAATTTTAATAGGCTGCCCATTTCTTAGCACTTGTATTCTGTTTTGACAACTGTAACTTTCGTTTCGGCATTGTTTCAAACAATTCAATTTTCACAAATTCTGTTAAAGAAGAAGTTGTTCAGAAAATATACGAAACCTGTATACGATATCTACATATTGTACGTTGTACATTACTGTATATTTTTGTACTTTTAACTCTCTAAATACTTTAAAACTTACATGTTTTCTTGCCACAATTTGTGTACCAACCGGACTAAAGACAATGTTTGTACATTGACGTTCTTTACTACTTTCAGTACGGATTTCGTTCAAATGTTCCACCAACGTTGAAAACAAACAAATCACCAACAATCACTCACGGACTTTACATAGCATTGTTCAAACCCCAATGAATTTCGTAATATTCTCTAATAAGATCTCAGACCTCATCCTCTGGTGGTGCGCAGCTAAACTATTGACATTGATCCACTATTGAATCTGTGATGTAAAGCCAGGCGAAAAATGTCCGGAAAAGTATTTATTTTGTGAATATAGTAAGGTTTGCGATTGTAAATCATAGCCTATGTTACTCCAGAACTTTAAAGGAAGCTAGTACAAAAGTTTCATCAGTATTGGTTCAGTAGATTCAGAGATTATCCCGCTGTAAGTCAGTGCAGTTCTGTCTTTATATGTTAGGATAGATTATTTTTTCATAATTTTTTTTTGTTTTTGTAAATTTTGTCTAGTTTCAGTTACTTTCAAATATTACTTTCCTTTTTACTAGACTGAGCATATTATTTATTTATTTATTTATTTGTCAAAAAAAAACCAGTAAAAACTGTATATGACGTGTGGGGAAAGAAATTTATCTGCGCACATTTTCTTGAGGGCCAAAATAAAATTTAAAAAAAATAGAAAATCATTATTTTAGAAAAATAAAAATATTTGAAAAACGTTTGTTCCCGAGTTATAGAAAATCAATTTCAACGGTAAATGAACTACAGGCAAAAGGAGTGCTCAACAACACGTGCGCACAATGAAGCTACATTTACGTCCAGAAGCAAAACGAGGGGCCATCTCAGCATTTGCTCAGTGGATCAGGGAAACTGGACAAAAACCTGATCGAGATGGGGGTCATTGACCCGGAAGCTGAAGTACATTACTTGTTACAGGCGTATTAAATATTATTTTAAAATGTATACAATGCAAACGTAAACTAATTCATTATATATCTTGGTTTTGTTACAATAAACATTATTTTTCTTTTTCATGATCACTATAGTCTCTAATTGTATAGAAACAGTTTTGCAGCAGAAAAGATTTAACTTTTAACTTAAATTTGTGTACCGACTTTAATTGTTTTATGTCATCTGGCAATGCGTTGTAAAGTAACGTACATGTATTGTATGTTGATTTCTTGTACTGAGCTGTTGATACTGACACTTGATGCACGTGATTTCTACGGCGTGTGTTGTAATTATAAATATCAATATTGCATGAAAATATGTTCCCTCCATTAAGTAGGTCATTTTTGACAAATATTACAGATTCGTAAATAGACAAGGCAATGGTAAGATTCCCAGCTCAATGAAAAGAGGCTTGCAGGAATCACGTGGAAGGCATTTTTTCATTATTCGAATAATTTTCTTTTGCAATCTGAAGGTCTGAATACTACATATAGCATACTGCATAGCATAAGGTTACAACTAGACGTGCCATCGGCTTCAAAGACAGCGCTAACTGGTGAATTATATTAGAAACACCAGAGTGCAAGGTTTGTTTCTTGGTAAAACATAATTTCTTATGGTGGTAAGAACATCACTATAGTATAGAAACTATTAATGAGATTGGTTTCAAAATACCTGATTCATGGGGCTTGAATGGTCAATAAAATATAGTACTATTTACTTCTTTGTCAATGTTTCAGAAAATTAACAATACATGATGATTCAGTTGACCAAAACCTATGAACCAGCTGTTGCTACTATATCCATTGTCATGATTTTCCATGTTAATAAAGTTTAAAAACAAAAAACAATTATATTGAAGCATCCTTTTAAATGTTTTTTTTTCTTAGTTATATTTGAATGTGTTTGGTACATGTTTATATTATAGTGAATTAAAGCAATCAAGTATTAATGAAAGATGTCTCTCAATAATATTTTATGTTGCTTTGTTATATTTATTTGAATTTGAAAAGTAATTTCTTTCATAGAACTTCACAAACTGATGAACAAAACTGTAATATTTTTTACCACAAAATAATAGAAATCTAATTTCATTGCCTGTATTTAAAAATGAAGTTCTTTTTCTCGTTCACTGTTTGTATACTATATTGTTTGTAGCTAGTTGAGCCAAAGTGTAATAAACCTATTCAGTACGATGGGTGTTTTATTACCACTGATCACTTCCATTTCCTCACGTTTCTAAGTCTGCTGCAACATAGCACAGGCTATCTTATGTTATATGTAATTGGGGATGTAACATTACAATAGTAATTTATTGAATTTTGCAAATATGCATACTTAAATTACTATTTGCAAAAGTATTTTCATCAAACTGCTTCCAACGTAGTGCTGTGTCCATTTACTTACACTTCTGATCATTGGGTAGGATTACAATTTTCAAAATTCGAGATTTGAATGAAAATGGAGACTATTTTATAAGCATACTTTTCTATTTGAGGACACACATTTTAAGATATACTAATTTGGAATTTATCGCCGTATTAACACATCTCACTGACAGTAATATAATGACAATAAAGGTGTTGTGAAAGTGAACGGACAATTATCAGATATAATAATTTCTAAAGGATTAAGGCAGGGGTGCTGTATGTGCCCAACTCTTTTTAACATGTTCGTTGCCGAAGCTATGAGAGAATGGAGGAGGAAATGCAGTGTAATGGGAATGCAAATTGGAGAATCAATACTGGATGTTCTACTCTTCGCGGATGATCTAGTCATAATGGCTGAGGATGAGTGGGATGTGGATTTTATGTTTAGAAAATTAAAACAGGAATTTGGTCTCAGGGGATTGCAAATTAAATGTGTCCAAAGTAATGTATATGGTAATAAGAATATGGAAAAGATTTGTGTATTGGAAATCATGAAGTACAGTTATGTGATGATTTTAAATATTTAGGCTTTACAGTTTCAAAAGAGGGCACAAGCAACACGGATATTAATAAAAAAATAAATCAAGGGAAACCAGTCATAAATATGCTAAATTCAATTCTGTGAATAGAGAAGGCTGGAAAAGAGGAACCGAGAAACATCGCCAGACGTAAACCACTCGGATATATTGTATATACTGATAGAAATATTTTTTGTAAAACTCATTTGAAATCGTAGAACATTTGGTGTGAAAAAATTAAATAGTTTCAAGCGATAGATTTTTTTTCAAAACTTCAAATGAGAAAGCGTGAGAAAGTAAAAATATATTTCTGGCATTGAATGCATTGTGTAAGGTATGCAATGTATTCAAGAACATAGAAGTAACATATAATAGTTATTATTAAACATGATGGTATTGTAATATTCTGCAAATATATAAAAGTAGTAAATATATAAAATATATAAACAACTGACAATTGTCCATATCCTTCAGACATGTACAAAATATATCAGTGAACGCCAATCAATCCTACAGACTTATAATCTTAAAAATATTTTATACTGCAGTGATTTTCAAGAAAAAATATTAACATTGTGTAAATTATTAAAAGTGTGTGACGATTTATAAGTATGTCATTTGTAAAATTACTGGTTCACTCTTGCTTAAATTGTATTTTCACTATGTTATCCAATCATGTATTAAATACAGTTTAACATGTATTTGCAGTCGCTAATAACCTTGTCGTTGACGCGACTTTAAATAAAATAAATTTTAAAAAAATAAATAAAATAAAATGAAATAAGAAATAACTGCATTATTTGGGAGCAGGTAATGAAAGTTTGCAATCTTTATTTCATATTTATTTCAAATAGGTTTTAAATAATTTCTAAAAGGTTAATTTGTAAACGTGTAACAAAAGCTCCAATGTAAGAAACGAGCAAAGAAACACGAAATAATATACACATTCTAGCATACGTAGCTTTGCCGAGGCCCTATACTCCGAAAGTCACTAAAGGAACAAGAAGAAGAACATACCTAGCATCCACCTTATTTACAACACCTCTAAATTACGATCAGGGAGCGAAGGATTATTAGAGCAGGCTACTAATTTCCATAAGTTTGAAAATTGTTATTCTATGACTTGTACTTATTTATTTTATAGTGTGGCAATGCCCGACTATCTCTCTTTACTTATTTTTATAATTATTTATTTAATTACGTTTGCTAGCTCTATTTTATTTATTTGCTTGGGCGCTTGTTTCTTTCTCGTAGGATGAAAAATACCTCTCGTACGAGGATTCTGCCGGTGAATATTTTTACTTACGTGGTGAATTTTATTAATTTACTGGTTTTAATAATTTTGTAGATGGAAACGCGATATTATTTAATTATATTTCAGTGGCATAAAGTGTCACTGCTATTTCTGTTTGTTTAAAAATCAATTCTTTTCTAATTTATGATTTTAACAAATTTATATTCTTCCATATGCGGCATACAAGTGACGTTTCAAGTGTGGAGGCATTTGTGGAAGAAGATGGGCAGCTCCACAACCGCATGTTATTTTTTACAAAGGACAATAAACACACGCACACATTTTAGGATTATTTAAATTCACACCCGTTTATATCGCCTAAAAGAGCCTGCGTTCATGTTAGTATTTTGGAATGTACTAAATGGAAAACAAATACAAAATGTTCCATTTCTTTTTCCTTTCTCGGGGTTCATTCGCTTCAGACGTCTTGTTAGAAAATGTATTTTTACTTTCCCGTGTAGTACGTATACACGGAGTGATATACGTAGTACAGGGAAAGTTATGTAATGCTGCGCGAAAAAATGGGGAATTTTCGGCGGAAAAAAATTAATTGCCGGGCCGTGAAAACGAAAAAGTCGATAAAACCAGTTGCTAAATTAAGAAAAAAATCCCCTAACACGTGATGTAGCCAAAAACCCTGTTTTCTATGTTCTTGATACCGCAAACCCAATTGAAAGGAAAACGTCCGTCCGTCTTTGAACACTGCTAGCGCCTAAACCATACGTACGATATCTTCCAAAATGGATATTCCCCGTCGATCTGGTTCTAGTCGAAGCTTTGAGATTTTGAAAAAGATTCTTCAAAATTTGGGGGTACTTTATATGAAGCCCCCCGGGGATTTTCAAAGTTTCCTCAAAAACGGCTCCAAATTTTTTCTTTAAATTTCTTGTATGAATAGAGTAAATACACTTATTTACATGGCATAGGTCCGATGTTCACGGATAACTCTGACTTTTTGAAAATTGCAAAAGTTTAAAATTTTTACGGCGTCTTTCTGGAACTACAAAATTGAAGATAAGAGATTTTTCCTTCAAATAAAATGTGCTCTCCAAAATGAGTTCTTTGTTTAAGGTTATGTACGTTGTTCTGAAAATTGTAGTAGTTTTCGCGCAATATTGCGTGCAATATGTGCAATTTTAAACAATTACAAAAACAATGTACAAATGTACAAATTACAGACCAATAAGTGTAACAAATTCTGTTTCTAGAATTTACGGGAAAATTATAAAGATGAGATTAGAAAACGCAATCAAGGATGTTGAAGAACAAAATGGTTTTCGGGCAGGAAGATCTTGCATTGATGGAATATTTTGCCTTCGTCAAATAATAGATAAGAGGCTGGCACATTATTTAGAGACACATATGGTCTTTATAGATCTCACAAAGGCCTATGACAATGTTCCATTGGAAAAATTGTGGGAAGTTCTTAGACATCAAAATATAAACATACAATTAATAACAGCAATTCAAAACCTGTACGATGATATGACAAGCTGCATCAAAATTGGAAGAACGGTAACGAATCCAATTAACATCTCTAAAGGTCTGAGACAAGGATGCTGTATAGCACCTACTCTCTTCAAAATATATTTAAACGCTGCTCTTGAAAATTGGAGACGTAAATGTCGAAACATGGGGATAGAAGTTGACAATGATAATTTTTTTACCCTTCACTTCGCTGATGACCAGGTTATTCTTGCCGAAGATGAACAAGATATAGATTACATGCTAAGAAAGCTAAATGAGGAATATACAGCTTGGGGTTTGACTACGAATCCACTGAAAACTGAACATGTTGTTGCGGAAGCACAAGGGACTAATTTAGTAATTGGGAACATGTGTATTAAAAATACAGCAGCTTATAAGTACCTTGGCGTACATATATCAAAGGAAGGCGGATGTGCAGAAGAAGTAAAACATAGGATCTCTCAAGGAAGAGTAGTGACAAGACTGCTGAATAATGTTTGGTGTAGCCAAAAAATAACGAACAAGACAAAGATAATATACAAATCATTGGTTGAAAATGTATGTACATATGGCTCAGAAGTTTGGATTCTTAATCATAAAGAAGAACAAAAATTAAAATCAATGGAAATGAACTACTGGAGACGTTGTTGTGGTCTTACACTCCTGGATAAAGTACCCAATGTTGACATAAAAAATCAAATGGATATTAATATTGATATAATGGATGTAATTGATGCTAAAAGATTGAGGTGGTATGGTCATATCCAAAGGATGACGGAAAGTCGGTGGCCTAAGAAAATTTTGAAATGGTTACCTCAAAGAAACAGGAAACGTGGTAGATCGAGAAAAACATGGGAAAAGGAGATAGAAAAGGCAATGAAGGAACGAGATCTTCAAGAGGAAGATTGGGAAGATCGAAGGACCTGGCGACTAGGATGCGAGAAGCGGCGTCAGCTGTAAAGAACCTCGCTAATACTACTACTACTACTACTACTACTACAAAAACAAGATTTTCCCAAAAACGGCTCCAAATTTTTTTTTAACTTTTGATAGGGATAGTGGAAAAATGTACTTTATCAGATGACATAAAAGCCATATTGCTCTATTGGTTGTTTTTTTTCAAAAATTACAAAAATGTAATTTTTTTACTTGTCTCTCACGTCGTTAATATTTACATTATCGGCGATTTTTTTACATATTATATTTACGAAAATATATGCTTTAAATAATGTCAAATAAAGTTTCTCGAAAACACAACCGTTTTCTGTGAAAAGTAGCTCAAATTTCGGCATTTTCAGAAATGCTCAAACGCCATTTTCTCATACATGGCGGCAATTTTTTTCTTGAAACTTTTGTAACGGATAGTGATAATTACACTCTTTAATATGACGTAAAGTTTATTTTGAGATTTTTTTTTCCAAAAATTATATAGATGTAAATTTTTTGAAAGATCTCTCACATCTTTAATATGCACATTATCCGATTTGTAAAGATTATTATATTCGTGAGTGTAAGTGCTTCAAATAAAGTATTTTGAAAACTCAAAAATTTTCTGAGAAAATGAGCTTCAAATTTCGCATTTTTAGTAGTGCTAAAACGCCATTTTCTCTTAAACGGCACATAATTTTTAAAAGAAAATTGCCATTTACGGCTAGGTTTTTGTGATCTTTAATATTCTAAAATTAATGTTTCCGTTCTACCAATAGGAAACCGAAAAATTAAGAAAATCAGAAAAAAATGTACTTTTGGCGGTGATAGATGGTAGCTGGCAAGAAGGAGTGTGTGGCAATTCCGAATAGCTAGCGAAGACTCAAGGAAATAGAAAACTAACACGGGAAAGTCTGTGCCATTCTGTAGCACCACTAGTTCCTTTTTCGCGCTTAGGAAGAAACTTCGTAAGAAGAGAGCGTTGTGTAATCCTTTGCGGAAAAAAGCGAATTTTCGGCAGAACAACTCTTTATTTCAGGGCCCTGGTAACAAAATAGTGGATAAAGCCAGTTGCTAAATTTAAAAAAAATCTCTAACACATGGTGCAGCCAGAATCCATGATTTATGGCTCTTTCATGCCGAAAAATTAATTGACGGCAAAACGTGTTTGTGGGTCCGTCTATGTGAACAACGCTAACGGCTAAACCGTTCAGCCGATTTCCTCCAAAATTGATATCCCCCAATACATCTGGATGATGTCGTGGCCTCTTGAATTTGAGACCGATTTTTTAATTTTGGGCACACTTTACATGCAGCCCCTGGGATATTTTAAAAAATGGCGCCAACAATATTAATTAAATTTTGTTGTTGGATAGTCTGAAGAACGTCTATGGCGCATGTCTCACTTTGGTCCAAAACGCTGATTTTCCGAAAACTGAAAAAAATCAAAACTTTTTCGACGTCTTCCTACAACTACAATTATGATACAATTCTTTTCTTAATGAAACGTTTTCATCAAAACTAGATCTTCGAATGAGGTCATGCCATTTTTCAAAAGCATGCATATTTTTTTTCCAATTTTGTGTCAATCATAGGCAATTTTTCTTTTCTTTAAATCATTTTTTCTTAACAACCACTTAACATTTTTAGATTAAATTTGGACCTTAGATAACACAAAAGGCGCTTAAGAGAATGGTGCGGGTTTCATCTTCATTAAAAAATGTTCGGCGTCTTCTTACAACTACAATAGTTAAGATACAATTTTTTTCTTAACGACATGTATTCATCTAAAACAGAACTTTAAATAAGGTCATGTTAAATTTTCGGGAAATGGAGGATAGGATGTGGAGTAATTGATCCCGACGCTGAAAGGCACGAAGGGAGAGAAGAAGAAGTGAAGTATTTGAGCCTCAAAATTAGTCGCCTGATTCACTTCCTTCTCATAGCTTCGGCAGTGAACATGTTAAGAAGAGTTGGGGACGTACAGCATACCTGTCTTAATCCTTTAGAAATTATTATAACACCTGATACTGGTCCGCTTACTTTCACAACAGCTTTATTGTCTTTAAATTACTGTCAGTGAAATGTGTTAATACGGAGAGAAATTTTGGTGTAAATAGTATTGCATAACCATTACCAATGAGGAGAAACTATTGTAACCGCTTTCTCTTTGTCTACTTGGTTACCAAAGTAAATCTTTAATTTACTTATTCCGTGACAAGCTTCTACACCGTCACGCACATCTGGGAGTATTTCTAATGAAAGGTAAAATTCCCTGCCAGGGGTGGGTTCGTCATGGTTTAACTAATTACCAATTAACAAGTATACACAGTTCATTAGTTTGAAATAATATTGAACATATATTCTGATGAATGAAATATAATCTACAACTGTATTTACAAATTTTACCTATGTTCTCAATATTTTTCCCATTAAATTCTGGTAGTTACCTTTCCTACCTAAACTGCAGTTATGATTTTCTAATGTAATCTTAACTTTGATCCCTTGTTTTCTAATAATAACTTATACACATAGAGATACACTTTACATAACAAAAATCACTAATAAAACACACGAAATACAATTCAAATAATGATCCTGAAAAAGAAATACATGCACACACAATGTTCCAAATTTTTTAACACCTTTGAATCAATTAATAATATAACACTTAATTCTTACAATTGAAATTTGGCTCATCCTTAGCCTTTCAGTATAAAAAAAATTTCGTTTAACAAAGTCTTTAGCCAGTCCTTCAAATGCTATTACGAAATAAATAATCGGACGGCTTTCCTCCCATTCAGTATTTCATACAGCTCACTTTTGCTAAGTGTTATTTATACTCTTTAATCAATTATACGTGAATTCAGTTAAATAGTTTTACGTAAGAACACAATTTTTACATTATTCACAAGAAATATCTGAATCTGATTCTAATTACGACTTTATGAGAAAAAGAAATGACTCGACTAATTACCAAGACAACTGTTCTGTGAAATTCTAATTTGAAATTTCGTGAAAGTTCTTTCGGTATTTGTTTAACTCACGACCGGTGACCTCCCGAAGAATACTCTGCGCTGCGTAGCCGGCTGCAAAACGGCGTCCACGTCTCCAAGGTCGCTGGATTTCTGCACCGCTCCGTGTTGCCTGCCGCGTTGAAAAGTGGGATGCCTCCGAGCGCCGTCGTTCATTGCTTAGCGACGTTTTACCATCGGTCACTCCAAGATGATGGTCGCATAAGAATGCAAGTTGAGAGCTTCCAATCATGACTTCGTAATGGTAATGGGCCAAACTAATTGTAATATCAAACAGAGTTCTTATAATTCTTGAGATTCAATAAGTACATTTCAAGAATGAGATTTCCGAAAATAATACAGACTTTCTTATACGTCGTAGCCTACTACGTGTCGCTCGTCGTCTACGCCGTGCACAAAAAAATTAACTGTTCATCTCGGCGGCTCAAACACGATAAGAAGCGAATTCTTTTGACTGCTCACCTCGGCGACTCGAACTAGAATAGGATGAATTCTCTCGACATCAGTTCATGCCGTTTCCGTTTGTTCCCCAAAAGTTTCTGATTGGTTACTATCAGAGTGCGTTCTGAAATGAATCTCCTGGATGTCGCCATCTCTACGCCACCAGAGAAACTATTAGTTGATAATATGATGTCGGGTTTTCTCTTCTATTTTCTTCTTGGTTTCAAATGTAATCGACAATTAGCGGTTACATAAGCCCCTCCTTTAAAAAAAGATTTTTCTCGCGATACAAGTTCCGAAAAAATCTTCTTACAGAATAGTTGAGCTCATACTGGCAACATCTTGTATTCTGTGGTGCTTCTCTCCCATTCTTCATTCTTGGAACGGCTTTAAGTTATAAAAATTAAATCTTCCCATGCTGCGCCCGCTGTCATCAATTCTTTCTGCAACATTTGGGGGTCGAATTCTTGATATTCTGTATGGTCCTTCATACAATGCGAAGAATTTTGAAATTTGTTTTGCCTGCACATCCGACGGTTTTGGTAGTCGTAACATAACTCTTTGCCCTTCCGTGAATGTGTATGGAGCATATTTAGTCTGGTCCAACCGCTTTCTTGCTTTGTGATGCAGTTGTCGCGTAATCTCTTCACCCGTGACTTCGGTAATGGTGATCTCAGGTCTTCGCAGATGTTCTAACACATGCGGCATTCTCCTCTTGAAATGGGCCTCAAATGGGGTCGCGTTAATGGTGTCGTGATGTACTGTATTGAGCCACTGATTGATAAAAGGCACTAGTAAATACCAATCGGTATGTTGTTGACGACAATATACCCGAAATAGTCTGGATAGTTCCCGCATTACCCTCTCGGATGGATTTGACTGTGGATGTCGAATACTTGACAAGATATGGACGATATTCTTCTCCTCCACAGCTCGGATCCAATGATCGCTGGTAAATTGCGGTCCATGGTCCGACAACAATTTTTCGAAATCCCCTGCAGTTCTAAGAAATTTATCCAATTGATGTAGGCAATTTTTTGCGCTCGGTTTGTTGATGCAGTAAACTTGGGCAAATTTAGAAAAGACATCAATACATACGAAGACGTATTTGTAACCATATTTAGTTTTAGGAAGAGGTCCGTAAAGGTCTATGGCTGCTAATTCATTTGTTTTGGAGGGTAAAATCGCTGCTCTTGCTCCGGCGAAATGGCGATTAGGATATTTGGTGCGCTGACAGGTGACGCAAACCGCAACAGTTCTTCTAACTTGTTTTTTTACGTCCCTTCCAGTGTGCAATCTCCGAAATAGCCTTATCGACTTTATCCGCTCCAAAGTGCCAAAGTTTCGTGTGAACGAGCCATATAATTCCGTGCGCCAGGATTTTGGGCATCCAGATTCTGTATGTTGGCGGCTCCGATCTCGTCTTGACGAGGACGACGTCTTCCATCTATCGCCTTCTCTCGTCCAACGGATCCCATCCGCATCTTCCGGGTCGAGTTCCCCACGCAAAAATAATTTCACTTTCCTAGTTAATTCTTCTTGCTGCTGGTGAGTTGCTATCATTTGCCAGTTCAAATGTGGCATTTCTAAGTAATTCAATTGAATGGGTGATGCAAAGAATACGTTCCTCTTTTCAATAGTTTCTTCCGGTCGAAATGTATTCCTGCTAAGTAAGTCTGGGAGATGGTTAAGCTCTCCTGGACAATATTCCACAGTGAAAGAATACTGTTGGAGGTACAATATCCGACGTAATAACCGGTCATTATTTGTGTGACAACGGTTTAAAAAAATTAACGCCTTGTGGTCCGTCCTAATTATAAAATGTCTCCCTACGAGATATTCTCTTAATTTATGGACTGCCCACACTATAGCATTCGCCTCCTTTTCCGCAACTGAAAAATTCAGTTCAGGTCCTCGGAGTACCCTACTTATAAGAGATACAACTTTCTCTTCACCATTAATAACCTGATACAAAACAGCTCCAATTCCATGGTCGCTACTGTCCGTTTGTAGAATAAAATCTTTCTCAAAATTAGGATAGGCAATTATACAGGAATGATAAAAACGAGCCTTTAAATCTTGGAATCGCTTTTTGTGTAGTTCAGTCCATTCCCTTGGCTGGTTTTTTCTTAACAATGACAGAAATGGTACAATAGACGCCGAATAGTTTGGAATGAATCAACTATAGTAGTTCACGCATCCCAGAAATCCTTTCAGCTGTTTCCGGTTCCTAGGTGCCTGAATCTTGTCAATTTCTGCAATCTTTTCTGGTTTCATACGCAACCCTTGAATAGATAATTGGTAACCTAAAAAGTCCACTTGCTTCCTACAGAAACTAGATTTTTCAATATTTAACTGGAGGTGGTTATTAATTAAAATTTTAAACAGATCTTCTAAATGATGTAGGTGTTCTTGGAATGTCGCCGTAAATAAGATAATATCATCTACATATACTAATGAGGAATGATACAATCTCGTATTTATAATATTATCCAAGCATTGGATTAATCCAGCAGCTGAATTCTTTAAACCAAACGGAACTCTCTGATATACGTAGCTTATACCCCTGTACATAAAGCCAGTATACTTCTGCGAGTCCTTAGCTATCGGAATCTGCCAGTATGATGCTGTAAAATCGGTACTGCTGATCCACCTAATACCGTGAAGCTTCGCTAACATTTCCTCTATTTTGGGAGGTCTGTCTCGGTACGGGATCGTCTTTGCATTTAATTTTCGAGCATCTAAACATAGGCGTAGGCTTCCATTCTTCTTTTTGACAATGACTATTGGATTCAAGTATGGAGTCCTTTCTTTCTTAATGATTTTATCATTTAACATGGACTGAATAAGTTCGTCTACTTCTCTTCTATACGCTACTGGTATAGGGTAGTTATGTGATGCATATGGCCGTTCATCAGTTAACTCAATATGAAACTCAAAGTTTTTTATGGGCTCTTCGCATTTTTCAAACACTCGCTGATATCTTACTAATAATTCTAACAGTTCTTCCTGTTGCTGTCGGTTTAAACTTTCATTATTTTTCACAGCATTCTCTAACAAAGTGGGAAGGTTGTTGACCTCGATGCAGTTCGCATGGTGCGATAGTTGTTCATCTTCATCAAATGGATGATAGTGAATTATGCCGTTCTTTGGAATCTGCAAACAATTTCTCGCCATGTCAATAATTACTTCATGCTCGTAGAGGAAGTCCACTCCCAGGATTAGTGGATACAATTACTCTTTCGCGACTATGCAGACAGTTTCGTATACCTTCTTTCCTATTGTCAGCTGCAACAGTACTTGTCGGTAGATAGGCCGCGATTTCTTCTTATTCGCTTCCATCAGATACGACTTCCGCATAGGGAATTGTGGTATTGCTTCTGCCCCTCCTGAAAGTTCATCTAACAAACTTTCCACTATTACTGAGCAAGTGCATCCCGTGTCGACTAATGCAAGGATCTTTTTCCCTTCGCATTCTACTTCTAACAATGGGCATCTGCGTTTCGTAACCTTTACATTTGCGAACAAATCTTTTTGCGTCTCCAAAGCGGAATGTATCACTGCCATGGATTTAAAAGTCACCTCTTCAACATCAATGAGAGAGTGGTTTGTTTCGGGGCGACCATTCGAGACAAACCTTAACAGTTTAATTCAGTGATCAAAGAATTAAAATCATATGACGTCGATGATCCACACTCATATCTACCATTGTTCGAATTGGTCGTAGTTGATGTAAAAACTTTGGTTAGTTGACTTTCCGTTTCCGCTGAAGTTTTATTCTGCTTTGGTCGAGTCGAACTATTCTCTTCATCTCTGTTGTAGTCTTGTCTCTTCCCCTTCTGCTTACTATTGTTGCTGTTACTGTGTCCTTCTTGCGCAGTAACTACAATAGTACTTGAAGTAGGTAATGACTTCGCTTTAAATTTCTCTCTCATTTCATATGATGCATCGTACAATCCAAGTTGACAGACTAATTTTTCTGAAGACATCGGTAATTGACTCTTCAACAAATTTTGTATGCCTACCGGGAAATGTCTGATTAGTAAACATACTATTTCATTCTCTGGGATGGGTGGCGAGCATAAACTAAGACCTGCTAACTTCTCTGTCGCATAATCTTGCATACTAACCGTCCCCTTTCGCCAGGTACTGTACATCAAATTTAACCTAAAGTTAATTTGAGTCTCGTAATTCCAATAACGATTGAAGAATTTTTCTTTAAATTCTTGGTACGTAGCTGGTAACGGATCTAATGTATCAGCCCACAATTTTGCACTTGATTGTAACATTTGGTAAATAATTCTAACCTTTTTGCTTTCGGGAAAATTATATAACATGAAGAAATTCTCTACTGCCTTTATAAACATACAAGGATTTTCTTTTCCTAGAGCACTGAACGTTAAACCAGGAGGAATAGTAATGGTACTCGAATGATGCAAACCAGAAGAAGATGGTAAATTTTCTATATTCTCCCTTATATCTGCTACTTTCGCCTCTACTTCTTGGTTGTTCTGGTTTAGAATTTGAATTTTCGCACTGTTTTCCTGTACGTAAGATTTAATTTGAGTCATATTGTGGCTAATCGTTACTTGATCATTTGCAATAGTTTGAATGGCCTTGTTTTGTTATTCAATCGTCTTCTCTACTTTATCCTCAACGTGGGTTACCTTGGTTTCAATTAGATCTGTCTTTGAATCAAAACTAGAAATAACCTGTTGAATTTGAACATCAAGGTCTTCCTTAATTTCGGCTTTCAACTGTTCAGATGAACGCGTGAATTTTAATTCTAATGCCTCAGTTCGTTCAATAAGATCTTTAGAAATTAGAGTTAATTTCTCGTCCTGTTCTGCCAATTTAATTGACATCCGTTCATTTAATTCCGCTACCTGTGTTGCAATTTGCTGATTTCGTTCCCTCCTGTTCTTCCAATTGAGTTTTAATTTGTTGATTCTGTTTGAGCGGCATTTAAATCAAGTTTATGTTCGATTTGAGTCATGAACTGCGTCATAAGCCTAACCATCATATCATTAGCTCGAAGAATATCTGCTTCCGTCGGAACTCCATCTCTTGAAGTAGATGCTGATTCCGTCGGAGAAAGTTTCGGCGTTGAGTGCAAATTCCTGTCCTCGCCTAACTGTACTTCAGCCTCCTCCCTAGGTCGTTCTGGTGTTTGCTCAATAATTTCGCTTTCCTCCTCACTACCTGACGAGATCTGTTCAAGATTTCTAATTTTGTTATATTTATATGCCATTTTAACTTGTCGTAATTAAAATTCAGATTTACAATGTAACTACTAATGCTACACACCCTAATACTTCTCTCCTTTTACAGTAGTTTCAAACTAAGTGAAAATTCGTTAACAAATTTTTGGTTTTGTTAATGATATTAGCCTACGAAATTCTAATAATTTCGAGCCCCACACGTTGGGTGACAATTTGTAACCGCTTTCTCTTTGTCTACTTGCTTACCAAAGTAAATCTTTAATTTACTTATTCCGTGAAAAGCTTCTACACCGTCACGCACATCTGGGAGTATTTCTAATGAAAGGTAAAATTCCCTGTCAGGGGTGGGTTCGTCATGGTTTAACTAATTACCAATTAACAAGTATACACAGTTCATTAGTTTGAAATAATATTGAACGTATATTCTGATGAATGAAATATAATCTACAACTGTATTTACAAATTTTACCTATGTTCTCAATATTTTTCCCATTAAATTCTGGTAGTTACCTTTCCTACCTAAACTGCAGTTATGATTTTCTAAAGTAATCTTAACTTTGATCCCTTGTTTTCTAATAATAACTTATTCACATAGAGATACACTTTACATAACAAAAATCACTAATAAAACACACGAAATACAATTCAAATAATGATCCTGAAAAAGAAATACATGCACACACAATGTTCCAAATTTTTTAACACCTTTGAATCAATTAATAATATAACACTTAATTCTTACAAATGAAATTTGGCTCATCCTAAGCCTTTCAGTATAAAAAAAATTTCGTTTAACAAAGTCTTTAGCCAGTCCTTCAAATGCTATTATGAAATAAATAATCGGACGGCTTTCCTCCCATTCAGTATTTCATACAGCTCACTTTTGCTAAGTGTTATTTATACTCTTAAATCAATTATACGTGAATTCAGTTAAATAGTTTTACGTAAGAACACAATTTTTACATTATTCACAAGAAATATCTGAATCTGATTCTAATTACGACTTTATGAGAAAAAGAAATGACTCGACTAATTACCAAGACAACTGTTCTGTGAAATTCTAATTTGAAATTTCGTGAAAGTTCTTTCGGTATTTGTTTAACTCACGACCGGTGACCTCCCGAAGAATACTCTGCGCTGCGTAGCCGGCTGCAAAACGGCGTCCACGCCTCCAAGGTCGCTGGATTTCTGCACCGCTCCGTGTTGTCTGCCGCGTTGAAAAGTGGGATGCCTCCGAGCGCCGTCTCTCATTGCTTAGCGACGTTTTACCATCGGTCACTCCAAGATGATGGTCGCATAAGAATGCAAGTTGAGAGCTTCCAATTATGACTTCGTAATGGTAATGAGCCAAACTAGTTGTAATATCAAACAGAGTTCTTATAATTCTTGAGATTCAATAAGTACATTTCAAGAATGAGATTTCCGAAAATAATACAGACTTTCTTATACGTCGTAGCCTACTACGTGTCGCTCGTCGTCTACGCCGTGCACAAAAAAATTAACTGTTCACCTCGACGGCTCAAACACGATAAGAAGCGAATTCTTTTGACTGCTCACCTCGGCGACTCGAACTAGAATAGGATGAATTCTCTCGACATCAGTTCATGCCGTTTCCGTTTGTTCCCCAAAAGTTTCTGATTGGTTACTATCAGAGTGCGTTCTGAAATGAATCTCCTGGATGTCGCCATCTCTACGCCACCAGAGAAACTATTAGTTGATAATATGGTGTCGGGTTTTCTCTTCTATTTTCTTCTTGGTTTCAAATGTAATCGACAATTAGCGGTTACACTATACGTGCTGATTCAAATCACGGCTTAGCGTCAGTAAACACGCGCATAGCTGCTTAGCAAACATTTAAACACGCTTTAAGAGCGCATCCATAGCAACAGCCGCTAAAATGCTCAGGTCCATTAAAAATATTTTAGTGGACTCTCGGATTTAAATTTTACCAGTGCTCATAAATCTGTGCATAAACATGTTCCTTTGCCCCCTTTCTCCTATTAATCCCACTTGTCCCTTTTCCGTGTGTCCCCTCGTCATATTTTGTACCTCTATCCCATTGTCCCATTTTGTTCCCTGTCCCGTTTTGTCCACTTGTTTCATTTTGTCTCCCTGCCCCATTCTGTTCCCTAGTGCCACTTGTCCCCTTTCTCTCATTATTACCATTTTCTATTTTGTCCCCCTTTTGTTCTTTCCTTGCCCTTTTCCAATTTGGTCCATTTTGTATCCATTGTCCCATTCTGTTGTCATGTCCTCTTTGTCTCCACATCCCCGCTGTGTCCCCTTCTGCGCACTGCAATTGTTATTTAAAAACTGTACCAAAACTCTGTACTAACAACCGTTGGTACAGAACATCGAGAGTGATGACAATTCTTAACTCATGAAAATATTAAATTTTTATTTTGAATAACTAGAAATAACAAAAACCCTTGTGTGGAACACATCCTCTATTAGTTTTTAAGGACTAAGTAAATAAATAACTATTTTAAGCTTGCAAAATATTAAAATATCAAATGCTTGCAGCAATTAATTAAGGAATCATTCTGTCATGATCATCATGTAGGACAAAGTCATTTTAATGTAAGATTATTTCGATTTTCCCATCATGATTTATAGTATGTTTCACTGATTAATATTTTGACCAAAGAAAAATAAAATTCGTTCCAGCAAACAGTAAAGTATCTGAACTTTAAATATCCCATTCCTGGCATATTATACATAAGATTTAAATAAGATATACACAAGATTTAAGCAATGGGAATTAGTCCGTGTTACAAACAATGATACGTTTACTATTTCATTAGTTAACTCATTGAACAATAATATGTGTGCAAGAAGAAAGAATTCATATTGAATAAGGTAAAATTCAAGAAGATCAAGCAAATTCATCATATTAAGCAGCTATATTTTTTGCATAATCTCACTAATTGTCCACAGATTTTGGCATGAAAGGCTGATTTATAGTATTTTAAGATATAAAAAATATGGGTCTTGTTAGTTAATAATTACATTTTCTTGACAGTTGATAAAAAGGAATTTATTATAATAAAACAAGATTCGTGACTTGTGGCAAATGAAACGAGTGTTTTTTTCAGGTCAAGAAATTAACCAGAAATGCACTACATGAAAAAAGTAGTTGTACTTGGATTTTCCGGCGGTTAGAATCGCTTCAAAACTTCCAGTGGCCGATTCATTAACTAATACCCGCACATTTTCCAGTATCTATGAACTTACTCTGATTGAATTTTGAACAACGTACGTGGTTAGGCGACGGTAAAACTATTTATTTGCTCAGTGGAGGATATCTCAGATTTTCCTCCTCTTCTGTGTTAATCGACCATATTCCACAGCGCTCCTGCGGCCATAAAAGGAAACTCTTTTGAGCTGCTATCTACACGACTCTCTTTCAACTACATCAATGCGTGACGGGGAGTGGGAGATGTCTCCCGTCAGCAAGGGCAAGGGTCAGGAGACCAGAAGGCGTCCGCCCCCTATTTTTAGTAGTTTAAGCAATTGATTCCTTTCTTTCCTTCTCTCTAGAAAATTACATGGTTTTCCAGTGATGGTCTTCCTGAACATCCTGTTGCCCAGCAACAAAGAAGTAATTGATGGTGATATAATCCGGAATCAATCCTATAAAACAAGCAGGTCGACCGGCAGAATAACAGACCAGAAAACAAGAGACAAACCCAACGAAGCAGAACCGTGGCAAAGAAGCAGCACGACAATAAAAAGGGGAAAAGAAACTGGTTCTGTTGACCTCGATAACAAAATTCAGTACCCAACCAGCTCTCTCTTTACCTCCTCTACACCTAACACAAACCCAAGTTCCAAAGCAAGACACACACCCGCACTAATACAAGCCCTACAACCAACTGGATCCAGTCAAAAACTAATCACGTTCCCTTCGACACCCTCACGTCAAAATACGTTGCCAGAAAGTTATTTCATCAAATTAGCTCCTACGTCCAATAGAATCGAATCCCTTTCTACACAAGAAATCTACAATGACAATTAACGGAGTCAAATTCATGAAGACTTTACCATCACCTCCGACATTTCACCTACAAATAAATCTTAAGTTAGATGAACAAAACATCATCAAAGGTCCGACCAAAGCCACCAGACTACTCAATGACTACTCAAACTCTAAATGACGCACACTACACAATTAACATCAGAACTACAAACTTATCCGATCCCATAAAAATCTCTTTTTCTAGCATCAAGTCCCGATTCCCTCCAACATCACCCTATAAATGGGCTTTTTCACCAAAATCACGAAGGCTGAGTTGTTTAGCCCAAGATTTCGGACGCTTATAACAGTCTGCATAAATGTTTTAAAGAAATTGAGATCTTCCTCAAATCGGGACCACATTCTTTGCCTTTCCTTCCACCACCAAAGTATTACAGACGAACGACGCTACAAACGTGTTATAAAAGTACCCCCTGACAGAAGTGTCTGCTGATCAAGCTTGATATAATTTCCTAATTTACCAATTATCCCAGATGAAAACGGGCTATGGGGGCAAATCCTTGTCTGGATTAGGCAACTATCACTAGGATGTGGACATGTGTTAATTGTTGAAATCTATTCGAGCATAAGGTATATACTTAATGTACGGGATTAAAAATATTAGCTCCTCTTCCACACTTAATAATTTCTACCAGCGACAGACCATCTACACAAAATGCAGCGACAAACACTACACGACGTACTGACCGAATTCTTATTTAAATGTACCAATCGCAGTCAAGGTACATCACCCTAAACTCTTGACAATCGAAACCTTTCTAATATCCCGCAAGATCTCAAAGAGCCGAAGAGCCAGCCCTACAACTGAACAGATTCACTTCCCAATTCCCACCGCAATATTCACCACATAACACAACTTTCCATTCTAACAAATCTAATCAGCACCATCACAATTCAACATCACCCCGACTTACGCCAACGTGACACATAGTAGCACATACTCCCCAACTACCCCTATTAACAAAATTAAATGTATACAACAATGAATTTTCAAGTCTTACAACACGACGTGCTCAATATCAAAGATAAATGTTATACCAATTTTCAACTTGATCAAGATTATCGCCGCACTCAAAAATAAAAAATTGTCCTTATTTTAAATTTATGACAAAATAAAGAGTAGTCAGTCGACATCGCAAAGTCAGTAGTGCCGCAGTGATCTGGCATCGAGAAGTAGCAGGTTCGAGTCCCGCCTTGGGCATGGTTGGCTGTACGTCCTTTCACCTACTGTGATCACCATATCGTATCCTCATACTACGTTAAATCCAATAGTGGTCACCAATGACCTAGTAGTCGATGCGACATTAAATAACAAAAAAAGGGAGTAGTCATCACTTCCTACCGGTATACAAATGGCCAACTTGTTCGGAGGCTACCTGAAATTATACATTAAACTACCTACTTGATTGGGATACAAGTTATAGAAGAAAGATGTAATCCCTCCCGTTATTTCCAAATCCCTAACTGCATTTCCCATCATACAAACTGTCATACACATGGAGGCGGTACGGCGATTTTCATTCCGAAAGATATTCCTAGTAAACAGTCCTGACCTTCCTCAACAGACCACATTGAAAAAGTGCAAATGCAACTGACCACCTCCGCGGACCAATGAAAATAGCCATCGTGAGCAAATCTATCCAAATTCCACTACTACATAATGATCTTAACCCACTCACCAGACTCGTGCCCGTTAGCAAAAACATTAAAATCCACTGAGAGAGGATTTAGACGCAACAATTGAAGGTCAAGAAACTTCAATCTTACATAGCCTCAAATTAATATCTCAGTTTAGAAGTACACAATGAAACTACCCTGCTTTTTCGATACTTACTATACAATATCCCTCGCTTTGATAACCATTTCTGAAACAAACTTTCCTTAACTAAATCTGAACTTCCCCATCATCTGTACAACCAGAACCCCTTCCTACAGCAACAACTGCCTTTCCAGGGCAAGAAACACTAAGTTGAAAAATAATTATCATATAATATCCAAGACAAGCAGGCCTTCAACACTTTTCAAACTCTAAATGACTCACACTACACAATTAACATCAGAACTACAAATTTATCCGATCCCATAAAAATCACTTTTTCTAGCATCAAGTCCCGATTCCCAGACGATACATTCCCAATACTACGCTACTTCTAATGACTCAGAAGAGCAACAATGGAACTCACCGATCAGAAGATGAACACAAAATTGACATTGCACATGTCATTGAAATACATCTTATTTTTAATGAAAAATTTTATATGAACCGTTATAAAATTTATAGAAATGATAAGTCAAGAGATAGAGCTTCAGGTGGCGTACTAATACTAGTAGCATCGAAACATCTCAATCACCAATTGACTGTTTGTTCAAATTCCGAAAATCTAGAATTCATTTCCATTTCCTTTGGTTCATTTAATGTTAATATTTTTTCCGCTTATATGGCTCCAAATAAAAAAATATCCAAAACATCATACAATCAAATACAGTTCTAACTCTAGCGTGTTACTACTTGGCGACTTGAACAGTAAACATATTGCTTGGAGATGGAATACTACCACATATCAAAGTCTCCAATTGCAATCATTTGCTGTTCACACTGACTTAAAAATCTTAGCACCCAATGAACCAAAATATTACTCTTATAATATAATGTAATTCCTGATATTCTTGACATAATTATAATAAAAAATTACTTTTCATTAGAAGAATTAGTTCTGCTAGAATAAGATTTTAATCACTACACTGTACTAATTACAATAAACGATCTAAACTATATTCATAACCATATCTTCCATAATTCAAACATTAAACATCAACTCAATTGGGAGAAAAATTTGCTGAAAAAGTTAAAGGTTTGCTTTCCTCATCGTATTCAATCCTCCAGTGGCGTCTGGTTCTCCAACAGTCTGCAGAAAGCACCTCCATTGAATGACGGACATGTAATTTCCAAAATTCAAAAAAAAGAATATATAATCAAAATGTAAGCAATTCAAGTAAATTAACTAAAAGTAAGTTAAACAATCTGAAAATGAAAACAAGTTCTCTAAACATAATGCAATAAATACCGTTAATAATTGGCTGCACTTGTGAACTTCCAATGACAGGCGAAATTCATAATTTATGAAGTCGCAGCTCGTCAGACGAAGACAGAGAGAGACTCCTTCGGTCGCGGCGCAGCGCTCAACAGCTCTCGGCTTGGTTGCGCCACCAAAGGTCGCGTGCTCCCCGTCTTAAATCGAAGCGCGAAAGACCCCGTAATACAGCCAAGAGCGTGGTGCAATACCTGCAAGGCACCGGACGCCAGTTGGACACTTCGATTTCAAAATGATTTCATATACATAGATATTGCAGCATTTGAATACAGAATGACATTAAAAGTAAAATCTATATTCCTGAGATACAAGATCTTTTTCGATTATCAGTGAGTTGTGCAACCAAAGCAGGAGCTGCCAATGCAATCCACTAATGAATTTGACTTATAAATTTCAAATTTTTTTCACCTTCCATCCAAAACTCAATTTTGCAAGCAACAATCCCACTTAGAACCAATGTAAATACTTTGTTTAAAAAATCGCTAATCCCTCTGCATTTTGTCAATCATGTCGAAACTAAACACAATTTAACAAGACATTGGCAAATAACACGTCGACACGACATAAAACCCAAAGTAAATAAAATATTTAACAAATGGAAGAAAGTGGAGCAAAATTGGATCAATTTCAATTTAATACGTAAAAAACATTCATCAGACAAATTCATCCTTATAGCTGATCTGTTTGAACTACAGTTAAAAGATTATGCAGAAAAAATCTGAAATACCCATTTTAAAAATCAGTTCTAAAATTGCATTAACCGACTACGATCTGGCAGAACTTTTAGCACAGCACTTTCTGAATACATTGACTTTTAATCCAATTGTAGATCAGAAATTCAAAACTACAATACAAAATTTTATAAAAGAAATAAAAACAGTACCTTCCAAACTTGCATTGATTCCTCATTCTGAAACTTTTAAATTCATAAACCTTCGAAAATTGAAGCTGACCTCTGAGAGACTACATTAGTAGTGAAAATTGAAGCTGACCTCCGACAGATTACTAATAGCTCTGACGGACTACTAATACATCTGACCGACTTGTAATACATCTGACCGACTTGTAATACCTCTGACCGACTTGTAATACCTCTGACAGACTACTAATACCTCTGACAGACTACTAATACCTCTGACAGACTACTAATACCTCTGACAGACTACTAATACCTCTGACAGACTACTAATACCTCTGACAGACTACTAATACCTCTGACAGACTACTAATACCTCTGACAGGCTACTAATACCTCTGACTACTAATACCTCTGACTACTAATACCTCTGACTACTAATACCTCTGACAGACTACTAATACCTCTGACAGACTACTAATACCTCTGACAGACTACTAATACCTCTGACAGACTACTAATACCTCTGACAGACTACTAATACCTCTGACAGACTACTAATACCTCTGACAGACTACTAATACCTCTGACAGACTACTAATACCTCTGACAGACTACTAATACCTCTGACAGACTACTAATACCTCTGACAGACTACTAATACCTCTGACAGACTACTAATACCTCTGACAGACTACTAATACCTCTGACAGACTACTAATACCTCTGACAGACTACTAATACCTCTGACAGACTACTAATACCTCTGACAGACTACTAATACCTCTGACAGACTACTAATACCTCTGACAGACTACTAATACCTCTGACAGACTACTAATTCCTCTGACAGACTACTAATACCTCTGACAGACTTCTAATACGTCTGACGGACTACTAATACCTCTGACAGACTTTTAATACCTCTGACAGACTACTAATACCTCTAAAGGACTACTAATATCTCTGACAGACTACTAATATCTCTGACGGACTACTGATACCTCTGACAGACTACTGATACCTCTGACAGACTACTGATACCTCTGACAGACTACTGATACCTCTGACAGACAAACATGGCAGAAAACTAGTAATAATACAATCAATAATTTTTTAAAGGCATGACTACGATTGTCACTTTTATGCTATGAAGCGACACAATTTTTCACAGAGTATTTAAATGGCAACAGCACCTTATCAAAAACAATTTAATGCATGATTTTGGTTTTCAACATAACTCCCCCTAAATTTTCGGAGGTAACGACTGAAAATTTACATTTATACTAACACAAAATTTAATTCTGTATATAAAATATATGATAATTACATTAAAAGAACAAGAGTAATGTCATACATAATGAAAATTGATCCGCCATAAACAAAGCAATACATAAAGCTTTGGAAGAAGTCAATATTTCGAGTTCAATTAACTCCGAGATTATGTGCCTTCTCGGACAGTGTAGCGTCGCAATCGTCAACGACGCCAAGTTAGATGAGCTCCGTCGCAATCGTCAGCGACGCCAAGTTAGTCGTGCACCAGCCGACTCTTATGGAATAATTGCTTCTTATCAAAAACAACAATTTGATTTATTTTTATCAAAATCTGCAAACTTCTATCACCATTTGCACTGATAGAAATATTTCAAGAACTTCCTTGTGGACACGAGAATCTTTTCAGGTCATTTCACTTCGACCTCTCAAAGCCTTCTGACCATTTATTTATTTTAGCAACAACTCCTGTTGCTAGGCAGAACATCATAAACCTTGCAACCCATCATAACTACTACGTTACAGACTCCCCCAACCTTTCAAGAGTTTTGTTGGAGAGATATTGATTCAACAAAACTATGAGTTAACATAGTAAGAGTTCGTAGTTATCACAAAAGATTGCACAAAATTATTTACATTATTTACAATAAATTTCGATTTATATAGTCACCAGATTTCTGTGCTTTTCAAGAATAGTAAAATTCTACTCTGGCAAAGCTCTGCTTAAAAAATCGACATTTGTATGTTTCTTACCCTTCCTATGTATTACTTCAAAGTCATAACTTTGGATACTAAGAATCCATCTGGTTATTCTGGAATTAATACACATTTTATTTCATAAATAAACCAAAGGATTATGATCCGTAACAATTTTGAAGGGAATCATCCCGTCTAAATAATATTTTAATTTAGATATTCCCCAATAAATTGCTAAACACTCCCGTTCAATAACAGCAAAATTTTGCTCAGATTTATTTAATTGTCTGCTAAGATATACAATGGGATGCTCTTCTCCTTTTTCGTCTTCTTGACAAAGAATTACTCCTATACCATAGTTAGAAGCGTCTGTCAAAAGGATAAATGGTTTGCCAAAATTTGGTGCTTTTAGAACTGGTTTAGTTGTTAACATTTTCTTAATTTCATTGAAAGCATTTTCGCAATTTTCATTCCAAATTATTTTTCCTTTCCTTTCTTTTCCTTTTGTCAAAGATGTTAAAGGCATTAACGTTTCTGAAATATTAGGCAGATACTTCCGATAATACGATATCATTCCTATTAACCGTCTTATTTCAGTTTTTGACTGAGGTTGTGGAAAATCTAATATCGCCTTTATCTTTGCCTCTAATGGTGACAATTCCCCTTGTCCTACCATGTGTCCAAGATATTGTAACTTTTCTTGAGCAAATTTGCACTTACTCGGTTTTACCGTAAGTCCTGTATCCTTAATTATTTGTAAAACCATTGTGATTTGATTGACATGTTCTTCCCAAGTATTAGAAATAACAGCAATATCGTCCAAATAGTGACAAGCAAAAGGAATGTCTTTAAATATCTTTGCCATTAAAGAACAGAAATCAAATGGGGCATTTCTCAACCCAAAAGCCATATGTAGAGGTCTATAAATTCCATTTAATAATCTTTTCATGGTTCTGTGCCATTTTTCTACACTATTGCTCTGAGGATGATATGGTGAACTATGAATTATTTTAATTCCTAAATCCTCTAAAAATTGTACCGTCAATTCGCTTACGAATGATGTACCCAAATCGCTTTGAATTTCTTCAGGATATCCTATCCTACTGAATAAATCCAATAAAGTATGTACAATTGTTTTGGATTTTATGTCAGGAACTGGTATAGCCTCAGGAAATTTCGTTGCAACACATACTGATGTCAGAATATACTTATTTCCAGTCGTAGTAATATTATAGGGCCCGCAAGTATCAATGCAAATGCGTTTAAAAACTTCACCAATAGTTGGAACAAGATGGAGCTTACTCCGTCTTTTGTCTCCTCCGTAGCCTATTCTTTGACATGTATCGCATGTTTTGACATAATTTTCTATGTCTTTGTAGCATCCCGGCCAAAAAAAATATTGATTTAAATTGCGTTTAGTTTTGGTCACACCTACATGAGCTCCTAAAATTTCATGAGCTAGTTTCATTAAATTTTCTCTCATGGATTTAGGTATTACAATTAATGATCTAACCTGTTTTCCCATATTAGGATTTTCAAATACTAATAAATCTTGTTTCATTTTAAAGAATTTGTGTTTCGATTGATTCAAATTAACTTTTATTTCACGTAAATCTAAATCTTTCTCCTGTTCTTCTATCATAGATTTATGATCTACTTCAAGCAAACTTTCTATTTTCTGCATTTCAGAATCTGATATAAACTGATCATCGGTATTGTCATCAATTACCGCATTTTGTAAAACATATTCTTCCGCTAATTCACCTTCACTTTCTTCTAAATTGTCTTTAGTAACATTTTCCTGTTTGGTCATGTTTCTAGTTTGTACTTCTCTTAGTATATAAGTATCAAATTTCATATTAACTAATTTGGCAGTTTGATTTCCTAATAAATATTTATTGGAGTCAAAATTATTTGATACTACCGCCGCTTTAGTAAATAAAACTCCAAAAGGTCCTTCCAGTTTGATTTCCGCAATCGGAAGACAAACTAAATGTTCCATTATCGGTGTTTGTACCCATATGTTTTCGCCAGTATAACATTCTTGAGAGACGTACTTCCTAGGAACTAAGTCAATGTCTGATCCTGTGTCTCTTAATATATTAATATCGTAATCATTGGCTTTTCCTTTAAATAAATAAGGATTTATGTCACTAATTCCCTGATCATTTTGTGATGATTCTATGCATGCTAATTGTTTTGGTTTAACATTATTTAATTCTGGGCAGTGAGGCTTAATATGTCCAAAACCTTTACAATAATAGCATTGGATGTCTTTTCGCTTTCGAAATCTTCAGTTTTAACTTTACCTTCTTTGTGCACGTAAACCTTTTTATCTGGACTGTCTACAATTTTTTTACTGTCTTTCTCTCTATTACTACGCCTATTAAACTGTTCTTTCAAATATACATCGCAAGTTTTTAACTTAAAATTATTTCTAACTTGGTCAAAGTTTTCCAAAGCCTTCACTATATCTTTAGCTTCTTTAAATGTAACCCATTTCTCAAGCATTTGTTCTTTGACAATAATAGGAACACACCTCTTGATTTGTTCCGTGACTAGAAGATCTTTTAAGTTATCTAAAGAATTTATCCCTAATCCTTCAGTCCAGCCATCTAAATTAACTTTTAAAATATACGCTAAATCTGCCCATGATTTATCCGGAGTTTTACGTACTGAATAAAATTGTTGTCTTAGTTTTTCAGGTGTTGATTTGAATTTCTCTTTCAACAACTGAACTACCTGATCGTAATTTATATCATCTTTCTGCTCACGAATTAAATATTCTGCTTCTGCTAATGGCAATAGAGACATTAAATATCGTCCCCAATGTTTACGATCTAAATTTTCTGCCTTTGCAAATATTTCAAAATTTTTTATATACAATTCAATATTGTGACTTTCTGGTTCAAAAGCTTTTAAATTTCGCATTAAATTAAGTTTAATATTCTTAACATGCTCTGATTCAGATTCTAGAAACACCTCGTTTTGAATTCGTCCATTGGATGCTGTAGCTTGTATCTTAGCTAATTCTAATTCTTTATTTGCATTAATTTTAGCCAATTCTACCTCTTTTTCTTTTGCTGCTATTCTTAACATTTCCTCTTTTTCAACAAATACAAAATTATTATACCATTCCTCTTCATAATCTTCATGGCTTTTTATTGCCAATTCTAGCCTACGCATAGTGAGACTTTCAAAATTTTCAATGCCCAAAGCAATAGCCGCTTTCATTAAAATTTCCTTCGACATCTTTGGTTTATTTAATAAGATAATAATCTTTCTTTGATTAGATTTAAAAACTTTACCCTTGCCAGATTAAAATTTTGAAATCTGCTGACTTACCTTTTTTTTTTTTTTTTTTTTCCAAGCTTCAAACTTCCTGACAATTTTCACAATTTTATAAATCTTGCAATTAGGTCTTCAATAACAAGTCTTTTAAGTCTCTGTTTCTGTTTGCCGCACGACACCACACAGCACACCAATAAAATGTTCTGGACTCGTATCACAAATTTCTTCTTCAAATAAAAGTCAAGTTCATCTCATATGCCGTTATACTAGGCACGTTCCGCCGCTGCCACCAATTTTACCACCTGACTGTAGCGTCGCAATCGTCAACGACGCCAAGTTAGATGAGCTCCGTCGCAATCGTCAGCGACGCCAAGTTAGTCGTGCACCAGCCGACTCTTATGGAATAATTGCTTCTTATCAAAAACAACAATTTGATTTATTTTTATCAAAATCTGCAAACTTCTAACACCATTTGCACTGATAGAAATATTTCAAGAACTTCCTTGTGGACACGAGAATCTTTTCAGGTCATTTCACCTCGACCTCTCAAAGCCTTCTGACCATTTATTTATTTAGCAACAACTCCTGTTGCTAGGCAGAACATCATAAACCTTGCAACCCATCATAACTACTACGTTACAACAGTAATAATTGCGAGGTTTATACCAAACAAAATAAATTTGACAAAAATGCCAAATGATAATAACAAAAGCCCCTTCCCATTAAAAAATAAAAATTCAATCATTTAATTGCTAATTTTCGTTATTTTCAATGGGAAGGGGACAGACCTTCTGAACATGTCTTTAGACTGATCCTTCTGATGTGCGAATAGTTACCACGCGCACTTTACCTTCTTTACCAGGATGGATTTTCGGTTGCCCATTTTTCATTGTCGTGTTGGAACATTCTCATCAACTATTAATACTAAAGTATTAAGTTTAATATTAACATACTCTTGAAGCCATTTTTGACGCTGTTGTAAAGTATGCAAATAATCTTTAGACCAAGATTTCCAAATACTAGCAATTCTCTTTTGTAACTCCTGCCACTTTGACAGTCTACTAGTAGGTACATTTATCAACGAAGCATTGGGTAATGCCACTAGTGGGCGTCCTATTAAAAAATGTCCAGGAGTTAATACCTGGGAATCAGATGGATCGTCCGAAATTTTATCAAGTTGTCGAGAGTTTAAAACCGCTTCAATTTGAACGGTTTCTGTGAGTAATTCCTCATATGAATAGGTATGAGGACCCATTACACGTCTTAAATGATATTTTAAAGATTTTACGTTTGCCTCCCAAATGCCTCCACAATGAGGTGCCCTAGGGGTTATCCATATCCATTCAATATTTCGTGGCTGACATTCATTTCGGATTTCATCTTGAAAAACTGAAGAAGATAATAATTTAAATAATGCGTTTATATCATCATTTGCATCATTTGCTTAAATATTTTTGCATTATCTGAAAAAACCTTTACTGGTAAACCTCTTCGACTTATGAAACGATTAAAAGCTGCAATAAATGCAACGGCAGTGAGAGAAGTAACAATTTCAATATGTGTTGCCGTAGTAGCCATACAAATAAACAAGACAATGCAAGCTTTAATTATAGCCTTTGACCTAGGCCCGCCTAGTCTAATATTAAAAAATCTCGTATAATCAACACCAACATTAGCGAATGGAAATGATTGCTGAACTCTACTGGAAGGCAAATTTCCCATTATTTGTTCCAAAACTTTAGGATTCTGCTTAGAACATGGAATGCAACTTCGGATCACATCTCTAACGAGTCTGCGTAAGGAAGTGATCCAATAACTTCGTCTCATATCTGCTAAGATCATTGTAGGTCCAGCGTGTAATAATCGACGATGCGTCCATAAAATGAGAGACTTTGTGAAATAATGATCTCTCTGCAAAATTATTTGTTGTTTAGAATCAAATGGAAGGTTCGATCCCTGTAATCTTCCTAAAATCCTAATAAGTCCATCTGAATGAATAAACTAGTTAAGAGCACTTAAATTACTGCTTGAAGGCAAATCAAGATTTTGCTTAAGAGCATGTAATTCAGAATTAAAAGCAACTGATTGAATTAATTTAAGATAAAATATACGAGCTTTCTCAATTTCTTTAATTGTAATAGGCTCTCTAAGGTGATCTTTACAATTGCACTTTTTTAATTTGTCACAGGAACATTTAATTTTACACAATTCTACAAATTTAAATATGTAACAAATAATTCTAAATAATTTAAGTGGATTGATTTTAGCGTTGAGTTTTGACAATGTATTTTCAAACTCACACAGTTCCACACTTACACTAAAAGTTTTAAATCTTTTTACAATTAATTTAATTTCATCAGGCGAATTTGAATAAATTGACGATAAAAAGGTAGGACCATGCCACCACAGTTCTTGTGTTAATAATAAAAGAGGCTTTACACCCCTGGAAATTGAATCAGCTGGATTAAACTGAGATTGTACGTACCTCCAAGTGCAATCTTCAGTAATATTTAAAATTTCTAAAACTCGATTTCGAACAAAGATATTTCCCTTTTTTGGTGGACTTCTTAACCAAGCTAAAACCACTTGTGAATCAGTCCATAAATTGATTCGATCTCTTGTCACAAAATTTGTAACATGTTGATCTTTATTTAAAGCTCCTATAGTCTTGTCCTTGAGTTTCGCTAATAACAAAGCTGCGCATAGCTCAAGTCTAGGTATGGTAATAGAAAGATCACTCGCTTTTTTTGACTTAAATACCGCACGTGGAGCAACCCTTGATTTCGCACATAATAATCTACAATTGACATCATTAAAATTGTTATATGTTCTAATGTATATACAAGCTTCATAAGCAAATTGACTACTGTCACAGAAACCATGAAGTTCCAAATTGGAAATACCTAATATTGATATAACGCGTGGAATAGTAATGTCAGTAATTAATGGTAAATAATTACAAATGCTTAACCAATTAATATTGATGTGCTCAGGAATATTTTCATCCCACTTAAGAGAACATTCCCACAGTTTTTGAAATAACATTTTGCATAATATTACTACTGGGGAAATTAATCCCAAAGGATCAAAGATGCTAGAAATGTAAGATAATAATTTTCTTTTTGAAATAATGGGTTTATCTTTTGCTTCAATTAAAGCGGGAGACAACATGCTTTTAAAAACATCAACATGGGGATCCCATAACAAACCTAAAGTTTTAACACATTGAGAAAATGGATCATTAAAGTGCACTAATTTGCCTGCTTCTCTAATATCCTCAGGGATAATGTTTAAAAGAGATATTGAATTGGTGGACCATTTTCTAAGTTTAAATCCACCTTTTAATACTAGTTTAGATGTTTGAGAATAAATATCAAATGCTTCTTCCTCATCTTTACATGATTTGATGAAGTCATCCACATAAAAATCAGTGGTTAACGCTAACTTTCCTAATGGGAACTCATCACCTTCGTCGCTGGCCAGGCGCACGAGAGTCTGAGTAGCCAAATATGAAGCTGATGCAGTACCGTACGTGACTGGTGAGAGCCCATTACTCAATATTAGCAATGGGATCATCACGCCATAATATGCATTGCAATTTTTGGCTTAAAGGATGAACAGTAATTTGTCGATACATCTTCTCAAGATCACCTGTTATAGCAATAGGATGTAATCTAAATCCAACAAGTATAGAGAATAAATCATCTTGCAAAACCGGACCTGTAGCAAGAATGTCATTTTATGATATCCCTGAAGAAGTATTAGCTGAAGCATCAAAAACACATCGCGTTTTAGTTGTAGACAAATCCATTTTCAATACAGGAAAATGGGGCAAAAAGTTTCTATCATCATTCATTTCATTAGATAATTTTCTTATGTGTCCTAATTTCTGATATTCGAACATGAATGCACGATAATTTGAGGCTAATTCAGAATCAGCACTTAATCTTCTTTCTAAGGACAGTAATCTATTTTTTGCTTGCCATTTGGATTTTCCTAAAGCTGGTGCATTAGATAATACTGGCAATTTTACACAATACCTACCCGAGTTATCACGAGTAACATTTTCATTAAAATGCTTAACACAAAAAACACTTTCACTGAAATCATTTTCATGCTCTACATCCCAAAATCTTTTTAATTGATTTGGTAAATCGAATCTTTTGCAATTATAAGAACAAATCTTAAAATTATCAGCACAAAAATTGCATGGAATTGGACCAGAAACTATCCAACCTAAAAGAGTCAGTTGTAAAAACGGAAATTCATTGTTCTGTGGATAATATTTACCTTGAACAAGCACTTCAAACATTACACTCGCTCCTAGTAATAAATCAATGCACTTGGGTTTATTAAATTTACTATCAGTATGAGGTATTCCCCAAAACACGAATATGTTTTGGGGAATTCCCCAATTGGATATATAGAGAAAGATTCATTTATAACTTTACATAATTTGGGAACAATAATGAATACAACTTGCTTACTCCAAAGTCCGCAACGAGACTTAATTTCTACTACAACGCTTTCATTAGCAACAAATTCTTCATCGGTTGCACCTGAAATTAATACGTTTACTTTTTTCCTGGGTAATGATAATTTCTTGGCTGAAACTCCGTTATTAATGATATTTCTGAACCTGGGTCTAATAAGGCGGTTTTAGGTATAAACCTCCCTTTACTGTCCATACAATTGACAATTGCTGTAGGTAATAAAGTAGTTTTCATTTTATTTTCTGGCACAGTATTAAATATGCCGGCAGAAATCGCACGATTAGCTTCTGTAGCTTCACCAATATTTGCCAGCTTACAAAAATGTAATATGATGATTTTTATTACATATAGTACATTTTACATCACAAGTGTGCGATGGCGATTTATATTTAAGACATTTGAGACAAGGTCCATTTAACCTAACCCAATCAGATTTTTGTTTAGGATTCCATTGAGTAAATTTAGGACATTTTATGTAGGAATGACTTTCCTGACATATGTAACAAGATGGAGACCTTTGAGTTGTAGTTGTTACAGAAATTTGATTTGACGTTACAGTTGTGTCTACCGTTGCAGCTATGGCGCGTTGTTGCCTTGTTAAAAATTCAATAAGTTCATTATAAGTGGGTGCACATTTATCATTTAAGTGCAACTCCCAATTTTTTAATAGTTCATTTGGTAAACTCTTTGAAATTAAAACCACTAATAACAGGTCTTGCAATTCCACATCATGTTTTAAAGCTAATAATGCATTTACATGAGACACGAAATAATCTATAAATTGTCTCAAAGATGATGCTGAGTTATGCATTAAATGTGGAGGATTTAAGATTTTAATAAGGTGCTGTTTTACAATTGTGCGTGGATCATCAAAACGTTTAGTAAGAAGTTTCCACGCAACTTCAAAGTTCTCAGCTGAGACTTCTAAGTTTTCGATAATTAGTTTAGCCTCTCCCTCCAAACTGGTATTCAAATAAATAAATTTATTGATTTCAGATAAATTTGGATTTTCGACAACTAAAGCTTTAAATAAGTCTCTGAAGGCCGGCCACTCAGTTATTTTACCTCCAAAATGAGTAAAGTGATATCTGGTAATTTAAAACCTGTAGAAAAGGCATTGATACCTTGTGTCAGAATTACCGGCTGTGATTCCGTTGAATTTCCAGGTGACGATACTTTAAGTGCATTCTTTTTTAAAAAGGATTCAATTTGGAAAGAGAGGGTTTGAAGAGATTCTAAAATATCTTGTTTAGCAATAATGTCATTTTCTTGAATGTCAATTTCACAAGAAGTCTCTTCAAGCTTATCTATGGCTCTCACAATTATTACATTAATTGCCTGAAATTTTTCCAATGCCTCATCTTCATTTGCATTATTCATTAAATTTTGATATCTAATGTCCAGGTGTCTTGCCGTTTTTAAAGCACTTTGAAATTTTTTCATTTTGTATGTTAGGCTTGTATAATGATATTAAATATAGAGGCTAATTAATAATAATAAATTACTTTAAACAGTTGACTATCTCGGGAAAAGCAGCGAGTCACTGGAAGCCGTTCCAAACCATTACAAATCGTGGCTCAACGAAGACCAACCATGAGCAGCAACGAGATTCGACGAATCGTCTATATATAATAGAGTGTACAGGCTGTACGTAGCATTACGCAATGTACTCCAGAGCAAGGCAGGGCTTACGCATTTAATTAAAGCACGAGGCCCTCCGAACTTTTGATAACCGATATCTTAGTACCTGAGAAAAAGGCGCCTTTTCGTGACACCGATAATTTGAACCCATTCTATCTTAAGCACGCAATAAATAATGATAAATTTTATCCCGGAGTTGCGCTCCACGTTCCACACTCAGATGGTGTCGAAGGCTCCAATAACTAACGCCTGCCCCTTTAACCTCCACATAATCATGAAAAATCACTTCGGGACACAGCCCTCGTGATATCAAGCCCCTTGCCCTGGAGTTTCCCCTCCGCCCGTGGTAAGGGCCACCCAGAGCGCGTCTCCCCCTCCACCATGTACCTAGACACAGGAGTGGGGATGAAATCTATATAGTTTGTAAGAAAGCGTTGTAATGTTCACAACCATTTTAGACTGCAGAGTAGAAATTTGTATCATTTTGTATAACTTTGTATTTGTTTACTTCTGCAATAAACTCAGTGTGTTCTCACTCTGTGAGTTTCATTTCACCAAGTCTGTTTCAAGAACCGTCGACTTGTCATTGACGTATTTTACTCGCTCATACGGTGACATGAGAGCAGAGGGAAAATACACTACACTTACGGGAGTGATGACCTTGGCAGTTGATGCGCCCGGAAACATTAATCAATTGTTAATGTTACTTTTGATTTGTAAGACGTTTCGTGAATTTACGTTCTCAGGCAGTGTCAACAGTCAAGACAAATTTTTAATTCCATAAAAAAGCTTCAACTAGATCAACCTGTGAGGCTGTAATACAATTGAGGCGGTTAGAACCGAAGGGGTGTAAGTGACAAAAACGTAGTTTAGAGTTAATGAGCCTTAAAGTTTGGATCGAAATAAAAATTCTGAAGTGTTCTAGAAGCATTTATAAGGTAATTATTCTTTCTGTTAGTTATTAACGAACTTATATTTACAATTTCTATGGATTTTGTTTAATACCTATTGAAATAGAATCTTTTTCCAAAATGCTTACGTGTACTTACACCCATTTGCCACCAAATGTGCCACTTACGTCCGTTTTTCTATGAGCTTATTAGATTGGAAGTGAACTGAAAATACCGTGTTGATATTCAGAACCAGGATAATAATAATATTAATAATAATAATAATTTCACAAGTGGTAAGTCATTCCAACTCCCATTGTCTTCGCAACTATCTTTACTGGGCTCTAATGGCATCTTGAAGTACTTTGTTTCTGGATTGTGTGTTTTAGATCCCCGTAAAACTGATGGTGGACAGGAGGTATAAACTGAAGCAACTGCTGTATATTCTTATATTTTGCGGTTGTTATTGCAAGCAAAGATTCATACAGTAATTGTAAATGTGTGAATGAACGTGGTCTTCCTTTCTTGGTTTTCCCAAGGTCGACTGATTCAAACTGTATGTCTTCGTTTAGAGTATTCTCATAATATAGTGTGTATGGATGATTTTCTAGATGAAACCATTGAATATAGTGCATCCCTGTAACGTTGTCTTTGACAAGATCATTCATAGATTGTATTGATACAAAATCATCTGTTGACATACGTTTGACACAACTTTCTGCTGGAACTTGTCACAACCTTAACACAGTATAAACATATACTGCTGATATTTCTCAGCCTTTTCAATTTGGCCGCAATCTTGATCACATTCCATATAGATTTGCCTAAAAACCAGGAACTTATTTTACACAGCTTGTAGAGATGTATTTTGTAATAAGAACATCAAGATCAGCTATTTTTATTTTTTGTCGTGCAGCATTATCACTAAAAGCGACTAGATGATTTGTAGAAGCAGGACGTTGCTGTACACATGTAACTAAATAAGACCCAAATTCTTGAGATCCTCTTGAGTCCTCTCCTTCAAGATACATATACATTGTAGAACAGTTGTTAGCAAGGTCATTAATGGAGAAATTTTACGTTCATAAATGTCGAAGGTAATAGACTGTACTACTTGTTAACATAGGTGGAGGCAATGTTTTTTGCAAATCAAAAAATATAAATTAACTCTTGTAGGGTTCTCTTTTTCATTACTCTTATTAGCATTACTTTTCGCTGTTCTGGCTTTCTTTGTCTTTCGAAAATGATTTTCCTTATTTATTTTACATCTTTCTATCTCTTGCAAGTCTCCTTATCAGTACCATCTGCTGAATCTACATGTAAAATAAAACACTATTAATTTCTCATTTAGCATTTGATAACATGAACAATCATATAATACACGACCGGAAAAGAGAAAGGTTACATTCAGAATCAGATTCTTTCGGGTACAAAATGAAGTAATATTACCTTCTGTATGAGTACTTCTGCTTCGTGTTTGTTCACTATTTTCCTCTTTGTCAAACTCATCACTAACTTCCATTGTAAATGTACAAAAATATCACTTTAATTAATATAGCTAAGGACACGTCACGTAAAGTGTGAAGCTCCTTCGCGCTAAAGAGGTGCAACTGCACTTGTATCCCTTTGCCGCCAAATGCTTACGACGTTTTGTTCAGTAGTTACACGCAGAAACACCATTACACCCCTTTGGTTCTAACCGCCTCAAGTGTTATATTGGGTCATTCCATGCAAAATTTCAAGTTTTCTGACAGTGAGTCTCAGATTTTTTTTCATATTTTATTATGTTAATCTACTAATAATGAACAGTTAAAAGACAATGTATGGAATTAATATCTTTGGTAGTTTAGCAACAATTGCGGGTTAAACATGGACGATGACACAATGTACTCTATAATGAAAATAATTATGACGTTCAAAAAATGAATAAAACTTCAAAAACGGGCACACTATTTTGAAGATAAATGATCATATTTTAAGCAGTTGATAATATATTAAGGATTGAGACATTTGTTTATAATAAAAAATGCTAATAAATTAAACAAATACATTTTTCTTCAAAAACAACATTTTCTTTTCATTCATATTTTACACACTGCAAGAAGAACCAATAAATAACCATTCTGCAAAGTGTCGCGATGGAATCTTAAAAAATACGTAAGTTATTAAGTAAAAAGTATACGCGCATTTTGCTCTTAAGGTTGAAAGTCGCGTGCCCTTGCCGAGCGAGGGGTGAGGCTAGGTCGTAGGCAGGCACCGCCAAGTTCATTCCCTAGGGATATCCATCGATGCTTTCGAAGGGATCCTGACACCACTTTACAGGCTTAGTTTTCGAGTGTTACTGTTCAGTGATACATCGTGATAGAAAATGCCGAAGATTGTGAATACGTTTAACACGCTTTGGTGCTGCAATCCATTCGGACTTGAGAAGCACAAAAGTCGGGTGGGTAAGAGAAAGATAACAGAGGCGATGCGGAAGAAAATATCGAGTTTAGTGGTAGGTGAAGCAATATGCGATCTGTGTCGTCTCAAAATATCTAAAATACCCAATACAGATCTTAGTGACTCAACTGAAACAGACAGTGAAGTGAAAAAATCAAGTGAAGAGGAGTACGTAGCCCCAGGAGTTGCAGAGGAAGCCACGATCAGTAATGTAAACAACATTTTGATTCCTCTGGGTCAATCACCATTGTCATTGCGAAAGCAAACCCGAGAGAAATCGTACGCAAGGAGAAAGGTGAGTGCCGTAAATAAAGCAGTTTCTGAATTATTTCATGTGAGTACAGAAAGCAATGATGGAGAAGAAATGTTAACACAATTCAAAGAAAAATTTTCAAATGTGAAAACAGCTAATGAGAAATATATGATTTTAACGTGTTTGCCAAAAAGTTGGAGTGAAAAAAAAATAATGGTCGAATTTAGCGTATCTCTTCATGTAGCTCGTACGGCAAAATTAACACAAAATCAGAAGGGTGTCATGACTTACCCTGACAGAAAATATCAGCGCAATCCTCCTTGTGATGTAAAAGATCTTGTAGAAGGTTTTTATCAAGAGGATGATATAAGTAGGATTATGGCTGGCATGAAGGATACAAAATCTGTCAAGGAAAAGGGTAAGAAAGTAAAAAAGCAAAAACGGCTACTTTTAGGGAATTTAAAAGAGCTGTACAGAGAATTTAAAAAAGACACCCAAATTATAAAATCGGGTTCTCGAGTTTTGCTGGTATGCGGCCAAAGCAATGTGTCTTAGCTGGATCACCAGGCACTCACAATGTTTGCGTGTGCACAATATGATTGATTGAATAGGGTTTAGAGGGCGCTCCGACTGCTGTGGTCATTTGCGCCCATGCCAGAGTATTTGGAGAAAAGAATATTCAGTGTTGCATATGTAACTTACTCACTGTTTAAAAGCATGTACATTGGCTAAAAAGAAGGCTCGCATTCTGCTTCAGGCATACATGTAGAAATGGCAGAAGGAAAATAGAAAAAGGGCGCGTAAAATTTATCTTAAAACGTAAAATTGGCTGTAAAGGGGCCAAACAAAAACATAAAACATTGTTATCTTTCAAATAAAATTATATATTCTGCTTTCACTCAAAAAACAAAAAAGTTTTGAGAGCGCAGAATCGTCATCCCCGAGCACCACTTGTAGCGAGTTGCCCAGGTCATGTCTTCGTCGACTGCCAACAAATTTCCTACAGTACAGCAGGACGTGTTCCACGGAAAGAACAGTCTTGCACGAGTCACAGATGGGGCGAGTTTCATTTCGAAGAATGAAGCCGTGAGAGAAATGGCAGTGTCCGATACGAAGACGGGTTAAAATCACTTCCTCGCGCCTACAGGACCGTGATGAGGAGCGCCAGGGATACACAGAATTCTTTATTGTACTTAGTTTGAAAGTGCTATTGTGCCACTCTGTTTGCCACGCGCTAAGCACGGATCGTTTCAAGAAAGCCTGAACATCGGACAATGGCACAGAAGGGATGTCGATACGAGTTTTACGAGTCGCTGATTTCGCCGCCTGGTCGGCCAGTTCGTTCCCTCTGATACTCACGTGGCCTGGGACCCAACTAAATACCAGGTCATAGCGGCGGGACAGAAGACGATGAATCAGGCTTTGAACGGATAAGGTCAGGTAGTCTGACGAAGGACGGGAGACGGCTTGAAGAGAGCTGAGAGAATCGGAACAGATAACTACTCGCCGCAACGTCGCTGATTCAATGTATTTTAGGGCCTCAAAGATTGCATACATTTCGGCAGTGAAAATACTGCATTTGGAGTGAAGCCGAAATGATTTGCTGGCCCTGATACAGTAAAAAGCACATGCCACCGCGTCGCTGCACGATGAACCATCCGTGTATAAGAATAAATGATCCGGATAGGATTCTCTCATATCCAGAAACTGCTTCTGGTAAACCAGAGGACTAGTAGTTTGTTTGGGCAGATGGGAGAGTCTGAAGTCAATACTGGGAAGGAGGAGTTTCCAAGGGGGGATCCGGTCACTTGTGGGTTTCACAGGGGTGGGAAGTTCTACATTTAATTCCCGGAGAAGATTTCGTAATCTAATACCTGGGGGATGGGGTAACGATGTTCGAAGAATGTACGAGGACTCATACTTTGGGTGGATGATTATACGACGACAAGGGTGGTCAACCAGTCCCGACACTTTAGCCCCATAAGAGGCTAATAAAATATCTCGCCTTCGGCTCAGAGATGGTTCTCCAGCTTCGGCCAAGAGGCATTCGATGCGACTCGTGCGGTAGGCGCCTGTACTAATTCTTATACCGGCGTTGTGAATGGTATTTAATGGCCGGAGGGTTGATGGTGACGCTGACCCATATACAATACATCCATAATCCAAAACAGAGCGGATGAGGGTTCTATACAAACGCAAGAGACACACACGGTCTGCTCCCCAAGAGCTGCCTGTAAGGGTGTGGAGGAGGTTCAGAGGTGAGACACATCGGCTCTTCAGTTTACGTATATGATTTCGCCAAGTTAGGCTCTTATCGAAAGTAAGCCCAAGGAAAGTTGCAGAGTCCACAAAAGGTAGAAGATGGCTTCCAAGAAAAAGATCGGGGTGGTTATGAAGATGATAAATCCTGCAGAAGTGCATACAGCTAGTTTTTGATGCGGAGAATTTAAAACCTGTCGCATCACTCCATTGCTGCAATTTGTTGAGGACAAGTTGTAATTGTCTCTCTATCACTTGAATACTCTTGGAAGAGCAGAAAATGGCAAAGTCGTCAACGAAGAGCGATGCTTTCACCGGCTCTCGGATTATCGACGCTATACTATTGATAGCGATGGCAAACAGAGTGACACTCAGAATTGAGCCCTGAGGGACTCCGTTTTCTAAATGGTGGCTGGCGGATAACCTGTCACCAAGGCGAACGCGGAAGTATCTTGAGGAAAGAAAGGCTACTAAAAAAAGGGGGAGCCGGCCCCTAAGACCCCAAGAATGGATGGTGCGAAGAATGCCGTACCTCCAGGTAGTATCATAAGCTTTCTCTATATCAAAGAAAATTGCTACCAGGTGTTGACGTAGCACGAAAGCAGTGGAGATCTGTGTGGTGAGGGTGACAAGGTGGTCCATGGTTGACCTGTTCTTCCTGAATCCACATTGGATGGGTGTAAGTAGGTTTCTCTGCTCCAGGTGCCAGACCAAACGCGTATTCACCATTCGCTCCAGAAGTTTGCATATACAGCTTGTGAGCGAGATTGGACGGTAGGTTGACGGCTTTGTCCTGTCCTTTCCATCTTTAGGAATAGGAATAATAATCGCTTCGCGCCAGGTTCTAGGGAAGGTATGTTCCATCCAAATCTTGTTGAAGATACGGAGGAGAAAGATACGTGCCTCTTCCGCCAGGTGTTTTAACATTTGTTTGTGTATCTGGTCCTGGAGCAGAATCTTTCCCACGGGTGAGCGCACAGGAAAATTCATCCATGGAGAAAGGGGCGTTATAATCTTCCTCCAGGCAGGTAGAGAAGTCCAATCTGCATTTCTCCATTCTACTCTTCGTTTTCAAGAAGCTAGGGTAGTAGTGTAAGGAACTGGAGGAATTTTCATAATGACAGGCCAATTCCTCAACTACTTTTTCTTGAGAAGTAATAAGATTTCCATTAATAAGAAGTCCTGGGACAGATGATGGGGAAAATCTTCCTCCGATCTGTCGGATCTTTCGCCATACTACTTTAGGCGGGGTATGGCAAGAAAGAGAAGAAATAAAGGCTCTCCAAGAAGTGGTCTTACTTTCCCGTATTACTAATCTGGCTCTGGCCCGCTTTCTTTTGAAATCGATCAGGTTTGATGCGGTGGGGAACCTATTGAGCCTCGCGAGTGCTTGCTTTCGGTCACGCACTGCGGTGGCACAGTCAGCATTCCACCAAGGCACCGGGACGCGTCGTGGCCGACACGTAGACTTCGGGATTGCAATGGTGGCTGCGCGAAGAACGGCGTCTGTGAATTGGGCCACCAAGGTATCGATATTATTTGAGAAGTGGTCTGGCATTATGATTTTCTCGCTGAATGTATCCCAGTCGGCTCGATGGAATAGCCAGCGAGGAGGGTAGATGACGTCTAAATCAGGGACATTAAAGTGGACCAAAATGGGAAAATGGTCACTCCCATGTAGATCATCGAGTACGGTCCACTCTACCATGGTAGATAAGGATGGACTGCAGAGTGCCAGATCGATTGACGAGGTGTTTGACGCCATGGAGTAATGAGTGTCATTCCCGGAGTTCAGAAGAATTAAGTTTTGCTGGTCAATAATATTTTCGAGGATAGAACCTCTCGGGCAGGTCCTCGTGCCACCCCAGAGGGGATTGTGGGCATTAAAATCCCCCGCAATAAAAAAGGGGCGGGCAACTGAGAAAAAACATCTTCGAGTTCCTCTTGTGACACGACTTGGCCAGGGGGAATGTATATACTACACACCGTAAAAGAGAAGGATGGTAGGTGTACCCGTACGCACACTGTTTGGAGGTCGGTTCGAACGTTGTGTTCCTCCGAGAACAGGGAGTCGCGGATGAGTACCGCAACGCCGCCGTGAGCACGAAGTCCGTCGTCTTGGTCAAACCGATAGATGTTAAATCCGCGAAGAGACAGGGGATGAAGAGGGAGAAGATGAGTTTCCTGAAGACAGACTATAAATGGTTTGTGGCGAGAAATTATTAATCTTAATTCTTCTGAGTGAGCACGAAGACCATTTAAGTTCCATGAGAGAGCCATTATGAGAAATTATTTCTTTGGTTGCTTTTTTTTCTTTCTCACCTTCTGAAAGGTTTTAGAGGAACTCTCGTGGGGTTCCTCATCACCAGCAGAGTCATCCTGACTGCTGCTGGATAAGGTCGTCTGTGTCGGGGGGATTTCCCGACTTTTGGCCACGGGTGACCGAGATCTACAAGAGCTGGAGGATCGTCCGATGTGATTCTCGGAAACAGAAAGAGGAGGACGGGATTTGGATGACGTATTTTTCCTGGGAGGCGGTGTCTGCTTAAGATCGATTTCAGTAGAAGTTTCAGTTGAGGTGGTCGATGTCTGGTGGAGTTTCTGGACAGGTTTTTTGTACTTTGTGGGAATTATAATTTTCCCACCTTGGATGCACGCCGAATCTTCGGGGAAGTCGACCGGCGACACCTGACAACTGAAATGTGAGACTACCGCTGGGGTACAGTGAGTTTGACAACTCGCTGTTACCCCCGGGGACTTAGGTTTCACAGCACTGGAAAAGGATCGTGATAGGTCCACTGGATTCCTGGTTTGGAACCTACGCTTCGCCTCAGGGAAGGAAACCTTTTCGGTTACTCTTATTTTTTGGATTTCCCTTTCCCGGAGAAACGTGGGGCACTTGTTGTCGTTGGCTGGGTGATCGCCTTCACAATTCACACAGTGCGGTGGTTTGTCGCAGGGTTGTTGGTCGTGAACTGACGATCCGCACTTCCCGCAAACCGCGTTTACTGACATACATCGCTGCTGAGTATGCCCAAACCTTTGGCACTTGAAGCAGCGCAAAGGGTTCGGCACATACTGCCGCACACGGAGGTTGTAGAAAGCGGTAACGATCCTTTCCGGGAGAGATGGTCGGTCAAAAGTAAGGATCAGGGTAGAAGTAGGGATCACTTTCCCCTGCTCCTTCCTTCCGATCCTGTACACCTGAGTCACGCCATAGGTCTTAAAAAAGTTTAGAAGATCTTCCTCCGTTTCTGAAGCAAAGTCCTCGTGATTTACCACGCCCTTGCACAGGTTCAAGGTGGGATGGACCGTGACTACTACCTGGAGGCCGGCAATCTGCTTTGTATTTTTAATTTTTCCTATTTGCTCGTCGGTACGTGCTTCAAAAAGAATCGTTCCGTTCCTCTGACGCACGACCGCTTGGAGCTTCCCGTAAGCCTCTTCTATGGCTCGCGCCAGACGGACAGCACTTACAGTTTTTAAAAGTTTTACCTTCCTCAGCGCATGACATGAGGAGGAAACGAGGCATCTTGGGTCGATCTTCTTCTCTAGAAAAGAAACTATTTAAGTCAATGGTTCTTTCGGCACATCTCCTCTTCCTTGCGGAAGAGGGCGGGGGGAAAGGTGAAATATCCATATAGATGGAATAGGTTCATCCTCGTGGTCCCCACCCACCACGGAGGCCAACAAGGGGACACTCCATCGGTGTGCCAGGGTTGCCACGAGGATATAGTGGGGGAATAACACGGCGCTGCACCGCCGTGGATTCCCCCGCTCACCCTGGAGTTCAGTACAAGACCTAGTCCGAGCCGATTGATCGGGAGTGGGTTAGCTCCCGACCGCCCGTCTAGAAGAGTCCGGGGCCAAAGCGAGTGTGTTGGAACCTACAGGGAATGTTTCCCAAAATACGTAACCAACGTACCCCTTAGTGCAAGGCGAACAGTAGCACTAGGACTAGATAGGGAAACAAACAGGTCCCTCAACTGCCAGGACACACATTCCCTCCGACACGGGTCGCCATGCACGGCAAACACATGGGTGGGCGTTCAGCATACAGAGAAGGCCAGTGAGGAAGAAAAAGGAGTGAAAAGAACGTACATGACATGAAATGAGAAGCAAGAAGATGAAAAAATGGAGAAAGGAACACTTGAGAGCCTTCTCTGCATCCCCCCGTCAGGACGTGGACCAACCCACCTCGACGGGGTGCACAATATGCGAAAACACGAAATTGATGTGTATGAGCTTGGAACATATTCATCAAGATGATGCACAAAGGAACACAATTGATTGTTTCATTAAAAAGCTGGTTTGTGAAAGCCCTTCTCCTAATTGCTTTCTCAATAAATGCAGTGAGTGCCCAGAATCAGAAACTCTTTCTGAGTTATTAAATTTCAGCCTTAAAAACAACCTTGTTGAAGAAATGATTTACAAAAAGTGGACAACAACTGACAGAGCCGAAATTATTACTGTTAAAGCAAATGCTGAAAATTTCGTCAGTAATTTTATCACCTACCTTAAAAAATTCAAAGCTCATAACTTTATAGCGAGAGCTCAATCATCATATTTAAAACAATTGAAAAACTCCGTTCAACCAGGAGAATTAATTGTCATTGGTGATTACTCCGAAAATTATAGTTTCGTTATTCAGGATGCGATTCAAGGTTGCCACTGGAACAAATCTCAAGCAACAATACATCCATTTATTATTTATTACAGACATTTTGAAGATAATTCATTGCAACATCTGTGTGTGTCAATAATTTCTGATTATTTAGTACATGATTCTGCTGCAGTGCACTTATTTCAGAAGAAACTACTCTACTGTCTTTTCCAGAAATTTTCTGAAATTAGTAAAATTTATTACTTTAGTGACGGCGCGGCTGGTCAATATAAAAACAGAAAGAACTTCTGCAATGTCACGTATCACAAGGAGGATTTCCAAGTCCCAGCCGAATGGCACTTTTTTGCCACGAGTCACGAAAAAGGTCCCTGTGACGGTATAGGAGGAACCATCAAGAGACTTGCAGCTTATGCAAGCCTTCAAGGAACTTGTATTACTACCCCTAGGGAACTTTTTGATTGGGCGAACAGTAATGTGGAAGGAATTTATTTTATTTTTACCAGCAAGAGAAACATGAAGTAGAGGCCGAATTTTTAAATACTGGGAGATTCGTAGGTCTGAAAATAGTGCCGGGAACACGGAGTATCCACGCTGTGATTCCAGTTTCAGAAAACAAAATTGCTGTGAGGACGTACTCTAATTCACGAGAAGATCCTAGAGAAGTAGTTTTGCGAAATCCACCATCGCGCCGTGGAGGAAAAAAGTAACGCCGAGTGCTGACGAAGAGGGCTGGGCGCGGCGGCTGTAGCAGCTGAGACGAGTTAGTTTACGGAGCGCCGGTAAGATATTTTTATTCATAACTTTAAAACCATTCAAGATTCCATGATGAAATTTACAGAGTAGCTTGAAAGTAGTTTCAGCAGTTTTTCTTCCAAAATTCAAGAATTTAAAATATTGTTTTTCCATTTATTGCATTTTTTAGAATTTGTTTACTTCCTAATTGTTAAAGACTCAAGATAAAAAAAATATTTTTAGTGTCAAATTATCCTTTATATTTCTTCTACAAATTGTGTCACTTTAATATTTTTTGCTTGTTTGCGTATCATCGGAAAAAAATCATAAAGGAATGTCTACAGACTGCTAATCTAATATTTCAAGTGCCCATTGTTGCTAAACAATGGCTGATGAGACAAAAATATCGTACCTGGTTCATGCAGGTATCATGATAAGTAAGGTGGCAAAATATTTTTAAATTCTGAGATGTAGTGTCAGATTTCCTACTTTTTTGCATGGAATGACCCATTATAAATCTGATGTGCAGAACAAATGAAATTTTTCCGAATCATAAAATTTGCCAAATAGGTATTTTTAGCACAGAAATGAATTATGGTTCTTTTGAATTCTTTTTTATGAAATAAAGCACCATGTTAAAAAAAGGGGTTTATTTGCTGAATTTCAGGAGGTGCCATTAAGTGATGGCGAGTCGCAGAACTCCTGGTGAAAATGGCGCCGACCAGCTGCAGGCGCAGGCACTGGGACAGCTACAGGAGAGCCTGCGCCTCCAGAAACAGGAGGCAGAGGAACGGATGCAGGAGGCCCTGCGCCTGCATAAACAGGAGGCTGAGTTGAGAATGGAGGCGGCCTTGCGCGTGCAGAAAGAGGAGGCAGAGCGCGGGGTCCAGGAGGCATTGCGCGTTCAGAAAGAGGAGGCAGAGCGCGGGGTCCAGGAGGCTTGAGCGTGCAGAAAGAGGCAGAGCGCGGGGTCCAGGAGGCCTTGCGCGTGCAGAAAGAGAGGAAGCAGAGCGCGGGGTCCAGGCGGCCTTGCGCGTGCAGAAAGAGGAGGCAGAGCGCGGGGTCCAGGAGGCCTTGCGCGTGCAGAAAGAGGCAGAGCGCGGGGTCCAGGCGGCCTTGCGCGTGCAGAAAGAGGAGGCAGAGCGCGTGCAGAAAGAGGAGGAAGAGCGCGGGGTCCAGGCCTTGCGCGTGCAGAAAGAGGAGGCAGAGCGCGGGGTCCAGGCGGCCTTGCGCGTGCATAAGAGGAAGCAGAGCGCGGGGTCCAGGAGGCCTTGCGCGTGGCAGAAAGAGGAGAGAGCGCGGGGTCCCAGGAGGCCTTGCGCGTGCAGAAAGAGGAGGCAGAGCGCGGGGTCCAGGAGGCCTTGCGCGTGCAGAAAGAGGAGGCAGAGCGCGGGGTCCAGGAGGCCTTGCGCGTGCAGAAAGAGGAGGCAGAGCGCGGGGTCCAGGCGGCCTTGCGCGTGCAGAAAGGAGGAGGCAGAGCGCGGGGTCCAGGAGGCCTTGCGCGTGCAGAAAGAGGAAGGCAGAGCGCGGGGTCCAGGAGGCCTTGCGCGTGCAGAAAGAGGAAGCAGAGCGCGGGTTCCAGGAGGCCTTGCGCGCGCAGAAAGAGGAGGCAGAGCGCGGGGTCCAGGGAGGCCTTGCGCGTGCAGAAAGAGGAGGCAGAGCGCGGGGTCCACGAGGGCCTTGCGCGTGCAGAAAGAGGAGGAAGAGGGCGGGGTCCAGGAGGCCTTGCGCGTGCAGAAAGAGGCAGCAGCGCGGGGTCCAGGCGGCCTTGCGCGTGCAGAAAGAGGAGGCAGAGCGCGTGCAGAAAGAGGAGGAAGAGCGCGGGGTCCAGGCCTTGCTCGTGCAGAAAGAGGAGGCAGAGCGCGGGGTCCAGGAGGCCTTGCGCGTGCAGAAAGAGGAGGCAGAGCGGCGGGGTCCAGGAGGCCTTGCGCGTGCAGAAAGAGGAGGCAGAGCGCGGGGTCCAGGAGGCCTTGCGCGTGCAGAAAGAGGAGGCAGAGCGCGGGGTCCAGGCGGAATTGCGCGTGCATAAGAGGAAGCAGAGCGCGGGGTCCAGGAGGCCTTGCGCGTTGCAGAAAGAGGAGAGAGCGCGGGGTCCAGGAGGCCTTGCGCGCAGAAAGAGGAGGCAGAGCGCGGGGTCCAGGCGGCCTTGCGCGTGCAGAAAGAGGAGGCAGAGCGCGGGGTCCAGGAGGCCTTGCGCGTGCAGAAAGAGGAGGCAGAGCGCGGGGTCCAGGAGGCCTTGCGCGTGCAGAAAGAGGAAGCAGAGCGCGGGGTCCAGGCGGCCTTGCGCGTGCAGAAAGAGGAGGCAAAGCGCGGGGTCCAGGAGGCCTTGCGCGTGCAGAAAGAGGAGGCAGAGCGCGGGGTCCAGGCGGCCTTGCGCGTGCAGAAAGAGGAGGCAGAGCGCGGGGTCCAGGAGGCCTTGCGCGTGCAGAAAGAGGCAGAGCGCGGGGGTCCAGGCGGCCTTGCGCGTGAAGAAGGAGAAGGCAGAGCGCGGGGTCCAGGAGGCCTTGAGCGTGCAGAAAGAGGCAGAGCGCGGGGTCCAGGAGGCCTTGCGCGTGCAGAAAGAGGAAGCAGAGCGCGGGGTCCAGGCGGCCTTGCGCGTGCAGAAAGAGGAGGCAGAGCGCGGGGTCCAGGAGGCCTTGCGCGTGCAGAAAGAGGCAGAGCGCGGGGTCCAGGCGGCCTTGCGCGTGCAGAAAGAGGAGGCAGAGCGCGTGCAGAAAGAGGAGGAAGAGCGCGGGGTCCAGGCCTTGCGCGTGCAGAAAGAGGAGGCAGAGCGCGGGGTCCAGGCGGCCTTGCGCGTGCATAAGAGGAAGCAGAGCGCGGGGTCCAGGAGGCCTTGCGCGTGCAGAAAGAGGAGAGAGCGCGGGGTCCAGGAGGCCTTGCGCGTGCAGAAAGAGGAGGCAGAGCGCGGGGTCCCGGAGGCCTTGCGCGTGCAGAAAGAGGAGGCAGAGCGCGGGGTCCAGGAGGCCTTGCGCGTGCAGAAAGAGGAGGCAGAGCGCGGGGTCCAGGCGGCCTTGCGCGTGCAGAAAGAGGAAGCAGAGCGCGGGGTCCAGGAGGCCTACGCGTGCAGAAAGAGGAGGCAGAGCGCGGGGTCCAGGAGGCCTTGCGCGTGCAGAAAGAGGAAGCAGAGCGCGGGGTCCAGGAGGCCTTGCGCGTGCAGAAAGAGGCAGAGCGCGGGGGTCCAGGCGGCCTTGCGCGTGCAGAAAGAGGAGGCAGAGCGCGTGCAGAAAGAGGAGGAAGAGCGCGGGGTCCAGGCCTTGCTCGTGCAGAAAGAGGAGGCAGAGCGCGGGGTCCAGGAGGCCTTGCGCGTGCAGAAAGAGGAGGCAGAGCGCGGGGTCCAGGCGGCCTTGCGCGTGCAGAAAGAGGAGGCAGAGCGCGGGGTCCAGGAGGCCTTGCGCGTGCAGAAAGAGGAGGCAGAGCGCGGGGTCCAGGAGGCCTTGCGCGTGCAGAAAGAGGAGGCAGAGCGCGGGGTCCAGGAGGCCTTGCGCGTGCAGAAAGAGGAGGCAGAGCGCGGGGTCCAGGAGGCCTTGCGCGTGCAGAAAGAGGAGGCAGAGCGCGGGGTCCAGGAGGCCTTGCGCGTGCAGAAAGAGGAGGCAGAGCGCGGGGTCCAGGCGGCCTTGCGCGTGCAGAAAGAGGAAGCAGAGCGCGGGGTCCAGGCGGAATTGCGCGTGCATAAGAGGAAGCAGAGCGCGGGGTCCAGGAGGCCTTGCGCGTGCAGAAAGAGGAGGCAGAGCGCGGGGTCCAGGAGGCCTTGCGCGTGCAGAAAGAGGAGGCAGAGCGCGGGGTCCAGGCGGAATTGCGCGTGCATAAGAGGAAGCAGAGCGCGGGGTCCAGGAGGCCTTGCGCGCAGAAAGAGGAGGCAGAGCGCGGGGTCCAGGCGGCCTTGCGCGTGCAGAAAGAGGAGGCAGAACGCGGGGTCCAGGCGGCCTTGCGCGTGCAGAAAGAGGAGGCAGAGCGCGGGGTCCAGGCGGCCTTGCGCGTGCAGAAAGAGGAGGCTAAGCGCGGGGTCCAGGAGGCCTTGCGCGTGCAGAAAGAGGCAGAGCGCGGGGTCCAGGCGGCCTTGCGCGTGCAGAAAGAGGAGGCAGAGCGCGTGCAGAAAGAGGAGGAAGAGCGGCGGGGTCCAGGCCTTGCGCGTGCAGAAAGAGGAGGCAGAGCGCGGGGTCCAGGCGGCCTTGCGCGTGCATAAGAAGGAAGCAGAGCGCGGGGTCCAGGAGGCCTTGCCGCGTGCAGAAAGAGGAGAGGAGCGGCGGGGTCCAGGAGGCCTTGCGCGTGCAGAAAGAGGAGGCAGAGCGCGGGGGTCCAGGAGGCCTTGCGCGTGCAGAAAGAGGAGGCAGAGCGCGGGGTCCAGGAGGCCTTGCGCGTGCAGAAAGAGGAGGCAGAGCGCGGGTCCAGGAGGCCTTGCGCGTGCAGAAAGAGGAGGCAGAGCGCGGGGTCCAGGAGGCCTTGCGCGTGCAGAAAGAGGAGGCAGAGCGCGGGGGTCCAGGAGGCCTTGCGCGTGCAGAAAGAGGAGGCAGAGCGCGGGGTCCAGGGCGGCCTTGCGCCGTGCAGAAAGAGGGAAGGCAGAGCGCGGGGTCCAGGAGGCCTTGCGCGTGCAGAAAGAGGAGGCAGAGCGCGGGGTCCAGGAGGCCTTGCGCAGTGCAGAAAGAGGAGGCAGAGCGCGGGGTCCAGGAGGCCTTGCGCGTGCAGAAAGAGGAGGCAGAGCGCGGGGTCCAGGCGGAATTGCGCGTGCATAAGAGGTAGCAGAGCGCGGGGTCCAGGAGGCCTTGCGCGTTGCAGAAAGAGGAAAGGCAGAGCGCGGGGTCCAGGGCAGGCCTTGCGCGTGCAGAAAGAGGAGGCAGAACGCGGGTCCAGGCGGCCTTGCGCGTGCAGAAAGAGGAGCAGAGCGCGGGGTCCAGGCGGCCTTGCGCGTGCAGAAAGAGGAGGCTAAGCGCGGGGTCCAGGAGGCCTTGGCGCGTGCAGAAAGAGGCAGAGCGCGGGGTCCAGGCGGCCTTGCGCGTGCAGAAAGAGGAGGCAGAGCGCGTGCAGAAAGAGGAGAAGAGCGCGGGGTCCAGGCATTGCGCGTGCAGAAAGAGGAGGCAGAGCGCGGGGTCCAGGCGGCCTTGCGCGTGCATAAGAGAAGCAGAGCGCGGGGTCCAGGAGGCCTTGCGCGTGCAGAAAGAGGAGAGAGCGCGGGGTCCAGGAGGCCTTCGCGCGTGCAGAAAGAGGAGGCAGAGCGCGGGGTCCGGAGGCCTTGCGCGTGCAGAAAGAGGAGGCAGAGCGCGGGGTCCAGGAGGCCTTGCGCGTGCAGAAAGAGGAGGCAGAGCGCGGGGTCCAGGCGGCCTTGCGCGTGCAGAAAGAGGAAGCAGAGCGCGGGGTCCAGGAGGCCTTGCGCGTGCAGAAAGAGGAGGCAGAGCGCGGGGTCCAGGAGGCCTTGCGCGTGCAGAAAGAGGAAGCAGAGCGCGGGGTCCAGGAGGCCTTGCGCGTGCAGAAAGAGGCAGAGCGCGGGGTCCAGGCGGCCTTGCGCGTGCAGAAAGAGGAGGCAGAGCGCGTGCAGAAAGAGGAGGAGAGCGCGGGGTCCAGGCCTTGCTCGTGCAGAAAGAGGAGGCAGAGCGCGGGTCCAGGAGGCCTTGCGCGTGCAGAAAGAGGAGGCAGAGCGCGGGGTCCAGGCGGCCCTTGCGCGTGCAGAAAGAGGAGGCAGAGCGCGGGGTCCAGGAGGCCTTGCGCGTGCAGAAAGAGGAGGCAGAGCGCGGGTCAGGAGGCCTTGCGCGTGCAGAAAGAGGAGGCAGAGCGCGGGGTCCAGGAGGCCTTGCGCGTGCAGAAAGAGGAGGCAGAGCGCGGGGTCCAGGAGGCCTTGCGCGTGCAGAAAGAGGAGGCAGAGCGCGGGGTCCAGGAGGCCTTGCGCGTGCAGAAAGAGGAGCAGAGCGCGGGGTCCAGGCGGCCTTGCGCGTGCAGAAAGAGGAAGGCAGAGCGCGGGGTCCAGGAGGCATTGCGCGTGCAGAAGAGGAGGCAGAGCGCGGGGTCCAGGAGGCCTTGCGCGTGCAGAAAGAGGAGGCAGAGCGCGGGGTCCAGGAGGCCTTGCGCGTGCAGAAAGAGGAGGCAGAGCGCGGGGTCCAGGCGGAATTGCGCGTGCATAAGAGGAAGCAGAGCGCGGGGTCCAGGAGGCCTTGCGCGCAGAAAGAGGAGGCAGAGCGCGGGGTCCAGGCGGCCTTGCGCGTGCAGAAAGAGGAGGCAGAACGCGGGGTCCAGGCGGCCTTGCGCGTGCAGAAAGAGGAGGCAGAGCGCGGGGTCCAGGCGGCCTTGCGCGTGCAGAAAGAGGAGGCTAAGCGCGGGGTCCAGGAGGCCTTGCGCGTGCAGAAAGAGGCAGAGCGCGGGGTCCAGGCGGCCTTGCGCGTGCAGAAAGAGGAGGCAGAGCGCGTGCAGAAAGAGGAGGAAGAGCGCGGGGTCCAGGCCTTGCGCGTGCAGAAAGAGGAGGCAGAGCGCGGGTCCAGGCGGCCTTGCGCGTGCATAAGAAGAAGCAGAGCGCGGGGTCCAGGAGGCCTTGCGCGTGCAGAAAGAGGAGAGAGCGCGGGGTCCAGGAGGCCTTGCGCGTGCAGAAAGAGGAGGCAGAGCGCGGGGTCCAGGAGGCCTTGCGCGTGCAGAAAGAGGAGGCAGAGCGCGGGGTCCAGGAGGCCTTGCGCGTGCAGAAAGAGGAGGCAGAGCGCGGGGTCCAGGAGGCCTTGCGCGTGCAGAAAGAGGAGGCAGAGCGCGGGGTCCAGGAGGCCTTGCGCGTGCAGAAAGAGGAGGCAGAGCGCGGGGTCCAGGAGGCCTTGCGCGTGCAGAAAGAGGAGGCAGAGCGCGGGGTCCAGGAGTCCTTGCGCGTGCAGAAAGAGGCAGAGCGCGGGGGCCAGGCGGCCTTGCGCGTGCAGAAAGAGGAGGCAGAGCGCGGGGTCCAGGAGGCCTTGCGCGTGCAGAAAGAGGAGGCAGAGCGCGGGGTCCAGGCGGCCTTGCGCGTGCAGAAAGAGGAGGCAGAGCGCGGGGTCCAGGCGGCCTTGCGCGTGCAGAAAGAGGAAGCAGAGCGCGGGGTCCAGGCGGCCTTGCGCGTGCAGAAAGAGGAGGCAGAGCGCGGGGTCCAGGAGTCCTTGCGCGTGCAGAAAGAGGCAGAGCGCGGGGGCCAGGCGGCCTTGCGCGTGCAGAAAGAGGAGGCAGAGCGCGGGGTCCAGGAGGCCTTGCGCGTGCAGAAAGAGGAGGCAGAGCGCGGGGTCCAGGAGGCCTTGCGCGTTGAGAAAGAGGAGACAGAGCGCGGGGTCCAGGAGGCCTTGCGCGTGCAGAAAGAGGAGGCTGAGTTGAGAATGGAGGAGGCCTTGCGCGTGCAGAAAGAGGAGGCAGAGCGCGGGGTCCAGGAGGGCTTGCGCGTGCAGAAAGAGGAGGCAGAGCGCGGGGTCCAGGAGGCCTTGCGCGTGCAGAAAGAGAAAGCAGAGCGCGGGGTCCAGGAGGCTTTGCGCGTGCAGAAAGAGGAAGCAGAGCGCGGGATCCAGGAGGCCTTGCGCGTGCAGAAAGAGGAGGCAGAGCGCGGGGTCCAGGAGGCCTTGCGCGTGCAGAAAGAGGAGGCAGAGCGCGGGGTCCAGGAGGCCTTGCGCGTGCAGAAAGAGGAGACAGAGCTCGGGGTCCAGGAGGCCTTGCGCGTGCAGAAAGAGGAGGCTGAGTTGAGAATGGAGGAGGCCTTGCGCGTGCAGAAAGAGGAGGCAGAGCGCGGGGTCCAGGAGGGCTTGCGCGTGCAGAAAGAGGAGGCAGAGCGCGGGGTCCAGGAGGCCTTGCGCGTGCAGAAAGAGGAGGCAGAGCGCGGGGTCCAGGAGGCCTTGCGCGTGCAGAAAGAGGAGGCAGAGCGCGGGGTCCAGGAGGCCTTGCGCGTGCAGAAAGAGGAGGCAGAGCGCGGGGTCCAGGCGGCCTTGCGCGTGCAGAAAGAGGAGGCAGAGCGCGGGGTCCAGGAGGCCTTGCGCGTGCAGAAAGAGGAGGCAGAGCGCGGGGTCCAGGAGGCCTTGCGCGTGCAGAAAGAGGAAGCAGAGCGCGGGGTCCAGGAGGCCTTGCGCGTGCAGAAAGAGGAGGCAGAGCGCGGGGTCCAGGAGGCCTTGCGCGTGCAGAAAGAGGCAGAGCGCGGGGTCCAGGCGGCCTTGCGCGTGCAGAAAGAGGAGGCAGAGCGCGTGCAGAAAGAGGAGGAAGAGCGCGGGGTCCAGGCCTTGCGCGTCCAGAAAGAGGAGGCAGAGCGCGGGGTCCAGACGGCCTTGCGCGTGCATAAGAGGAGGCAGAGCGCGGGGTCCAGGAGGCCTTTCGCGTGCAGAAAGAGGAGACAGAGCGCGGGGTCCAGGAGGCCTTGCGCGTGCAGAAAGAGGCAGAGCGCGGGGTCCAGGCGGCCTTGCGCGTGCAGAAAGAGGAGGCAGAGCGCGGGGTCCAGGAGGCCTTGCGCGTGCAGAAAGAGGAGGCAGAGCGCGGGGTCCAGGAGGCCTTGCGCGTGCAGAAAGAGGAGACAGAGCGCGGGGTCCAGGAGGCCTTGTGCGTGCAGAAAGAGGAGGCTGAGTTGAGAATGGAGGAAGCCTTGCGCGTGTAGAAAGAGGAGGCAGAGCGCGGGGTCCAGGAGGGCTTGCGCGTGCAGAAAAAGGAGGCAGAGCGCGGGGTCCAGGAGGCCTTGCGCGTGCAGAAAGAGAAAGCAGAGCGCGGGGTCCAGGAGGCTTTGCGCGAGCAGAAAGAGGAAGCAGAGCGCGGGGTCCAGGAGGCCTTGCGCGTGCAGAAAGAGGAGGCAGAGCGCGGGGTCCAGGCGGCCTTGCGCGTGCATAAGAAGAAGCAGAGCGCGGGGTCCAGGAGGCCTTGCGCGTGCAGAAAGAGGAGAGAGCGCGGGGTCCAGGAGGCCTTGCGCGTGCAGAAAGAGGAGGCAGAGCGCGGGGTCCCGGAGGCCTTGCGCGTGCAGAAAGAGGAGGCAGAGCGCGGGTCCAGGAGGCCTTGCGCGTGCAGAAAGAGGAGGCAGAGCGCGGGGTCCAGGCGGCCTTGCGCGTGCAGAAAGAGGAAGCAGAGCGCGGGGTCCAGGAGGCCTTGCGCGTGCAGAAAGAGGAGGCAGAGCGCGGGGTCCAGGAGGCCTTGCGCGTGCAGAAAGAGGAAGCAGAGCGCGGGGTCCAGGAGGCCTTGCGCGTGCAGAAAGAGGCAGAGCGCGGGGTCCAGGCGGCCTTGCGCGTGCAGAAAGAGGAGGCAGAGCGCGTGCAGAAAGAGGAGGAAGAGCGCGGGGTCCAGGCCTTGCTCGTGCAGAAAGAGGAGGCAGAGCGCGGGGTCCAGGAGGCCTTGCGCGTGCAGAAAGAGGAGGCAGAGCGCGGGGTCCAGGCGGCCTTGCGCGCGCAGAAAGAGGAGGCAGAGCGCGGGGTCCAGGAGGCCTTGCGCGTGCAGAAAGAGGAGGCAGAGCGCGGGGTCCAGGAGGCCTTGCGCGTGCAGAAAGAGGAGGCAGAGCGCGGGGTCCAGGAGGCCTTGCGCGTGCAGAAAGAGGAGGCAGAGCGCGGGGTCCAGGAGGCCTTGCGCGTGCAGAAAGAGGAGGCAGAGCGCGGGGTCCAGGAGGCCTTGCGCGTGCAGAAAGAGGAGCTAAACAAAAATAAATATTTTTGTTTAGAAAGTAAACTCTTGCATTGACTCCTTAGCTCTGTTTGAAATAAAGCATATTTTTAATTAAATGTAAGTTTTAACATGTGTTCGTGCTCTGATTCTGACAAAAGTAATTTTCTGTTCCATTTACATCTTTATTTTTCATTTAACTTAACGCTTTTTGAGAGTGTTTTAACACAAATTTTCTTTGTATTGATTGATCTGAACTTCTTTAAATTATAACAAATTTCATTATGGTAACAAGTACATTATATTGCATAAGTAATTTCAATAATGCTGGAAAGTATTTGCTGTTGTAAACACTCTCGGTATTTATAATGTTAAATATTCCCATTAAGTGGATTAATTCATTATTGTATTTACATATTTATTTATTTATAAGTATTTGAATGAAAAACTGCTAACTGTAATCGTACGTACATTACCTTTATGTACTTGTCGTTTTCTGACATGTATCAATGCACTGTGAAAAGCAAAGTTAATAAATAAAAGACAAATAAACAGTAATAAAAACTAATTTCCAATTTAAATAATATTTTTATTTTCATAAAAGGCCTAATAACAAATGTACTTTGTTATGAATACTTTTTTAAAATTATTTTGTCCTCTGCCTACTCCGTATCCACCTCTTCCTCTTTTACAGCTTCTAAAATTAAATTCATTACTTTTCCATGTTCCCCGCCCTCTTCCTATTCTACCTACACTTTCTATCCTCCATCTTTCTTTTTCGCGTGTGCCTCCTCTACCACCTCTCCATCTTCTTCCTCTACCTCCTCTCCCTCTTCTTCCTCTTTCGCTTCCTCCTCTGTCTATTTCTGGAGAGAGTATAAAACATATAGTTTAAAGTGTATGTAAATGTTTTGAATTTATATTAATATACAAGAAAATAAGTGAAATTACAAATACTCTTTTATTCATTATAGGTTTTAGAATTATATTGAGCAATGTGTTATTAAACCAAATTTTTAAAGTTTTAATAATTATTTATACCTTCTACATTTCCTTCTACATCAGACCCATCAAGTTCATTTTCATTATTAATTTTTTTTTAAATCCAACATTATTGATTCGAATTTTTGTATCTCTTGCTTGTAATAAATATTGTTTTGCTTTAAATTGGAATTTTCCTCTAAAACCTTTAATATTTTTGTTTCCAAAGAATCAATTTTCTTTTTTGCATCATCTTTACTTTCCAAATCACGATTCATTCTTCTAATTCATTATAATTTTTGCAAATCGTTCATTTATTAAAACAAATAAAATAGTAATTTATTAAACTTTAATTAAAATAAGTATATGGATTAATACAAATTTAGTCTATCATATTTTCAACTTAAATTAATTTGTAATATAAATTATTGTAATAAAACATACCTTGGTTAATCTGGTTTCTTTATATTAACAATAAGAGAAAACAATTGATTTTCATAAAAAAATGACAACTGAACAACTATTTTAATAACGTTGCTATGGTGTAACAATTGACATTCAAATTTCAAATATTCTATTATTATATTTATATAGTGCATATGGAAATAATGTAACTATAGTCCCAATCACTATCATAAAATAATTATCTAAAAAATATTGCAATATTTAATACAAAAACATGAAATAAACAAACACAAATGTATGTCCAAAATAGAACATATTTTTTTAATGAAACATGACAAAAAACACAAGTATGTTACTGTAATATACAAAATATTACAGAACAAACGCCGCGCCTTAATCCGGACGGTCGCGGTTACTAGGTAACGAAGGTTGTTGACGGGCAGAAGGGGGCGCTGGACTAGAGAGTTGGTGGTTGACTGGCATCCTGGTGGTAGCGGCGTGAATGTAATTTGAATTATTTAAGTTGGACATCGACGTGAATAGGGAGGATAGATTGTGGAACAATAGTGCAAGAAGTGAGCAGCAAAAAAGAAGCAGACGACCGGCGCGGAAGTCAAGGGGCTACGAACTGCGGGGCCATCGTTTCACAACGCCACACAATTCGGTACCGTGAACCTGATGCATGCAATCAATCAAGAGAATTTATATTGTTAATCCCAAATTCAATTTTTAATAAACAAAATTATTATGCTATTATTAATGCTATTACAATCGTCTATCAATTCAGTCAAACCTCATATGGAATGCCCACTTAAATGAATTGAGCACAAAATTAAGTTCATTATGCCACGCGTTCAGAATTCTTTCAAATTCCGTCAGCCTTCATACTGCTCGTTGTGTATATTTTGCGAATGTTCATTCCCGGTTGAGATATGGCACAATATTCTGGGGTAACACATCTTATGGCTCCCAGACTTTCAGATTACAAAAAAGAATTGTACGAATAATAGGCAAATCCCACCCACGTGATTTTTGTAAGACTCTATTAATCTAGGAATTTTACCATTACCTTGTCTCCTGATTTACGAATCAGTAGTTTTTGAGAAAAATGACTTAAGGGCGGGAATATATTTTCAGTAAACGCCGATGTCTATAAGTATCGTATACGACGTAGTAATCGTATTCATCTTGTGGCAGTATCAACAGCTCACTACAAAAAATTCACATACAATTCATGTACATTACTCTACAACACTTTGCCAGATGACATTAAACGATTAAATTCGATGGACAAGTTTACGTCCCAAGTAAAATCTTTCCTGCTGCATAACTGTTTCTATACAATTCGAGACTGTACCGAGTATCAAAAGGAAAGTAACATTAATTTTAACCATTATAGTTGATGTAATTAATCATTTGGACTATATAATTCTAAAAAACCTGTAACAAGTACTGTACCACAGCTTCAGGGTTGATAGCCCCCATCTCGATCAGCGTTTTTCGTCCAGATTCCCTGATCCTTTGAGCAAATGCTGAGATGGTCCCTTGTTTTGCTTCTGGACATAAATGTAACTTCATTATTTGTGCACGTCTTCTGAATTTCAATGGGAAATATAGTTATTGAAATTATTGTTTTCCATATTGTCGCGGCAAAAAGTATTATTCTTTCGTGAAAAACATGATGAGGGTTAAGGGCACAAATTCATAGCTAATTTACCTTTGAAAATATATTTCATTATAAAGGAGCAAAAATTTTTGTCAACAAAACTTGAAAAAAACGCTCTTTTTTCTGTATTCAAAATTCGACTAGAATATGGTTTAGGATACAGATCACAGAATTATGAAAACGTGCACAAATTTCTCTTCTCCCCATAGCTCGTCACAAACCGCCTTACTAATAAACGTTGAGTAAAATTGACTTCTAGAGTAAGCTTGAAGTAGCCAAAATCTTTACTAATAAACATGGATTGATTGATTGATTAGGTTTATAGGGCGCTTCAACTGCTAAGGTCATTGGCGCCCATGTCAAAGTTTTCTAAAAACAAATATATTAAACTTCTAATAAAAGTGTAATTGGTGCACTTGCCTACTAATTTAAAAGAACATGTATACCTTAAACAAGAACATTACAATTATACTTAAAATAATTAAGCAGGCAGAATAAAACAGAATTTGGGGCCAGTAAAACATGTCCCTATGTCATATAAAATTGTATATTCCGCATTCTCTCAAAAAACAAAAAAGCTTTGAGAGCGCGGAATCGTCATCTCCGAGCACCTCTCGTAGAGATTTGCCCAGAGCATGTCTACGTCGGCTGCCATCAAATCTCAAACAATGCAGGAGGACGTGTTCCACAGAGAGAGCCGCCCTGCACGAGTCACAGGTAGGAGGAGATTCTCCTCGAATGAGGAAACTGTGGGAGAAGTGACAGTGTCCGATACGCAGACGGGTTAAAATAACTTCCTCGCGCCTAGAAGGTCGGGATGAGGAGCGCCAGGGATTAACAGTATCCTTTATTACGCTTAGTTTAAAGGTGGTATTGTGCCACTCTGTTGGCCACGCTCTAAAGATCAGTCGTTTTAAAGAAGCTTTAACATCGGACGATGGTACGAAAGGAATGTCAACATGAGTATTCTCCGTTGCCGATTTTGCCGCCTGGTCAGCCGACTCGTTCCCTATGATTCCCACATGGCCTGGGACCCAACTCAGTATTAGATCGTAGTGGCGAGACAGAAAGCGATGAATGATGTTTGAATAGATTCCGTCAGGTAGTCTGAGGAAGAACGGGAGACAGCTTGTAACGAGCTAAGAGAATCGGAACAAAGAACTACTTGACGTAAGGTCGTTGACTCGATGTATTTTAGGGCTTCAAGAATTGCATACATTTTAGCAGTGAAGGTACTGCACTGAGAATGTAGCCGATATGATTTTGTGACCCTGATACAATAAAAACTACAAGCCACCGCATCATTGCACGATGAGCCGTCTGTATATAAGAATACATGATCTGGGTAGGCTGCCCTCATTTCCTGAAAATGTATCTGGTAAGCAAGAGGACTAGTCGTTTGTTTAGGCAGGTTGGATAGTGTGAAATCAATATTCGGGCGGAGGAGTTTCCATGGAGGAATGGAGTGACTTGGGGGTTTCATGGGTGTCGGAAGATCAACATTAAGGTCCCGCAGAAGATTTTGCAATCTAATACCTGGAGGCTGAGGCAGCGATGTTCGAAGAATATATGATGTTTCATATTCAGGATGGATAATTATTTGGCGGCAAGGATGATTAGGGAGTCCTGATACTTTAGCTCCGTAAGATGCTAATAAAATATCCCGCCTTCGTTTTAAGGAAGGCTCGCCAGCCTCGGATAGAAGGCACTCAATTCGGCTGGTGCGGTATGCGCCTGTTGCTAGACGGATACCCTCGTGGTGTATACTATTGATGGGTCGCAGAGTGGAGGGAGCTGCTGAGCCATACACTTCACTACCGTAGTCCAAAACTGAGCGGATGAGTGATCTATACAGACGTAAAAGGGTAGTGCGGTCGGCACCCCATGATGTACCATTCAGCATTCGGAGAAGATTAAGGGGAGAGACACATCTGGTTTGTAGTCCACGGATGTGAGCGCGCCAGGTGAGAGACTTGTCAAATGTAAGCCCAGGAACCTGGCAGATTCTGCAAATGGAAGCGGGTTTCCTGCCAAGTGAAGGACTGGATTACTATGCAAATGGTATATCCTACAGAAATGCAAACCGATACATTTAGTAGAAGAGAATTTAAAGCCCGTTGACGTACTCCATTCGTGGAGCTTGTTGAGCACCATTTGGAGTTGCCTCTGGATCACGCTGATGCTGCTGGAGGAACAGAAGATGGCAAAGTCATCCACAAATAACGATGCCTTAACAGGTTCTCGTACAGTCGACGCTATACCATTGATGGCGATGGCAAACAGAGTGACACTCAGCACTGATCCTTGAGGGATACCATTTTCAAGGGGGTGACTACGAGAAAGTCTTATCACCCACACGAACACGGAAGGATCTATTCAATAAGAAGTTTTGGAGGAATAGCGGAAGCTTCCCCTTAAATCCCCAAGAGTGCAGGGTTTGCAGAATGCCGTACCTCCAGGTGGTGTCGTAGGCCTTTTCTATATCAAATAATATAGCCACTAGATGTTGTTTCAAGACGAACGATGTAGAGATAGCTGTTGCCAGCGAAACGAGGTGGTCCAAGGTAGATCGGTTTCGTCTAAACCGGCTTTGGATTGGCGTCAACAGATTTTTATGCTCCAAGGTCCAGGCTAGACGCTGATTCACCATGCGTTCCAGCACTTTGCTTACACAGCTTGTGAGGGAAATAGGTCGATAACTTGATGGCAGTGATCGATCTTTCCCCACTTTGGGAACTGGGACGATGATAGCTTCTCGCCACATGGTAGGGATAGTATGCTCTTCCCACATACGGTTAAAGAGCCGGAGAAGAAATTCCATGGCAGTTTCGGGAAGATGCTGCAACATTAAGTTGTGGATTTCGTCTGGACCTGGAGTGGTTCTTTTGGCAAGCTTCAGAGCAGAACGCATTTCATGCATAGAGAAAGGGGTATTATAATCCTCATGTGCTCTGCTCGAAAAATCCAAAGCGCGATTTTCCATTCTTTCTTTAAACGAAAGGAAGTTTGGAGAGTAGTTTGCCGAACTCGACATCTTTTCATAGTGAGTGGCAAGTTCCTCTACAACGGCGTCTCGATCTGTGATTATCTGACAATTTTTTCTAAGGCCTGGCACTAAGTATGAGGAAGGGTACCCTTTAATTAGACGCACCTTCCTCCATACTAGACGTGGTGGCGTGTGGCAATTCAAGGAGGACACGTATGCCTTCCATGATGCATTCTTGCTTTCTAATATGGTTCTCCTCGCCTTAGCTCTGCACCTCTTGTAATCAATAAGGTTATCCGCGGTTGGATAATGTTTAAGTCGAGCCAACGCTTTCTTCCGAGCACCGACAGCCCTTGAGCAATCCAAGTTCCACCACGGTACAAAGGGGTGTCGCGAATTACCGGTCGACTTGGGGATTGCAGTGCCCGCAGCTTGCAATATTGCAGTGTTAAAATGAGCAGCCATATCCTCCACACTAACAAATTCACCCTCTGATAAATTCACATTCGCTTGGAATGTCGGCCAGTCAGCACGAAGGACGCACCATTGAGGGGGGCGCGCCAAACCACGCGCAAGTCTATCAATGTGGACGATAATGGGATAGTGGTCGCTACCAATAGCATTACAATGTGATCTAAGACAAATAGATGTTTTTTGCTTTACAGAACATTGGTTGTCTCAAAATGATATAAATACACTCCAAATTCCTAGCTTTTATCTTGCAGGATCGTATTGTAGGGCGAGGGAATCAAATAAGGGCCCTGCTTACGGAGGTTCGTGTATTTACATAAGAAATTATATTGATTCTACCTTCTTGTCAGAATTCAATTTATATGCAGTTGAAAAAGTTTTTGAAACAACAGTAGTACATCTTACTACGCTCAAAATTATCTTACTTTGCATTTACAGACCTCCAACAAAGCGAGCTTCAGATTATTTCACTTTCTTGGAAAATCTAGAGATAATTCTGAACAAAATTAGTAAACTCTCTTTTAAATCCATTGTTGTATGTGGAGATTTCAATATTGATTTTCTGAGCGAATCCCACGAAAAAGAGCAGTTTCTCAATTTACTTCATTCTTTTAATTTAGACATTACAGTGAATGTACCTACACGGAATACGCTTAAATCACAAAAAGCATTAGATCAAATTATAATTAACAAAACCACAACTACATATGAAATAATAACGAATAATCTAGGATACAGTGACCACGATGCACAAATTCTTACAATTACTAAGAACATAAACACTGACACAATAAATAATACACGCATGTGCAGAGCATTCACTAAAGTTAATATAGAATTATTTACGGACTACTTGATGAAGGAATCATGGGACGAAGTTTATAACGCTGTTGACACAAATGAAAAATATAAATTATTTTTCTCCAAGCTTTCAATTCATTTTAACGCGTGCTTTCCTCTTAAAAAGAGAAAATTAAACATTTCAAGCAAAAGTAATACTTGGATCACACAAGGAATTAGAACATCGTGTAAAAACAAACGTACGCTTTACTTTATTTCTAAACATCATAACGTATCACCCGGTTTCCATATATACTTCCGAGAATATAAAAGAATTTTAAGAAAAGTAATAGTTCAGGCAAAAATAATGAAAAATAGTCAGGACATTTTGAGCGCTAGTAACAAAACTAAAGCAATGTGGGATATCGTAAAAAATACAACCACATCATCTCGATACCTTGTAGAGAATGTTATTTTAAAGGATAATGAAAGAGAAACGAGTAATCCGGAAAAAGTTGCCAATCTCTTCAACAAACACTTTTCCAGAATTGCGTCTGATCTCACGAAGGGACTAAAATCACAAAATTCAACATTTTACACTTCCCAAAAAATTTCAGATACGATGTTTATTCCCGAAACTTCTCCCAACGAAATCCTCAGAATAGTCAGTAAACTAAAAAATAAATATTCATCTGGTTTAGATGAATTTCCGGATTGTTTATTAAAAACTTGTGCACCTGCCTTTATACATCCGTTAACTCACATTTTCAATGCTTCTTTATGTACAGGAATATTTCCAGATATTTTCAAAACAGCAAAAATTAAGCCACTTTTTAAAAAAGGGAACAAAAATGATATTCAAAAATTACCGGCCAATTTCTCTTTTGTCAGTTTTCTCAAAAATATTAGAAAGGCTTTACTTACGAATGGAATCATTTCTCAGGAAAAACAGAGCGTTTTCAGACTCACAACACGGTTTTAGAAAATCAAAATCTACGGAAACTGCCATTTTTTCTTTTCTCAAAGATGTTGCTTCATCAATAGACCAAAGTGAAATACCCATTGGAATATTCTTAGATCTCTCGAAAGCTTTTGACGTTATTGACAATAAGATCTTGCTCTCAAAATTACCTTCGTATGGAATTCGTGGTATTGCCCTAGATTGGATAACTTCTTACCTTAAACATCGGACTCAAAGAGTAGAAATACCATACTGGCAGGAAAGGACATTACATACTTATATTTCCAATTCTTTGCCAATTGTGCATGGGGTCCCGCAAGGTTCGATCTTAGGTCCTATTCTCTTTCTGTTATATGTAAACGATATGCCCTCGTCTATTAAAAATGGAAGAACGGTTCTGTTTGCTGATGACACGAATGTTCTTTGCAAAAAAGAAGCAGTAAATAGTACAATTTCAGAAGTTTCAAATTGGTTTAATAATAACAAATTAATTGTTAACGAAAGAAAAACTGTTTCAATGCATTTTTGCATCTCAAATCGGAAATCGCATGTTCCATTGAAAATGAACAATATGCAATTAGCTGATGTTGAGGCAACAAAATTTTTAGGTCTTTCAATTCAATCCAACCTCAAATGGAATGTACATATAACAGAATTAAACACTAAATTAAGTTCATTATGCTATGCATTCAGAATTCTTTCAAATTCTGTCAGCCTTCATGCAGCTCGTTGCGTTTATTTTGCAAATGTGCATTCCCGCCTGAGATATGGCATAATATTCTGGGGAAGCTCATCCTGTAGTATTCAGACCTTCAGATTGCAAAAGAAAATTATTCGAATAATGAAAAAATGCCTTCCACGTGATTCCTGCAAGCCTCTTTTCATTGAGCTGGGAATCCTACCATTGCCTTGTCTATTTATTTACGAATCTGTAATATTTGTCAAAAATGACCTACTTAACGGAGGGAACATATTTTCATGCAATATTGATATTTATAATTAAAACACACGCCGTAGAAATCACATGCATCAAGTGTCAGTATCAACAGCTCAGTACAAGAAATCAACATACAATACATGTACGTTACTTTACAACGCATTGCCAGATGACATAAAACAATTAAAGTCGGTATACAAATTTAAGTTAAAAGTAAAATCTTTTCTGCTGCAAAACTGTTTCTATACAATTAGAGACTATACTGATCGTGAAAAGAAAAATAATGTAACAAAACAAAGATATTGTAACACCCCCCCCCGTACACACGACCACTCATCGGTGTCGGCGGTGTTAATCTCTCTCAGGGCGTGACCCGACTCACCTGTGGATTCCCGTCTGCTGCAGGTTGCCTCATGTGTCCGGCTGGAATCTATTTAGGACGCATGCGTGACTGGGCATATTCATGCACTACACAGTAAAACGCTCTTTCATGATTTCTGAGTTTAATTCAAAGCAAAAATAATCGGGTGAAGCCCCCTACAGTTCTTAATACTATCTTAACCTAACTTATAACTAGCTTAACTTAACAGTCCAACCCTTCCGGGTCATTGCACGGGCGCTCCGCCCCTCCGGGCGTCGGCATCGGCCCGGGCAGGCAGTGTCGGGCGGCAGGGCAGCGGCGCTTCCCCCCGTTTCCTGGACCGGTCGGGCAGCTGGTGGCCGCGGCGGCGGTGTAGCGGCACGCGAGCAGGCGTGCGCGGCAGCGTAGGGCTGCGCGCGGGCGGGCGTGCGCGGCAGCGCAGCGGCGGCGGCGCGGCGCGTGGGCTGGCGCGGCGGCGACGACGGCGTGGCAGCGGCCCGGCGCGCGGCACTGTTGACTGCGGCGGCGGCGGCCAGGGATCGCCACACCAAAGCGTCTTTTAGCGGCGGCCGGCCCTCAGGCCGCGTCCGAACGCTTCTTCGTTCATTCGAGTATTGGCACTCACACGGTGTTCCGCCTCTCCCTTCGGCGGCACCTGAGCGGGCGGTGAGGTGGCGACGATGCGTTGCCGGCGGCGATCTAGCGTCTCGCGGCGGTCGTTACCATCGGACCCAACACCTCGGTCGTCGCTTACATCGGAAGGTAATACTCGCGGTCGTCGTTCGTCTCGGAATGCCGAGTCTCGCGTTCGCAGCAACCTCCCTTGCTCGCGAGATCACATGTCTCACCCCCGCCTAGTGTTCGACTATTGGCGCAGCCAAACCGCGTGATGCGCGCCGTCCAATTTCCATGGGTCCATCGACGGTTGGAACCCGATTTCGAGTGGGAGTTCACGTCACCACGATTTCCGAGAAGACGCTGGGTGTGCTCTGACGCAGCGCTCGGAAATACCAGAGGTGTGGCAAACGGTATTGAACAAAGGGAGGCGCTCCCATCGGCGGCCGGCGGCGACCCTTCGCGCACTCAGGTAGCGGAGAAACGCACATTTTCAGCCAGCTAAGTTTTCCCGGACTCCCTGTTATATAAAATATTCATCTCGCACACGCCGAAATTAGTACGTGTGCGACCGTCCCATTACAATATATAATGAATTAGTTTATGTTTGCATTGTATACATTTAAAAAAATATTTAATACGCCTGTAACAAGTAATGTACTTCAGCTTCCGGGTCAATGACCCCCATCTCGATCAGGTTTTTGTCCAGTTTCCCTGATCCATAGAGCAAATGCTGAGATGGCCCCTTGTTTTGCTTCTGGACGTAAATGTAGCTTCACTGTGCGCACGTTTTGTTGAGCACTCCTTTTGCTTGTAGTTCATTTACAGTTGAAATTGATTTTCTATAACTCGGGAAAAAACATTTTTCAAATATCTTTATTTTTCTAAAATAATTATTTTCTAAATTAATTTTTTCGTTTTCGTTTTTTTTATTTTTTTTTATATTCTGGCCCTCAAGAAAATGTGCGCAGATAAATTTCTTTCCCCACACGTCATATACAGTTTTTACTGTTTTTTGACTAAATAAATAAATAAATACCATATAGGTCGTCTAGGATGGACCATTGCAGGTCGGTTGAAAGAGAAGGGCTGCAAAGAACTAAATCAATACACGTGCTCGAGTTTGTGGCGACGGCAAAATGAGTTGCTTCACCAGAGTTCAGAATAACCAAGTCCGCTGTGTCTATTACTGATTCAAAGATACTGCCTCTCGGACACGTGCGGGAAGAACCCCAGAGAGGACTGTGGGCATTCACATCGCCGACTATCATAAATGGAGAAGGCAGTTGATTTATCAACCCTAAGAGTTCGTCTGCTGATATAGTCAGACCTGGAGGGATATAAATGTTGCACACAGTAAGTGTGAGGGATGGGAGGTGCACCTGCACACATACTGTTTGAAAGTCAGTCTGAAGAGGTACCTCTGTAGATAGCAGCGAATCATGCACCAGTGAAGCAACTCCGCCATGAGTGCAGAGACCATCATCCACATCGAACCTGTACGAAGAAAATCCGCGAAAAGATAGAGGGCGATGTGGGGTAAGGTGTGTCTCTTGAAGACAAATCACCATAGGATTGTGACGGGACACCAACAGTTTAAGGTCGTCCCGTCGCGAGGAGAAACCATTTGCGTTCCATGACATTAGAGCCATGGTAGAATTAACTTTCTTTTTTCTTCCGACGTTGGGAGCCGGATGCACGAGACTCCTCCCCAACGGGAGCCTCCCCAAAACAGAAACCTCCTGGGTGTTGCCAGGGGGGCTGGATGCTCGCTCAGAGCTAGTTTCAAAAGTTGTAGTCGGTCGCGACTTGGAAGGTCCTTTTATGTTGGGGTTTGGTGTCCGTCTGACGTCAACTTCCGTCGATACAGTTTTTGTTGTCGATTTCGTGGACTGTGCTGGTTGGACTTTTTTGTGTACCTTATATTTTGTGGGGATTATTATTCTCCCACCCTCAAGGGAAGATGTATCCCCAGGGAGGTCTACTGGTGACACTTGGCAACCAAAACTCACTACTTGCGGGGCAGCGCGTTCTGTTTGGCAGCCCGCTGCTACCCTCGGAGATTTCGCTTTCACAGTGGCAGAAAACGAGCGCGAGAGGTCGACTGGGTTCCTCGCATGGAACCGACGTTTGGCTTCAGGGAAAGACACTTTTTCCACGACTCTTATCTTTTGGATGTCACGCTCTTTCAAAAAGGTGGGGCATTGATTATAATTTGCCGGGTGGGCACCTTCGCAGTTTACGCAATGCGGTGTAGTGGAGCAAGGTCCAGGTTCGTGAGATGGTTTACCACAGTTATCGCACACTGGGGTATCTGCCATGCACCGCTGTTGTGTATGGCCGAATCGTTGGCACTTGAAGCACCGCAAAGGATTGGGCACATACTGTCGCACGCGGAGGTAATAAAAACCGCACGAGATATTCCGGGGCAAAGTAGGGAGGTTGAATGTTAGGATAAGAGTGGAAGTGGGGATTTCTCGCCCATGCTCCCTCCTCTTAATTCTATAAACATCTGTCACACCCTGACTCTTGAAGAAAGCAACCAGATCTTCCTCGCTCTCTGTTGAGAAGTCAACATGATTGACCACTCCCTTACAAAGATTGAGTGTTGGGTGAGTGGTCACCTCCACCTGGAGGCCGGCAATCTGCTTCGTCTTCATAATTCTATCAATCTGTTCATCCGTTAGCGCTTCAAAAAGAATGGTGCCATTCCTTTGACGCACTACGGCTTGCAATTTTCCATATTTTTCCTCTATTGCTCGCGCCAAAACGCACTGCACTAACCATTTTAAATGATTTACCTTCCTCAGCGCATGCCATGAGGAGGAATCTAGGTTTCTTTGGTCTATCTTCTTCATTGAAAAAGAAACTATTCAAATCAAGGTTTCTTTCCGGACATCTCCTCTTCCTTGCGAAAGAGGGCGGGGGAGAAGGTTTAGTTTCCATAAAGATGGATCAGGTTCATCCTCGTGGTCCCCACCCACCACGGAGCCCAACAAGGGGACACTCCATCGGAGTGCCAGGGTTGCCACGAGGATATAGTGGGGGAATAACACAGCGCTGCACCACCGTGTATCCCCCCGCTCACCCTGGAGTTCAGTACAAGACCTAGGCCAAGCCGATTGGGTTAGCTCCCGACCGCCCGTCTAGAAGAGTCCGAGGCCAAAGCAAGCGTATTGAGGCCTACAGGGAATGTTCCCAAAAATACGTACACAACGTATCCCTCAGTGCAAGCCGAACGTAGCACAAGGTGAGTGTTTGGGAAACAAACAGACCCCTCAACCGCCAGGACACACATTCCCTCCGACACGGGTCGCCATGCACGGCAAACACATGGGTGGGCGTTCAGCATACAGAGAAGGCCAGTGAGGAAGAAAAAGGAGTGAAAAGAACGTATATGACATGAAATGAGAAGCAAGAAGATGAAAAAAATGGAGAAAGGAACACTTGAGAGCCTTCTCTGCATCCCCCCGTCAGGACGTGGACCAACCCACTTCGACGGGATAATCATGGAGTAGCGCAAGCTTGGAGTAAGGGCGGCGTAGTTACCATGGCAACCGCTGTTCCCAGTCGACCACTAGTTTAAGCTCAGAGTAAGCGTGAAGTAGCGCAAGTCCGTGGCAATTCACAGCGAAGGAGGTTAGAATATATGGAGATGACATTATCCTCAGAAAGTGAAGGTCTTTTGATGAGAGCACTCCGGTCGGGCGCGATGTTTTGTTGACAAAACATCTCAATTAACTCGGCTCGCAAGCTTTGTACTTGCATACGCCCAGTTTACGGCTTTGTGCCAATGTGAAATAGTGTTTGGGGTTATTTATTTTTAATTTTATTTTCTTGGGAATAAATGTTATAAATTAACATTTAATATTAACGTTTTTTTTCAAAACAAACAAAAGATTCAAAATTGGAACATTTTTCTCCAACATGAGTGTTTTTTAGTGCATCTCTCTTTACATGTAGGCCTAAATTTAGTAGATAAATCCAATTCTGTTCCAGTTCATGGGAGAATACCCATATCCAAAATGTAATGAAATGGCGAAGTTTTCATTGGTTTATTAGAGAGTCATACTATTATCACACTACATTTTGATGGCATTCATCCATTGCAGCACTGGTGTTCTAAGAATTTTGTGGCATAAATCCGATTTTTTAGTTAGCATTAAGGTAAATAAGCTACAGGTTGGAGCCTCAGAGCCCAAGAGGTCTAAAAAAGTCTTAAAGAAAGTGGCAAAGCTAAAAAAGGTTATGAAAATATGCAAATTTTTATTTAGTTGCAGTTCAGAAATACAAATTAATTAAATTTGATAATCGCACTGTTAGAGTTGAAAATAGATTTATTCGAAGACCACCATATTCATTCTCATCTATTTCAACTTCTTGAGTAGATGACAACATTTTTCATGCCAAAATCCATCACAGCAGCTGACTCAAATGGTTTCTTTTCATACACCCAACATCTAGCTTTTTAAGTACAAACAATTTAAAATAATATAATGGGACAGACAATTCAGTCCAGTGTGTTCTTTATTTAGTAAATTCAAGAGTTAAAAACAAGTATTGAGTTTACTGTGGGACAAGACAAATTCAATTCGCTAACAGTAAGGTTCAGTGAAAATTATAAGCTCTGAGGTTTATCTTTCAAGAATACTATTTCTGATTTTATAAACAAAATATTACATTAACAGCATTTTTAGTAAGTTTTTGTCAGTTATGGTGTTGATATTGCAGCTAATTTGACCTACAGACATTACATTATATGATAATTGTCATCAATTTTTAAACTAAATATTTGAATAAAACTATTATTTGAGGCATGTTGTATTTGTTTAATTAATTTTTAATAAAAGGGGTAAAATATCCTCTTTAAGAAATGTTATTTTCACTGTAAAAAGGAGGGGGTCCCAAAAATATTTTAGTTTGGTGCCTTGAAAATGGTAAATCCACTGTTCCATAGAGAGACAACAAAAGTAACATTTTCATGAAATGATTTTGCAGTAAAGGTACCTAATAGTAAAGTGAAAGGAAAACTGAAAAAGAAGGAAATTTTTATAAAAATATTTTTTATTATTTATTATCCATTAGAAAACATTTTAAAAATTAAAAATTTGTGCCATCTTGGAATTGAATCTTCCTCAGACCTTAAGAAATTTTTATATTAATTATTTATCATCATTGGTTTTTAAAAAAAGATTAAATTGATATTAGAAAAAATTCTTTAATTTTTTTAAAAATATGTACCGATTGATGTGGCTTTAGACAGAGAGTTACATTTGAGCAGGTATTTTCTGTAATTCTCTGTGGCAAGTTACTGCTTACTGCTGTTACTGTTACTGCAACAGTTTCACAATAATATTCCAAAAATATGTATGAGTTTTTTAATTTAAAAATTTGGTGTGAAAACCAGTTTTTAGATAGATGATTTTAAAGTATATTCTTAAGTCACTTTGCAAACTAAGCTGTATCAACTTGCACTTCTCTTATTTTCCCCACCTAATTTTGTCTTCAGTCGGCATTGATCCTGCACGGGATTCAACTTTTATGAAGCTGCTGTTGGTGGCATGTCTTTAACTGATTTTTTTTGCAATTATTGTGGTAGAGGAATTCATGTTGAAGTCATATATTGGTTGATGCAATCTTTGCAAAAATTTTATTGAAGATTTCCTTTAAGCATATTGTGATATACCAGAATATTACAAATTTTATTTAATAATATTAGCTGTACATGGGGTGGATAAATGGGTATGCAATATGGCGGTATACGGCCTTAGCAACGACAGCGCAGAGGTTGGCAAGGTCAACAAACTGTACACAGGCCTTGAAGATGTCAGGACGCTGGCTAGATAGCTAAAGAAAATAAGATGTGATTGGTTCAAAAACGAATGACTGACGGGGGTCGTGGCTACTTGGGTTCGTAAGAGACGCACGGGATGGCTAGTGAAGATTAGACAGTCTAATTTTGCCGCTGTGTTTTGAAAAAATAGAATGAGGGACGCTTACCGAACCATAAAGGGTTAAAGAACACATTGAACAGAACATTCTGATTCTGGGTGTCGTGGAGTGAAGATCGCGGATTTTGATAGTAGATGACGTGGTGTAAAGATCGTTTGCGGACATTATATTAGGAAAGTGGGACTTGTATATTTTTTTGTGAGAGAAGTAATAGTTTTTTCGGACTCTGAGAATTATTTGCCAGAAGTGAATTCGCGGAGGACTTGCACAGTTTTTCGGATATTGCAGTTGAACTTTAATGTTTTACATAACCAGTGGGAAAGATTAGGAACTGGGAGCATCGGATAAGAACTGATAAGTAGTTTATGCAGTGTGGACTGGACGTATCAGCAGCAGCGCAAGACCGGAAGAAAGAAGCGAAACTTGGAACCAACAACGGTCAAGTGAGAAGCGACTACGGAGCGTCGACAAACAAAACGGTAAAGAAATACTGCAGTACAAAAGAGATAACGTATTTAAAAGGTCATGACCATAAAATTAATTGTTAAAACTTAACGTTAAATAAATTATTGAATTTTGTTCTTGGAAATGAAAGGAGTTTTCATTTGTCAATCATAATCTTTAATTAGTTGGAAGCATATAATTATTACATTTCAGATTCCACGCCATACTGTATAGTTGGCAGATCAGGTAATCGGCTATCGAGGCGATAGCGAGTGTTTGTATCCGGACCCATCGACCCAAGCTAGCTGGATGTTTATACAATTTTGTTTAAATTAGATGGGAAAACTTTGGTAGTAATTAATGTAACCTGTTTCTGGCGCCCAAATCTTAATATAAATTTGGAACAGGCCATAATTACAACCACACTCTTGATGAGACGATGATAAAGATATATTTCAATATTCCCTAAATAACACTGCAATGATTAATTTGCGGTAAAGTTTTTGGCCTCCCTCACGTTTTTAATTTTGTTGTTGACTGTATCACTATAACTATAGACAGAACAGTTTTCATCTATTCCTTGTCAGAGAATTTCTTCTTCTCAGATCCATTAAAAAAACATCGTTAATACTTCTGTTCAATAAATTGGAATTAAATCTTATAGTTAGATTCTCTAAAGCATTTCATTTCCATTTCTTCATGTACTCTCAATTTTCAATTGGATTCATTGAAAATACCTTTTATTATTTTTTTGAAGCTATCATAATTTCTCAATGACATTAAATTAAAGGTACAATTGTAATAATACTTGGCTTCAAGCTCATGAGGAACATTCAGTTCAACTTCAGACAGAAATTAAGCAATTTTTTTTATTTACCCTGTCACTTAATGAACTCTTGGGAGGCCTAATATTCTTTCCATGTTTGTTTTGCTTTATCGCGTTCATCTTTCTATCTATTCACCCAAACCAAGTATTATATTTGCAACACGTTCCTTAGCGAAATATCAATGTATGATAAATATAAAATATATTACGAAAGATAGATTTCAGGCAAATGGTCAAATTATCCTATTGCTTAACATAAGGGGCTTCATTTTCGGCTGTGACGAATGTCTTCTCCGTATATTCATATTTCTAACCTCCTTGTTTACAACAAAGGGCGGATGCTGGACACCGAAACCTGATGCAAAGACGTCTTTGCGATGATTTATTAATGATTTAATTTATTAATAGGTGTCAAAGAATACAAAAAAAAACTTTAGCAACAAAAGCAAAGCGCACATAACACAAGTAAATGTTACAACAGCACTGCTAATGATTCTACTGTAATTTTGTTTTTTTTATTCACAAAGGCACGCGTTACGTGTGCGCACCACGAATTCGTGGCGTGGCGTGAACAAAAACCTCGCGTAGTCAGTGTTACCAACGAACGAACGAAGTATTCGTTCCCGGGTTTCAAGGCACCATAAAATGTCAAAGAATACAAAAAAAACTTTAACAATTTCACAAAACTCTTGCAGTGTTGCGAAACACAAAATTAAAGGCACACACTGACCAAGCGATGCTACCTGACTAACACAGCAAGCAAAAACCAAATGAATGTAACATTGAAAGGTTACGAGGCACACATGGCTGGGTTGTCGAACCACACCACTGTCACAGCACCACCGCTCCTACAAATCACACCGCTGTCTAGTAGAGGGTCTCTAATGCAGAAAGCGTGAAAAATGCCCTTCACCGCCGTGGATGCTTCATGCTCCCGGTCCACCATAACTCCTTCCGCTTGGCCCACACTCCACCAGCTGTGTCGCCCGCTGTCCGCGCCTCTTCTCTGGCGCTGCCCCGGGTTCCGATCCCGGGCAGGGCGCAGAGGGGCGGGCAGCCGGCTAGCTGGCGGCGGGGGGCGGACGTAGGCGGGGGGAGAGATACGGCGCGACGGTGTTGGTGGCGGCGGTGACGGTGGTGATGTAGTGACGTCACCGGTGTCGGCGGCGAGGGTAGCTGATTGCATCCTGGCAGGGCGGCGGAAGAACTGTCACATGCATCAAGGCGCGGGGAAACAATGATTTAATTAATGTCTTCATTCCATTTCATTGATTGATGGATTGATGGATTGATTGATTGATGATCGATTGATTTTTTTTAAGTGGGACGCGCGAATTTTGGAATTGGCGCCCCCATGACACCCTGGTCTAGCATGGAACTCCCATAATTTAGCGGGAAGTACCCCAAAGAGTGCCCAGGTGGGCGGAAGTCGCAGGAACTTGTCCGCGCCGAGCAAAATGTGCTAACAATAGGTTATAATGATAAGCAATATGATCGATACATAAACGTAACTATCGATTGAACATCCGACTTACGAAGTCGACACGAGGTTTTTAGGCGTTGCCAAACGTTGTTTGTGAAGTAACGCCGGCGTAGATACTCCTCGCTTACTCCGCGTTTATTAGTAGAAAGTTACTCTTCCCTTACTTCACGCTTACTCTGGAAGTAGTTACTTCCGAAGTAAACGTGTTACTCTTGGCTTAAACCAAACCTCTATTAGTAAGGCTGAAACAGTTTTAAACTGTTTTTGACGTAAATAAATAAATATTTGTTCGTTCATTATACATGAATTTAGCAAACTTTTAAATGGCGGAATTCATGTAGCATACAATTATCTAAAAGGAACCATTGTTTTTATGTATTTTAGGAATTTCACAAGCTCTACAAATAAGTGTGGAAGTAGAAAAAAAACCAACTATATTCCGCCTTTGTGTTATATATGTCTGTCCCGTCTGTGAAAAATATCTTTCAAATCTACAACAACTACACTTGGTATCCTTTTTTTCTTAATTAATATTTAGTAATACAATATATCCAAAATTTTTTTTATGAGAATCCTTTATTATTATCGACCAATTACATAACGGTTTGAAGTCTAACTTGCCAATGGAACACAATGGGACACCAGTTCCCTCACTAAGTAACCTGAAGATGTTACAAAACAACTTACGAAACTTTGTGGAATAAGTGTGTGGGGGAATGAGGTTGTGAGAGAGAGAGAGAGCAACGGACCTTTTTGTTGTATTCCGGAAATATCCTGTTCTCCTTCCCCCAACACCTTCAATAGTCCAACTTATTTAGAGAGATTCGAAGGACCAGCTTTGGACAGGTTGCATCTGTTGTCTGTGATTACTGCTATTGTACTTTAAGGAAAGTAAATTTGTGAGTGACATAAAACACATATATTAAATTCAAGCATAATAGGCAAGTAAGAGATACATTGTTTGATCAACATTTGCACAGTTACACATGCGGACATTTTCTTCCGCTCGCGGCAGGGGACACGAGGCAGAAAGGCTCGCCATGAAGAAGCTGTCATAGTCTGGCGCTCGCCAGAAACACCATCACATAACACGTGGCACAGGCAGCATTTCAGGCAGCGTTGATGGATTCCCTTCGCGTTAGGCAACACAAGGGAGAGGCTCGTATGAAGAGATTGCAGCTTACTATTGCTAAACGCTGCACCTTGAACTGAACACGTAGCATGTGTCAAAACCACGTTCTGCGAGCATTTCACAGACTAGACCTTAAACTGAACATGTAGCACATGTCGAAAACGACGTTCTACGAGCATTGCATTCACGAGGCTTGCTGCCACGAGGCTGAGAGCAGACTGCACTTTAAACTGAATACGTAGCACGTGTCGAAAACAACGTTCACGAGGCTTGCTGCCTCGAGGCTCAGACCAGACTGCACTTTTAACTGAACATGTAGCACATGTCGAAAACAACGTTCACGAGGCTTGCATTCACGAGGCTTACTGCCAGGAGGCTCACATCAGACTGTACTTTGAACTGAATATGTAGCACATGTCGAAAACAACGTTCTACATTTGCATTCACGAGGCTTACTGCCAGGAGGCTCACACAAGACCCTACTTTGAACTGAATATGTAGCACATGTCGAAAATAACGTTCTACGTTTGCATTCACGAGGCTTACTGCCAGGAGGCTCACACAAGACTACTTTGAACTGAATATGTAGCACATGTCGAAAACAACGTTCTACGTTTGCATTCACGAGGCTTACTGCCAGGAGGCTCACACAAGACTGAGCTCCGGATGCGTCGGGTGACGCACGAAGAAAAACTCGCAGCCAATGAGCGAGTGTCATTGGAAATTGAGCTTTAATGATTAAAATGAAAACGTTCAAATTTTATAAATTTAGCGAATGTTTTAATCGAGATTTTGAATTTGGTGAATTTTGAACCTGGTGAATTTATTTTAAACGCATTATTGATTTGATTTGATTTTGTAATTTTATGTGACAGCGATTACAATTTCTCGGAATCGCTGTGGCTGATTGATTGTTGTTTTCGCTTTGTGCCGGAATGAAGCTGATAAATGTTACTGCTCAATTATTTTACAGACGTGCTTTCTTAAAATTTTAAGGAGCCGTATTCGCTCCGCTGTCCCCCCAGAAATATTATAATTAATATTATTTGTTATATTATTATGTAGTGTGCTCCGACATACACCCCCACAGAAAGCATATTGCTTTCGATATAAGAATGGAGGAGCAGTTGGCTATTTGGGTGGGAATATGAAAGTAGAAGGAGTGGTAAGGAAGGCCGAGGCCTGTGGATTGATTGATTGAATAGGGTTTAGAGGGCGCTTCGACTGCTGTGGTCATTTGCGCCCATGCCAGAGTATTTGGAGAAAAGAATATTCAGTGTTGCATATGTAACTTACTCACTGTTTAAAAGCATGTACATTGGCTAAAAAGAAGGCTCGAATTCTGCTTCAGGCATACTTGTAGAAATGGCAGAAGGAAAATAGAAAAAGGGCGCGTAAAATTTATCTTAAAACGTAAAATTGGCTGTAAAGGGGCCAAAAAACAACATAAAACATTGTTATCTTTCAAATAAAATTATATATTCTGCTTTCTCTCAAAAAACAAAAAAGTTTTGAGAGCGCAGAATCGTCTTCCCCGAGCACCACTTGTAGCGAGTTGCCCAGGTCATGTCTTCGTCGACTGCCAACAAATTTCCTACAGTACAGCAGGACGTGTTCCACGGAAAGAACAGTCTTGCACGAGTCACAGATGGGGCGAGTTTCATTTCGAAGAATGAAGCCGTGAGAGAAATGGCAGTGTCCGATACGAAGACGGGTTAAAATCACTTCTTCGCGCCTACAGGACCGTGATGAGGAGCGTCAGGGATACACAGAATTCTTTATCGCACTTAGTTTGAAAGTGCTATTGTGCCACTCTGTTTGCCACGCTCTAAGCACGGATCGTTTCAAGAAAGCCTGAACATCGGACAATGGCACAGAAGGGATGTCGATACGAGTTTTACGAGTCGGTGATTTCGCCGCCTGGTCGGCCAGTTCATTCCCTCTGATACTCACGTGGCCTGGGACCCAACTAAGTACCAGGTCATAGCGGCGGGACAGAAGACGATGAATCAGGCTTTGAACGGATAAGGTCAGGTAGTCTGACGAAGGACGGGAGACAGCTTGAAGAGAGCTGAGAGAATCGGAACAGATAACTACTCGCCGCAACGTCGCTGATTCAATGTATTTTAGGGCCCCAAAGATTGCAAACATTTCGGCAGTGAAAATACTGCATTTGGAGTGAAGCCGAAATGATTTGGTGGCCCTGATACAGTAAAAACCACATGCCACTGCGTCGCTGCACGATGAACCATCCGTATATAAGAATAAATGATCCGGATAGGATTCTCTCATTTCCAGAAACTGCTTCTGGTAAACCAGAGGACTAGTAGTTTGTTTGGGCAGATGGGAGAGTCTGAAGTCAATACTGGGAAGGAGGAGTTTCCAAGGGGGGATCCCGTCACTTGTGGGTTTCACAGGGGTGGGAAGTTCTACATTTAATTCCCGGAGAAGGTTTCGTAATCTAATACCTGGGGGATGGGGTAACGATGTTCGAAGAATGTACGAGGACTCATACTTTGGGTGGATGATTATACGACGACAAGGGTGGTCAACCAGTCCCGACACTTTAGCCCCATAAGAGGCTAATAAAATATCTCGCCTTCGGCTCAGAGATGGTTCTCCAGCTTCGGCCAAGAGGCATTCGATTGATTGATTAATTAAGGTTTAGAGGGCGCTTCAACTGCCAAGGTCATTGGCGCCCATGTCGAAGTATTTTAAAAAAGGGAATAGGTTCAGTATATGTTACAGATGGAGCCTACCCTCTAATTAAAATCATATACATAAAGAGAGACTTGAATTCTACATCGAGTATTCAAGTAGTAGGACAGAAAGAATATATAACAAACACGTAAAATTCATAGTAGAACTAAAAGTTGGCTGTAAAGGGGCCAAAAATAAAACAACAAAAAAGTAAAACACTATTCTATTCTCTCAAATAAGATTATATATTCCGCTTTCCCTCAAGAAGCAAAAAACTTTTGAGAGCGCGGAATCGTCATCCCCGAGCACCTCCCTTAGCGAGTTGCCCAGGCCATGTCTTCGTCGGTTGCCTAAATATTTCCTGCAGTTCAGGAGGACGTGTTCCACAGACAGAACCGTCCCGCATGAGTCACATACGGGAGGAGTTTCTCCTCGGAGGAGGAAACCGTGGGAAAAATGGCAGTGTCCAATTCGAAGACGGGTTAAAATTACTTCCTCACGCCTAGAGGAGCGAGATGAGGAACGCCAGGGAATTACAGAGTTCTTTATCCCACTTAGTTTAAAATTGGTATTGTGCCACTCTGTTTGCCACGCTCTAAACAGAGATCGTTTCAAGTAAGCCTTAACATCGGACAATGGCACAGCAGGAACGTCGATACGAGTATTACGAGTAGCAGACTTCGCCGCCAGGTCGGCCAGCTCATTCCCTGTGATTCCCACATGGCCTGGAACCCAACTAAGAACCAGGTCATAGTTGCGGGACATGAGACTATGAATCAGGTTTTGAACTGATTTTGTCAGGTAGTCTGACGAAGGCCGGGAGACAGCCTGAAGAGAACTGAGAGAATCAGAACAGAGAACTACTCGCTGCAGCGTCGTTGACTCGATGTACATTAGGGCTTTGAGTATTGCATACATTTCAGCAGTGAATGTACTGCACTGTGAATGAAGACGATATGATTTGGTGGCCCAGATGCAATGAAAACTACACGCCACTGCGTCATTGTGCGATGACCCGTCCGTGTACAAGAATAGATGATCCGGATAGGCTTCCCTCATATCCTGAAACTGCTTCTGGTAAACCAGAGGGCTAGTATTTTGTTTGGGAAGATTGGAGAGTCTGAGGTCAATATTGGGGGGAAGGAGTTTCCAGGGGGAATCAGGTCATTTGGGGGTTTCACAGGAGTGGGAAGATCGACATTAAGTCCCCGCAAAAGATTTCGCAATCGAATGCCTGGGGGCTGGGGTAGCGATGTTCGAAGAATATAAGAAGATTCATATTTTGGACGAGTGATTATTCGGCGACAAGGATGATTAAAGAGTCCTGACACTTTAGCACCATAAGACGCTAATAGAATATCTCGCCTTATTTTTAAGGATGGCTCCCCAGCGTCAGCTAGAATGCACTCGATTCGGCTGGTGCGATACGCGCCTGTTGAGAGGCGAATACCTGCGTGGTGTATGCTGTTGATAGGTCGAAGGGTGGAAGGAGCTGCAGAACCATACACTTCACTACCGTAATCCAATGCTGAGCGAATGAGTGCTCTGTATAACCGCAGTAGGGTAATGCGGTCGGCTCCCCATGAAGTGCCACTAAGCATTCGAAGAAGATTGAGGGGGGAGACGCATCTGGTTTGCAATGTGCGGATATGAGAGCGCCACGTGAGGGACTTGTCAAAAGTCAGCCCCAGAAACCTGGCAGAGTCAGTGAATGGAAGCTGATTTCCTCCCAAGTACAGGATTGGATCGCTATGCAAATGGTATATTCTGCAGAAGTGCAGTCCAGTGCATTTAGTAGGTGAGAACTTGAAACCTGTCGACATGCTCCATTCATGCAGCTTGTTGAGCACCAGTTGGAGTTGTCTCTGGATCACACTTATGCTGCTGGATGAACAAAAAATGGCAAAATCATCTACAAACAGCGATGCCTTCACAGGTTCCCTCACGACCGACGCTATACTATTTATGGCTATGGCAAACAGAGTGACACTTAGTACCGAGCCTTGGGGGATGCCGTTTTCAAGGGGGTGACTGTTAGACAGTTTGTCACCGATGCGAACTCTGAAAGATCTGTCCGATAAGAAATTTTGGAGGAATAAGGGGAGCTTCCCCCTGAATCCCCACGAGTGCAAGGTTCGCAGAATGCCATACCTCCAAGTGGTGTCATACGCCTTTTCTATATCGAATAGTACGGCGACAAGGTGTTGTCTCAGAACGAACGAGGTTGAAATTTCCGTTGCCAAAGCGACGAGATGGTCAAGGGTAGACCGGTGTTTCCTGAAACCGCACTGAATTGGTGCCAGTAGGTTTCTGCACTCCAAGGTCCAGACCAAGCGCTGGTTTACCATCCGTTCCAGCACTTTGCAAACGCAGCTGGTGAGAGAGAGAGGTCGGTAGCTCGATGACAGCGACCGATCCTTTCCCTCCTTCAGAGCTGGGATAACTATGGCTTCTCGCCATACAGCAGGGATGGTGTGCTCTTCCCAGATGCGATTATAAAGGCGGAGGAGAAATTGCATCGCCACATCAGGAAGATGTTGTAACATTAGGTTGTGTATTTCATCAGGACCTGGGGCAGTTTGTCTGGCCAATGCAAGAGCAGAGCGCAATTCCGATATGGAGAAAGGTGTGTTGTAATCTTCACACGCTCTGCAGAAGAAATCCAACGGACGGCTCTCCATCCTTTCTTTGATCAAAAGAAAGTCAGGAGCGTAGTTCGCCGAATTTGACATGGCTTCATAGTGCGCGGCGAGTTCCTCTACAATCATATCTGGGGATGTAATAATTTCTCCGTTTTTCAGGAGACCTGGCACCGTATTTGGTAAAGAGTGTCCTCTTATCTGTCGAATTTTTCTCCATACCAGGCGTGGTGGCGTGTGACAATTGAGAGACGAAACGTACGCTCTCCACGATGCATTTTTGCTCTCTAAGATAGTTCTTCTAGCCTTCGCCCTGCATCTTTTATACTCGATTAAGTTATCCACTGTTGGATAGTGTCTGAGACGTGCCAGTGCCTTTTTCCGAGCACTGACCGCTCTCGAGCAGTTCTCATTCCACCACGGAACGAAAGGGTGTCGCGGTTTACCACTTGCCTTCGGAATTGCAGTGGAAGCGGCAGCGAGTACAGCGCTATTAAAATGTTCTGTCATTTCGTCCACATTTCCGAAGGGACCGTCTGACAGGTTAACATTATTCTGGAATGTCGACCAGTCAGCTCGTCGCACGATCCATTGAGGGGGCCGTGCACAGCTACGGCGAAGATGATCAATGTGGACAATCGTGGGGTAATGGTCGCTTCCATAAAGATCTTCTAATATGGTCCACCGCACAGCAGTAGCAAGTGAAGAGCTGCAAAGGGCTACATCAATAGCCGTGCTAGAATTCGTAGCTACGGCAAAATGAGTTGGTTCCCCAGTGTTGAGAATAGCCAAATTCATGGTGTCGATGACTGATTCCAAAATAGCACCTCTTTGACACGTACGAGAGGAACCCCAAAGAGGGCTGTGGGCGTTTACATCACCCACAACCAAGAAAGGTGTGGGCAATTGGTTTATTAGACTTAGAAGGTCATCAGCCGACACCGTTTGTCTTGGGGGAATATAGATATTACATACGGTGAGTGAGAGGGACGGCAGATATACCCGCACACAAACTGTTTGAAGGTCAGTGTGAACAGGGATTTCCGCAGAATGCAGCGAATCCTGGACCAAAGTAGTAACTCCGCCGTGAGCGCGAAGGCCGTCATCGACATCAACCCTATAAGGAGTGAAACCGCGAAAGTGTATGGACCGTGATGGAGAAAGATGCGTTTCCTGTAAGCAGAAAATTGACGGTGTATAACGGGACAATAAGAGTTTTAATTCGTCCCGTCGGAGAGAAAATCCGTTCAGATTCCAGGATAGGAGAGCCGTTGTTTAAAAAGTTAAGAAGATTTCTTCTTTTCCTTTTTTCGCCTCTGCCGCCCGAAGGAGCGAGTGTCCACCCCGGCTGAAGTTTCCTCCGAGGCAGACTCATCCTGACCACTGCTCGACAGGCTGAGAGATCGCTCAGAGCGAGTTTCAGGAGTCGGGGTAGGTGGTCGGAGTTTGGAGGATCTATCGTTTTTCTTGTCCAGGCCAGCAGGCCGTGTGACATCAGCCTTCTTGCGCGGCTGAGAAGTGGATACTTGTTCTGTCTTCGTCTGTGTTGTCTTCTTGGGTTGTGTTTTGTATTTTGTGGGGATTATTATTTTCCCACCTTGCAGAGGCGATGTCTCCTCAGGGAAGTCCACTGGGGATACCTGGCAACAGAAGTTCGCTACTGGGGGAGTAGCAAGGGAAGACTTAATACTCGTCGCTTTGACCGTGTTCGCCAGAGTGCTAGAGAAAGAACGCCTGAGATCCACAGGGTTCTTCACCAGGTATCGGCGTTTCGCTTCCGGAAAAGATACCTTCTCCGTCACCCTAATCCTTTGAATCTCCCTCTCTCTCAGATATGTGGGGCACTTGTTGGAGTTGGCCGCATGGTCTCCTTCACAATTTACACATCGGGCTGGTGATGTACAAGGGTTGGGATCATGCGCGGAATTACCGCACTTTGCGCATGCAGGGCTTACGGCCATGCACCTTTGTTGAGTATGACCGAACCTCTGACACTTAAAGCAGCGCAGGGGATTCGGCACATACTGCCGCACGCGAAGGTTATAATAACCACAGCTAACATACTCTGGGAGAGAAGGGAGATTAAACGTCAGGATCAAGGTAGAAGTGGGGATCTCTTTCCCATTCTCCTTCCTCCTGATCCTGTACACCTCCGTTACACCGTAGCTCTTGAAAAAGGAAAGAAGTTCATCCTCGTTTTCAGTCGCAAAGTCTTCATGGTTGACCACTCCCTTACATAGGTTAAGGGTAGGGTGAGTGGTCACTTCCACTTGGAGGCCGGCAATCTGTTCAGTTTTTAAAATCTTTTCTATTTGTTCGTCGGTGCGTGCTTCAAAGAGAATTGTACCATTTCTTTGTCGCACGACCGCTTGAAGCTTTCCAAAACTCTCCTCAATTGCTCGCGCAAGGCGGACCGCACTAACACTTTTGAAAGTTTTTTCAGTTTCCGAGCAAGACATCAACAGAAACCGAGGCTTTCTTGGTTTATCTTCTTCCCGGAGGAAGAAGCTATTTAGATCAACTGTTCTGTCACATCTCCTCTTCCTTGCAGAAGAGGGCAGGGGGGGTTGTTGAGTATCCATGAGATGGATATAAATTCATCTCCGTGCTCCCCACCCACCATGGAGTCCAACAAGGGGACACCCCACTGGGGTGCCAGGGCTGACACGAAGATATAGTAGGGGAATGTCACAGCGCTGCACCGCCGTGGATCCCCCCGCTCACCCTGGAGTTCAGTGCAAGACCTAGTCCGAGCCGATTGATCGGGAGTGGGTTAGCTCCCGACCGCCCGTCTAGAAGAGTCCGAGGCCAAAGCGAGTGTATTGACACCTACAAGGAATGTTCCCCAAAAATACGTAGACGTACCCCTTAGTGCAAGCCAAAAAAACATAGCACCAGGACTAGTTGGGAAACAAACAGGTCTCTCAACTGCCAGGACACACATTCCCTCCGACACGGGTCGCCATGCACGGCAAACACATGGGTGGGCGTTCAGCATACAGAGAAGGCCAGTGAGGAAGAAAAAGGGGTGAAAAGAATATACGTGACATGAAATGAAAAGCAAGACGATGAAAAAATGGAGAAAGGAACACTTGAGAGCCTTCTCTGCATCCCCCCGTCAGGACGTGGACCAACCCACCTCGACGGGAAGAGGCATTCGATGCGACTCGTGCGGTAGGCGCCTGTACTAATTCTTATACCGGCGTTGTGAATGGTATTTAATGGCCGGAGGGTTGATGGTGACGCTGACCCATATACAATACATCCATAATCCAAAAAGAGCGGATGAGGGTTCTATACAAACGCAAGAGACACACACGGTCAGCTCCCCAAGAGCTGCCTGTAAGGGTGTGGAGGAGGTTCAGAGGTGAGACACATCGGCTCTTCAGTTTACGTAGATGATTTCGCCAAATTAGACTCTTATCGAAAGTAAGCCCAAGGAAAGTTGCAGAGTCCACAAAAGGTAGAAGATGGCTTCCAAGAAAAAGATCGGGGTGGTTATGAAGATGATAAATCCTGCAGAAGTGCATGCAGCTAGTTTTTGATGCGGAGAATTTAAAACCTGTAGCATCACTCCATTCCTGCAATTTGTTGAGGACAAGTTGTAATTGTCTCTCTATCACTTGAATACTCTTGGAAGAGCAGAAAATGGCAAAGTCGTCAACGAAGAGCGATGCTTTCACCGGCTCTCGGATTATCGACGCTATACTATTGATAGCGATGGCAAACAGTGACACTCAGAATTGAGCCCTGAGGGACCCCGTTTTCTAAATGGTGGCTGGCGGATAACCTGTCACCAAGGCGAACGCGGAAGTATCTTGAGGAAAGAAAGGCTACTAAAAAAAGGGGGAGCCGGCCCCTAAGACCCCAAGAATGGATGGTGCGAAGAATGCCGTACCTCCAGGTAGTATCATAAGCTTTCTCTATATCAAAGAAAATTGCTACCAGGTGTTGACGTAGCACGAAAGCAGTGGAGATCTGTGTGGTAAGGGTGACAAGGTGGTCCATGGTTGACCTGTTCTTCCTGAAACCACATTGGATGGGGGTAAGTAGGTTTCTCTGCTCCAGGTGCCAGACCAAACGCGTATTCACCATTCGCTCCAGAAGTTTGCATATACAGCTTGTGAGCGAGATTGGACGGTAGGTTGACGGCTTTGTCCTGTCCTTTCCTTCTTTAGGAATAGGAATAATAATCGCTTCGCGCCAGGTTCTAGGGAAGGTATGTTCCATCCAAATCTCGTTGAAGATACGGAGGAGAAAGATACGTGCCTCTTCCGCCAGGTGTTTTAACATTTGTTTGTGTATCTGGTCCTGGAGCAGAATCTTTCCCACGGGTGAGCGCACAGGAAAATTCATCCATGGAGAAAGGGGCGTTATAATCTTCCTCCAGGCAGGTAGAGAAGTCCAATCTGCATTTCTCCATTCTACTCTTAGTTTTCAAGAAGCTAGGGGAGTAGTGTAAGGAACTGGAGGAATTTTCATAATGACAGGCCAATTCCTCAACTACTTTTTCTGGAGAAGTAATAAGATTTCCATTAATAAGAAGTCCTGGGACAGATGATGGGGAAAATCTTCCTCCGATCTGTCGGATCTTTCGCCATACTACTTTAGGCGGGGTATGGCAAGAAAGAGAAGAAATAAAGGCTCTCCAGGAAGCGGTCTTACTTTCCCGTATTACTAATCCGGCTCTGGCCCGCTTTCTTTTGAAATCGATCAGGTTTGATGCGGTGGGGAACCTATTGAGCCTCGCGAGTGCTTGCTTTCGGTCTCGCACCGCGGTGGCACAGTCAGCATTCCACCAAGGCACAGGGACGCGTCGTGGCCGACACGTAGACTTCGGGATTGCAATGGTGGCTGCGCGAAGAACGGCGTCGGTGAATTGGGCCACCAAGGTATCGATATTATTTGAGAAGTGGTCTGGCATTATAATTTTCTCGCTGAATGTATCCCAGTCGGCTCGATGGAATAGCCAGCGAGGAGGGTAGATGACGTCTAAATCAGGGACATTAAAGTGGACCAAAGTGGGAAAATGGTCACTCCCATGTAGATCATCGAGTACGGTCCACTCTACCATGGTAGATAGGGATGGACTGCAGAGTGCCAGATCGATTGACGAGAAGGTGTTTGACGCCATGGAGAAATGAGTGTGATTCCCGGAGTTCAGAAGAATTAAGTTTTGCTGGTCAATAATATTTTCGAGGATAGAACCTCTCGGGCAGGTCCTCGTGCCACCCCAGAGGGGATTGTGGGCATTAAAATCCCCCGCAATAAAAAAAGGGGCGGGCAACTGAGAAAAAACATCTTCGAGTTCCTCTTGTGACACGACTTGGCCAGGGGGAATGTATATACTACACACCGTAAAAGAGAACGATGGTAGGTGTACCCGTACGCAAACTGTTTGGAGGTCGGTTCGAACGTTGTGTTCCTCCGAGAACAGGGAGTCGCGGATGAGTACCGCAACGCCGCCGTGAGCACGAAGTCCGTCGTCTTGATCAAACCGATAGATGTTAAATCCGCGAAGAGACAGGGGATGATGAGGGGGAAGATGAGTTTCCTGAAGACAGACTATAAATGGTTTGTGGCGAGAAATTATTAATCTTAATTCTTCTGAGTGAGCACGAAGACCATTTAAGTTCCATGAGAGAGCCATTATGAGAAATTATTTCTTTGGTTGCTTTTTTTTCTTTCTCACCTTCTGAATGGTTGTAGAGGAACTCTCGTGGGGTTCCTCATCAACAGCAGAGTCATCCTGACTGCTGCTGGATATGGTCGGGGGGTTTTCCCGATTTTTGGCCAAGGGTGACCGAGATCTATAGGGGCTGGAGGATCGTCCGATGTGATTCTCAGAGACAGAAAGAGGTGGACGGGATTTGGATGACGTATTTTTCCTGGGAGGCGGTGTCTGTTTAAGATCGATTTCAGTAGAAGTCTCAGTGGTCGATTTCTGGTGGTGTTTTTGCACAGGTTTTTTGTACTTTATACGAATTATAATTTTCCCACCTTGGATACATGCCGAATCTTCGGGGAAGTCTGTCGGCGACACCTGACAACTAAAGTGCGAAACTACCGCTGGGGTACAGTGAGTTTGACAACTCGCTGTTACCCCCGGGGACTTAGGTTTTACAGCACTGGAAAAGGATCGAGATAGGTCCACTGGATTCCTGATTTGGAACCTACGCTTCGCCTCAGGGAAGGAAACCTTTTCGGTTACCCTTATTTTTTGGATTTCCCTTTCCCGGAGAAACGTGGGACACTGGTTATCGTTGGCTGGGTGATCGCCTTCGCAATTCACACAGTGCGGTGGTTTGTCGCAGGGTTGTGGGTCGTGAACTGATGATCCGCACTTCCCGCAAACCGCGTTTACGGACATACATCGCTGTTGGGTATGCCCAAACCTTTGACACTTGAAGCAGCGCAAAGGGTTCGGCACATACTGCCGCACACGGAGGTTGTAGAAAGGGGTAACGATCCTTTCCGGGAGGGATGGTCGGTCAAAAGTAAGGATCAGGGTAGAAGTAGGGATCACTTTCCCCTGCTCCTTCCTTCGGATCCTGTACACCTCTGTCACGCCAAAGGTCTTAAAAAAGTTTAGATCTTCCTCCGTTTCAGTAGCAAAGTCCTCGTGGTTGACTACGCCTTTGCTCAGGTTCAAGGTGGGATGAACCGTGACTACTACCTGGAGGCCGGCAATCTGCTTCGTATTTTGAATTTTTACAATCTGCTCGTCGGTACGCGCTTCAAAAAGAATGGTCCCATTCCTTTGTCGCACGACCGCTTGGAGCTTCCCGTAGTCTTCTTCGATGGCTCGCGCCAGACGGACAGCACTCACAGTTTTGAAAGTCTTTCCTTCCTCGGCACATGCCATGAGGAGGAAACGAGGCTTCTTGGGTCGATCTTCTTCTCTAGAAAAGAAACTATTCAAATCAATAGTTCTCTCGGCACATCTCCTCTTCCTTGCGGAAGAGGGCGGGGGGAAAGGTGAAGTATCCATATAGATGGAATAGGTTCATCCTCGTGGTCCCCACCCACCACGGAGCCCAACAAGGGGACACTCCATCGGAGTGCCAGGGTTGCCACGAGGATATAGTGGGGGAATAACACAGCGCTGCACCGCCGTGGATTCCCCCGCTCACCCTGGAGTTCAGTACAAGACCTAGTCCGAGCCGATTGATCGGGAGTGGGTTAGCTCCCGACCGCCCGTCTAGAAGAGTCCGGGGCCAAAGCGAGTGTGTTGGAACCTACAGGGAATGTTCCCCAAAATACGTAATCAACGTACTCCTTAGTGCAAGGCGAACAGTAGCACTAGGACTAGATAGGGAAACAAACAGGTCCCTCAACTGCCAGGACACACATTCCCTCCGACACGGGTCGCCATGCAAGGCAAACACATGGGTGGGCGTTCAGCATACAGAGAAGGCCAGTGAGGAAGAAAAAGGAGTGAAAAGAACGTACACGACATGAAATGAGAAGCAAGAAGATGAAAAAAAATGGAGAAAGGAACACTTGAGAGCCTTCTCTGCATCCCCCCGTCAGGACGTGGACCAACCCACCTCGACGGGCCGAGGTCTGTGGATGGTTTGAGTGCACTGTGCTGTACAGAGTGTTCGGAAATCCAATATTGAAAAAATGAAAACATTAAGTACAAACATTTTAAATAAAATAAAAACACCTTAAATACTAATATTGATAAATTGTGATGTTAAATGCTGCTAAGATTAAAGCTAGTAAATAAAAGTAACTAACCTTCAACAGAAGGGCAAACGCGGAGCGTTTGATGGTGGGAGGCGATGAGCTAAGCTAACATCGGGAAAAGGAACTTACATTGAGTGTAAGGCAATGACTTGTAAGCAGGTATTGCAGGAACCTGCGTTGGGCGTATGCCGCTGCGTAACAACGACGAGAAATGTGCGATGAGCGTAGCTAACATCGCGAATGAAAACTCGTATTGAGTATTGCAATAACCTATGAATAGTTATTGGAGGAACCCGCAATGGGCGTATGTCGCTGCGTAACAACGACGAGAAATGTGCGATGAGCGTAGCTAACATCGCGAATGAAAACTCGTATTGAGTATTGCAATAACCTATGAATAGTTATTGGAGGAACCCGCAATGGGCGTATGTCGCTGCGTAACAACGACGAGAAATGTGCGATGAGCGTAGCTAACATCGCGAATGAAAACTCGTATTGAGTATTGCAATAACCTATGAATAGTTATTGGAGGAACCCGGAATGGGCGTATGTCGCTGCGTAACAACGACGAGAAATGTGCGATGAGCGTAGCTAACATCGCGAATGAAAACTCTTATTGAGTATTGCAATAACCTATGAATAGTTATTGGAGGAACCCGGAATGGGCGTATGTCGCTGCGTAACAACGACGAGAAATGTGCGATGAGCGTTGCTAACATCGCGAATGAAAACTCTTATTGAGTATTGCAATAACCTATGAATAGGTATTGGAGGAACCCGGGATGGGCGTATGTCGCTGCGTAACAACGACGAGAAATGTGCGATGAGCGTAGCTAACATCGCGAATGAAACTCGTATTGAGTATTGCAATAACCTATGAATAGTTATTGGAGGAACCCGCAATGGGCGTATGTCGCTGCGTAACAACGACGAGAAATGTGCTATGAGCGTAGCTAACATCGCGAATGAAACTCGTATTGAGTATTGCAATAACCTATGAATAGTTATTGGAGGAACCCGCAATGGGCGTATGTCGCTGCGTAACAACGACGAGAAATGTGCGATGAGCGTAGCTAACATCGCGAATGAAAACTCGTATTGAGTATTGCAATAACCTATGAATAGTTATTGGAGGAACCCGCAATGGGCGTATGTCGCTGCGTAACAACGACGAGAAATGTGCGATGAGCGTAGCTAACATCGCGAATGAAACTCGTATTGAGTATTGCAATAACCTATGAATAGTTATTGGAGGAACCCGCAATGGGCGTATGTCGCTGGGTAGCAACGACGAGAAAATGTGCGACTAGCTTAAAATATCTAATACTAACACAAATTGAATTGACAGACATCAGCACAAACCAAATTAAGGAAAGGTCTGTTAATGACATTTCTTCAGCTAACCCTGACATGAATGTGTACAACTGGGTGTTGTACATTGGTATGAGTGATATCCAAAAAACAGGAATATACCACTAATTGGAAATAAAGCTACAATCACATCGTGGCAACTTGGAACTATTCTGAAAGACGTTGTACCTAACCGTTGTATAATGGTTGAGCCAAAAAAAATATGTTCGAGTACAAGCTTACCTAAAAACTGACTAATCCTAAAATAAACTAAATTACTGCAGACCCTACAACTAAGCCATTGAAAGATTATGTACAACTTGGCATTGAATACCTAAACTTGACATAACATGAATCCTAACAATGATGCAATAATAATGACATACAAAACTATACAAGAAAATAAATCCTAAATAATAGACATTACAATGACATAGAATAATAATAACAATGACCATGACATACAAGATAAACACAAATACAAGCCCTGAGCAACACAATAACATGACATGAAAATACACAAACAAAATCTTAAGCAATATAATAACATAACATGAAGTACAATGATATAAACACTTACAGCTAACTGACAACTTAAAGGAGAAGATGATGTACTATTCCAAAGGAAGGGGACACAATCTATTGATGTGTCTAATGAATACACCAGATTGTGTTTTAACTTCGACTGTCCTGACGCGCCCATCGCGTGCAGGAAACAGTTGCGAGATGATACCCATTCTCCATTCCAGAGGTGGGAGTTTGTCATCTATGATTAGCACAGGGGTGCGCAAAGCTATGTTAGGTGAAGCAGTGTTCCACTTGCTTCGTTGTTGAAGCGACTGCAAATATTCTTTACTCCATCTTTTCCAGATGGTGCAGAGTGCATGCTGTGTTGAGTCCCAATGTGATCTTAAGGATTTGGGTTCAAAATAGTTGGGTTCTGGTAGTGCCTTGAGCGCTCTGCCTATTAGGAAGTGTCCTGGAGTAAGATAGTTGAATTCAGACACATCGTCAGTGGGACGAATAAGTGGTGTGGAGTTAAGTATGGCCTCCACGTGAGTTGTCACGGTGAGAAGATGCTCATAAGAGAGCATTGTGTCACCTAGCTCTTTGATCAGATGGCGCTTTAACATTTTGATACCTGCCTCCCAAATTCCTCCAACATGGGGAGACCTGGGCGCTATAAAATGCCATTTGATACGAGAATTTGTACAGAAATCAATCACCGCCTTTTGGAATACTAGAGATTGAAATAGCTTGTGGAGAGCTTCGAGACGCTTATTGGCGCCTACAAAGGTGGTAGCGTTGTCCGAATAAATGGCACTAGGCAAACCTCGCCGAGCAGTGAAGCGCTTGAGAGCCATGAGAAAGTTTTCAGCGGTCAAATTACTAACGATTTCGATGTGAACTGCCTTGGTTACCATGCAAACAAACAAGGCAATGTAGACCTTTGTACAGGCCTTGCCACGGACACCAAACTTTAGCCAGAAATGTCCACTATAATCCACCCCCACAGTGGAAAATGCCGGGCTAGGTGTAACGCGCACAGAAGGCAAATTACCCATTAATTGCTGCGCCGGGGTAGGCGCATGTCTGAAGCAAGTTACACATTTACGAATCACTGATTTGATCGCTCTACGAAGCGAAATTATCCAAAAACGCTGTCGTAGGTGCACTGTCAGCACTTGTACATTGGCATGTGACAAATTCAAATGGGCATTGAGAATTAGAGCACTGGTAAAGTGATGTGTGCGAGGAAGAATTAGTGGGTGAAGCGTGTTGAACGGCAGTTCTGCTTCTGATAATCTCCCGCCTACTCTTAAACATCCTTGTTTATCAATGAACGGATTAAGTGGCAACAAACCACTATTGGCAGGGCAATTAGCATTGCTATCAAGTGCCTTCAAAACAGCTGGAAAGGCAGCTTGTTGCACAAGTTTGATGCATTGCAACTCAGCAGCAAGTTCAGAGACTGTTAAATGTTGTGGCAAAGGAGTTTTAAATTTTTCTACTTTACCAGATTTTGATTTAAGCAAGGTAATAAATCTTAAAATGTAAGCCATTACTCTTAAAGCCTTGTAATAAGAACCATAGTGTGAACAAATTCTGTCATTTAAATAATTTGAATTGACGTTAGAAAGAAGCAGGACAGAATTTTTAATAACTAAAATACCGTTAGTTCGCCAACATTCTGAATGGAGTGTTAAAAAATTGGGTCCGAACCACCAAATGCTGGAATTGACTAAGTCCCTTGGTGTCACACCGCGAGAGAGCAAATCAGCTGGGTTTTCTGCTGATTGCACATGCCTCCAGGTAAATTCTTTGGTTGCCTCTCTGATATATTGAACGCGATTGCGAGCGAAGATGTTACCTTTAAGAGGAGGTGTTCTTAACCAATCCAAAACAATATTGGAGTCGGTCCACAACATGACACTATCAGGTAGAAGATTGTTAGCAAAAATTTGTATTACCTTATTTACAAGTTTTGTTAAGAGGACTGCTGCACACAGTTCCAGACGGATTGTGAGGGCCACGTCACCCTTAGCCTTCATGCTAGATGGTACCACTCGTGATTTGGCACAGAGCAATTTAGAGGTATTGATGTTATGCTCATTTGTAGAGCGAATGTAGATGACAGCGCCATAAGCCTTCAGGCTACTGTCACAAAACCCGTGCAGCTGTATGTTCGAGCAGTTCGAAGGCAGTACACACCGTGGTATTTCTATATTGGGAATGTCCGCTAATGATAAAAATACCTCATGCCAATTAGGGGCTATGGCAGGTGGTAATGTGTGATCCCAGCCTAAGTCATAACTCCACAATTTCTGAAATAACAACTTGCAAGTAATGATAGATGGAGCCAACAAACCTAAAGGATCGAAAAGAGAACAAATGACAGAAAGCATTGTTCTTTTAGTAAATTTGCTACTGTTGAAATCAATTTTGTCAGACAATGCCAAACTAAGCATGTCCGCAGCAGTGTTCCAGGATAACCCAAGAGTAGAAATCTGCTCAGAATCTTTAGAACCGAAAATTTTCTGACTAGATTTAGCTAACATGGATGTTGACAGATTTTCAAGTGCTGCCTTATTATTCGAGGCCCATTTACGCAATAGAAAACCACCCTTAGACAGGAGTGTGTTGATTTCGGCTATGACATTTTTAGCAATATCAGTGGTTGAACAAGAGAACAAGAAATCATCCACATAAAAATTACTGGTCAATAAATGGGAACTCATGGGAAAGCTTGCCTTTTCATCGACTGCGAGCTGCTGTAATGTTCGAATCGCAAGAAAGGTA
>JAHLJT010004567.1:221755335-221774569 GCA_031308135.1 Acheta domesticus
TGATCAATTTTGTTTTAAAATTGTAATCTTTTGGTCATATTTCATTGTAGGAAAATATAATTCTAAATATTGAATAGCTAATCCGAGTCTATGAATATAATTTTCGGACAGTACGTCACAACTGAGGGTAGAATATTGTAGCAGTAGGAGAGCAATTGAAACAAAATACTGGCCCGAAGCATTATTTCGTAATAAATTAGTTTGAAGGTACTGAAGGTTGTAGGTAATAAAGTGTGAGTTCGTGTAACGAAAGGTGCAAACGAAGCCGTATTTGTGTGAAATGCCCACCGTGGTACATTCATTTCGTTCACATATTTCTATATCCACGAAAAATCATACTCTTAGATAATTTGTCCGCTCTTCACTACCCAACGCTTTTATAAGTTACTTTTGAAATGTTACTTGCGTAAAGCAATTATTTCCAACAAAAAAACACATTTAAAAAAGGGTTATGGCACACTTATCACCACTGGTAAATAGCCCTGTTATTTCCTCTTGCAGCTACTAAGCTCGTCGGCACTGGGGGCGCCGATTAGACTAATAATGGATGACGACAATTAGATAAAGGAACAATAGAACCGTGGGAGCAGGGGAAAACAGGGGGCCTTGGACAATCAATACGAGGCAGAGATGACACTGATTAATGAACTACTTCTGTAAGCCGCTTGAACACATCAGGCCGAGATCCCTGCACTTTCATATCACATTCAATGAAAAAAACAATGGGAAAGCATTACAATGAAATATCATTTCGGGTAAAAATACGAAAGAAATATTCGAATGTATGCCATGATATTAAAAATATCAATTCTACATACGTTTATGATCGTTAAAGGATTTGAATACGAAAGTTCAATTACACATGTGAAAACGTGGTATTATCGTTATATAACAAAAAACGCAATAATTTGTTATGTTCGAAATGGTTGCATGATCGTTATAGTGATTAAATGACACATCAATGTAACGATTACAATGAATGAGTCGGTGTTAAGCGATAGGATTTCATATCAAACCGATGCAATTAAATTCTACGACTTAGTAAGAGAAAGTAATATGAAATGTAGTAAAACCAGAGAAAAGTAGGAGGCTAAACGCAATTTCCAACGGTTTATATAATCGTGTGATTCAAAGTAAATGAATAATTAAAACGTAAAATAATATTTTTAAAACTCGAATGCCTGTTGTATAATACGCGAATTGTCATAGAGAATACGAGGCACTGTTAAATATTCGTCAACGTTTTCGGCTTTAAATTTATGAAATATTGCGTTTGATAGTCTGTATATAAGCGGTATTTGAGGGATTAAAATGAATTTATTTTCACATATGTGTTTTTATTAATGCAAAATCCAGTGATGTAACCAGTCCTATATCGCCTTCTACAAACGGAATTATGATTACATTTTAATTTTGCTTCCTCCTAAATATTTCGATGGTGTGCCTCGCAGAAAAGTCGAGTGTGACTACTGAATCAATAACGATGCATTGCACCAAAAACTCTTAAAAATAAATATTAAAAATACTTAAGCTTGAATACTTTAACTTAAAGTTTTTTTCACCAAACACCTTCTCGAAAGTATAACTCGACCAAGTTGAGAATGAGGTTTACAGGAGCGTGTCCACTGTTTGTGTTTACAGCCGAAGCGACAGAGACGGAGATATAAGGATACTCAACTCAAATAAAAAATGGGACCATGCCAAACTATTGCGGGAAAAAAGCGCGATATATTTCGTCACAAATCTGATATCTTTCTAATGAATATGTTAACTGTATTTGGGCATGTCTGCACTTCACATTAGAAGAAATAAAATTTTATTTTTATCTGCAGAGTGATTCAAAATGTTGATCGAATTCCTTCGATGAGCAAAAATCTGTGGTATAATATTCATATAAATCATTTAACCTTAGTAGTTTCTCAGAATATATACAAAATCAAATTATTTTTTATATAACGCAACTACTACCACAATGACTATTTTAGATACTTACGACAGTAAAGGTAATGTTTTGGAGTTTATTTCATACCTAACAAATCGCATAAGTATAAAAAAGATGAATAATGAAAGATGATGATTGCGCTTCCAGAAGTATTTTATTTCACTATCACAAAATTTAATAACATTATATGCAACGCTTCTTGCCTGGCCCGAAGTGTCACACCTCGACGAGAACTCATGTTTCCCAAAGCTACACTGATAAACAACTCGCTTCACGCTCCTCGCGACTTTTGTAGGCAAAACTGACTGTACAGACCTCTTTTTGCACTGTTAGTTCCGCCCCGCCGCAGTCACCTCCTTCATTCTTCGCTTGTCGAGCTATAATATAAGTGACTCTTTCATGATTTCAAAAATCATTTACAGACACTCTCCAAGCGGAGGTCACGCTGTAACGAGGAAATCGGCCTTCACTGCTGAGACACACTTTTGCGTGTCGGAGCTAGGTCACGCTGTGCTTCTCTGGGTGCCAGCTGTCTGCAACTATGTGAAACATTACTATTAACCCTTAAGCGCGCGCGTAAAATTTCGGAACATAAGTGAGCGCGGGGCGCACGGAGTGCGCCAAGCAGATTTCTGTTTTTTCTGCAACTTTATTGTGATATTCGTGTCTCAATTTATGGCAATATCATCACAGTGAATTATTAAAGGTACAGCCAATTTCTTACAACCCACTTCCTCCTCCTCTTCGTATTCCGAGCAAATGTTTTGTAATGCAACAGGTTTCTCTTCCAAAATCACCCCTGGAACAAAAAGTTATTGTTTCTCAAAAGAATACGATTTGAATTTACTAATTTGCGTACAGTGAGTATAAAAGGGTTTTTTTTCCATGAACGTGGAGAGATAAAAGTTCATAACAGAAGGATAATTTGAGACTCTCTAAATAAATACGCGCCGGCGCACAGCATGCGACAGACGGTCCGTCGATGACTGATCCACCAATAATTCAACCCAGGACTACATTGAAGGTTACTCGGGTTAAATTCTAAGAATGCTATTCAATGTATTATTTTACCTTTTGGACATGAATTAATTCTAAACAATCTGTAACACGTATTGTACCGCAGCTTCTGAATCATCTCGATCAGGTCGTTCAGTCTCCCTGTTTCCTGGAGCAAATGCCAAGACGGCCTCTTGTTTTGCTTCTGACCAGAATGTAACTTCATTGTCTGTGCACGTATTCTAGAGTTCAGAGGGAAATACGGAAATATAGTTATTCAAATGATCGTTCTCCATGTTATCAGGGGGAAAGTATAGTCCTCCACGGACATCATGATGAAGGATAAAAAAAAACCAAAATTATTTGATTTGCCTTTAAAAATACATTTATTTTATCTGAGCGAATATTTCGTTAACAATTCTTACCAAATACATTAATATATTTCTATTTTGAGAATTCAGCTTGTATATGGTTTAGGGGATAGATCCAGAATTAAGCAAACCTGTTCGTGGCATTTCACACACAGCTTTTACTGTTTGGAGTAAATAAATAATAAAAATATGCTTATGAGCAAAACCCTGCAAATGGTTCTCCGCAACGTAATACATACCTGCTCAAGAACAACAAAGGAAATGCTCTCGAATAATGCTATCATAAAATATTCTGAAACAGTCTTCATGAATTCTAAAATAACATAGTACAGTAGGGCCTATATTCAGATACACAGACACACGGATTTTTCACACCAAGAATATTAAAAAAGCTGGTGTTTGTTAACGCAACTCATGAAGAGCAAATATTTAAACGCGGGAGACTCATTTCTTTGAGACTTCTTTGAAACTAATTAGCAATTATATTTAATAATATGATGGCAAAATGAAAATTAGGCAGAGAGCATGTGATTTATCATGACTGTTGTCTACGACTAAGAAGCATTAAAATATCTAATTTATTAACAAATATCTGAATAAAAGCAATCTTTAGTACCCTAAAGAAAATTTATTTCCTACTAAGATTGTCCCACTACCCAAAGGCATCGGATCTCTCTGCATTACCTGGCGCAACCAAAGTATGATTAAGCCCTATAGCTCCCTAATAATATTCAAGTATTGAGCATATATTTTCCATACTGATATTGAAAATAAACTATAACATTTGCAGTTTTAAAAGTAAACTTTAAAATATTTTGAAGTTTATTTTTAAATTTTATTATATAAAATTATTTTCAGTGGGGGCCCCAACCATGTGCTTAGTCCACTTAAGAATTATTCAACCTCGGATCGTAAACTTATTCGTTTTGGAACTTCTCTATTTCAATTTCGTCGATGATGGCAGAGTACTTCGTAACGATAATGAAGCTCTGCAAGGGATGAATACATTTCCGCGAGCGAAAATTTCGAGTCAAGCGAATGGGCGGCGCGGTCGTTTGGGCGAGCTTCAGGACAGAGACATGATTTCCGCATAATGCAATTACACTCTACGCAACCGTCGGCATTTCGTTCGCATCGCGCCTCCGCCCACGCATCAGATGCTCGCCTGCGCGAGAACCAGTGCCCAGTGGGCCGTCGGAGTCATCTGCCATGTCAAGAATTGTCTGGAAGGTGTAGTCTGGTGCGTCAAGAATTGTCTGGAATGTGTAGTGTGGTGTGTGAAGAATTCTCTGGAATGTCTAGTCTGTTGTGTCAAGAATTGTTTGGAATGTAGGTGGTGCGTCAAGAATTGTGTGGAATGTGTAATCCAGAGGGTAACAAATTGCCTGGAATATGTAGTCTGGTGTGTAAAAATGGTCTGGAATGTTTAGTGTTGTGTGTAAAGAATTGTCTGGAATGTTTAGTGTGGTGTGTAAACAATTGTCTGGAATGTGTTGTCTGGTACGCAAAGAATTGTCAAAAATGTGTAGTCTGATGTGTGAAAATGTGTCTGGAATGTGAAGTTTGGTGTGTAAAGAATTGTCAAAAATGTGTGGTCTGGTATGTCAAGAATTTTATGAAGTGTGCAGTCTGGTACGTGAAGAATTGTCTGGAATGTGTAGTCTGGTGTGCCAAGAATTGTCTGGTAGCTATTCTTCCCATTAGCTGTAGTTTTCCTCCCGCAAATTGTGTTTTTAGCCAAGGATGTCAGGGAGTGGGTAATTAATTCCGTGCGCATCAATCAATAATGTTATTCCTGTAAAGTCAGTGCGTGATATATTACGGGGTGTGGCGGTATTCCTCTACTTGAACGTGATATGTTGCTGCACATACACGTCGACTTGCGTTTTTTTCCCTCCAGGAGACTGCCCCAACGTGGCACTGCCTCAGCCGAGACAAGCTCGAAGCTCACTGCTCTCCGACATACGTGGCAGTGTAGTGCGTGTAATGTATGAGTGTGTATGGAACGAAGAGGAGCTAGGATAAACAAGGAAAGACCGCGTGCAGTCTATGGTCTATTACGGTTCTGGTCTGACTTTTGCCTTGAATTGATCAGGATGATCAGGATTGATCAGGATAACCATGAAAAACTACAATGAGAGTAACTAGTCCTAGAATTCTCCTTCATGCAGTGGTCGAATTCGACCTGATTATCACTGTGTCAATAATCTGCCACCATCAGCTTTCGAACTGTAGGACCTTTCGATCAGTGCTGCAGCAGAAACAAGGGTGTTGAAGCACCATGAGCTTTCGCAGACGATTTTCGTCAATCAAGATGGGCCCATAAGATGCTTGAGACGCTCTAGTCTGGTCATGCGTTCGGTAATTGTAGTGCATATTTTTATCACGAGAAGTGGCGGTGTTCCTTCCCAGCTGTATGATCCAATGCCAACGTACATGTCGACTTAGGAGTTTCCGTATCCTGGTATCTCCCACGAGCCGGGCACTGCACTGGCCGGGAAAACTGGTCTCCCTACTAGTCTCACAAAAAGTGTGTTAGTGTGGTGCACCTAAGTGTGTGTGTGTATATGTAAAGTAAGATATAGGATTTGGATGATCGCAAGCGGTCCGTGGTCGGTTTGTGAGGGCACGGCTCCTGAATTCGTCAGGTGTTGATTGAAGACATCACGGAAAACTACTAATCAGAGTAGATAACAGCGAGAAGTCTCTTCCAGACAGCGTTTTTTTAACTGTGGATCTGGGAAATCGCTCCGAGGCCTATAAGCCAAAAAGATACGCGATCATAAATAAATACAAACTTGAAGTATATTAGTATTTAGTGTGGTGTCCCACAGAAACATTCTAATTGCGCCCTTCGGGCGCACCTCACAGCACGCCACCAACGGAAGTTTCCCCACACAAGAATGGCTGCAGCATGTTGTCGGCAACTCCAGACATAAGCGGTGACCTGAACGCATCCAGTTCCGTGCTTCGCTTCCAACTTAAAAGGATTGACTTCTAACATTTGATCAGTTGCACGCGGTTATCCAATCGATAACTTCGTTACGACTTAATTTTTAGAATAGATGCTCTCGCTTCGATAACCGCAAACCAATTTATCGAAGATTAGTTTTCCATGGTTTCTCCGGACAACATCAGGCAAATGCCGGAGAAGTACTCTAACAAATGGGCCACGGACTATGATCGACGTTTCCTTCATCTTCCTTGTTCTAACCTCACCCCTTACCTACACCCGCTTACACTTACATGCACTTCACTACCATACATGCCAGGAGACGGCCAGGAACTTAGAGCTTGTCCCGGCTGGAGGGGTGGCCCGTTGGTGGGAGATACCTGGTTGCGGGAAAACCTCCGCTAGTCGACGGTATGTCGGCGCCAGATCTTGCCATCCAGTGGAGAAAGGTCACCGTCCCTTTCCGAGGAAAACATGTACTACACCTACGGTACTAATGCCACTGGCAGTTGACGCTCCCGGAATCACTAATAATAAAAAAATAAATGTATCGAAAAAAAACATATTTTGCTGTGAAACCCCATCAGTGCAACACCTATGCTTGGCCTGTCGCTTGCGTAAGCGGCTTTACTCGTCTCAGACGGTAGTTCTACCGCAAGTCGAATGGAAGGTTCATCAGAATATTTTAGACTTCCACGAGAATAAAATCGCATTCCATGCTGATACTCCCCTGAAATGCAACGAATCGTCACTTTAGTACTTTCCTGGACTTTCTGCGTGGTGTCAAAGGATGCTCTTTCTTGAATACGCATCTTTTGAAAATAAACCTTTTCATTACTCTAAGACATTTATAAATATCAGTTGGTTTATTTCGGTGCTAAACATCATCATATAAGTGATGTATCAAATTACACACATCATATTTTATTATTTTACCATAATCGATTATTTCAATTATTATTTTCATCATTTATTGGATTACATTCAACATTTTATTTCTCTTCTGTATTCCTTGTTTACCTGCACTTTTTTCTGGTTCTCATTTATTACACCATATTTTATAAATTAATTATCGCTTCGTCTTTCTGAAAGCATTGACAATACTTTCTTTTTTTCAGAACGATATATTTTGAGAGGTAAATTCATGTGAGATTTATGGAAATTGTGATGCGGTGTTGTTGACGTAATTAAATGGAGTAATATAAGATGGTATCTCCTAAGTTGACGGAGATGACAAATTACTTCTTTCAGTATACTAGTATAATTTAGCAAACTATGATTTTTATTCGTTATTTATATTGTAATGGATGATGTGACATTATATTGAGTCATTAAAGACAATTTTTAAAGGACCCCGCACAGTTGTTATGGAAAACCGGCTTCCGTTACATTGGCTGATTTTTTATATAATGTTGTTCTCAGCAAGTTGATCAAAAGTCTCAATGGTTACTCGGTTCAAAACCCCATAGTTTTGGCTTTAATTGCATTTTCCAGATATCGCAAAGTTATACGATATCAGCTGTGGATTGCTTTTGGTACTGTGAATGATGAGGATCATAATCATGATGATGATGACAGTACAATAATGCCTTAGGATACTATTGCACCTGCAAATCCGGGGCCAGAACATTAGGATGTTGTGCTCATAATATCCACTGTCTTATGGAACCTAGGCTATGCCAGATACCAGGAAACTATAAAAGACCCTAGTCAAGATCTCCTCGATTATGTAAAAGACGCAGCTAATAGATGGCATCAATATGAAGAAAACGAAAACGAATTTTATTACAGATGAGTATACCTTGTTCGCTGTTAGTAGGTCATATAATGTAAAATTAGTCATTTGATGCATCCCTCAATTATGTTATATATGAACAGTTACAGGTTCTGACAGCTCGCAAACTTCCAGCGTTTCTACTAGTTAAAGTAAAACTCTATGAAATGTTACTTAAAATGTATTAGTTCCGAACGACTTCAATAAAACATTTTTGCAATATATGTATGTAGATACATCATTCATAAACTTATTTCATACATTCAATACCACCCATATCCATATCTATCCATATCCATCCATATCCATATCCATTCATATCCATATATATTGTTATATATAAAAATAAACTTGTAACTATAAGTTAGGGCGTTAAAAAGATTTCGTCTACCATCAAAAATCACACATTAAAGTGCTCTTAAGTCCAAAACAATGGGATTTTGGACCGAGTGGCCATTGAGACTTTTGATCAACTTGCTGAGAACAACAATGTATCAAAAAATCAGCCGATTTAACGGAAGCCGGTTTTCCACAAGAACTGTGCGGGGTCCTCTGTAAATTAGAAATTTCACTTTACTAGAAAACTGAAACCAAGCTCCCACCCCGGACCTTTCTTTGCTCCCTCCTTCCAGCAACATCGATTCTCCTCTCCCGTCTCCGTCATCTGCTTCTGCTACTGCACATGCTTACTGTGACCGTTCAGCCCTAGCGGTCTGAAGCGATCCACCCCTCGGGGTTTATACACTGTAAGCTGACGTGCAGGTCGCTGCGGGACAGCAAAACCCAGCGGGGGAAGATCACCGCCACCTCCCGCGATTAAACATCCGCTACACTTACGGGAACAATGACCATAGAAATTGATGCGTCCGGAAACACCATGCAATCAATGCCCTCTCACGTACTCATCCCATTAATCTTTCCACTCAACACCTCCTAGATCAGCGTTGTCAAGATCGATGCCACGAGTGGGAGTCCGTGGCACAAGTGTCACGACGAAATCGCCCCTCCACGCAGTTCATTACCCCGCCAGAAGAGACAACGCCGTCCCTACTGTAAAACAGACTCTAGTTGCGCAGAGGAGCTCGTGGCATTCTATGGTGGCACGACGCATGACACTGCCACCAGTAGAATACCTTGACGCCACTGTTTTAGAGCTTCTCCACCCTCGTTCGACCACCATCCATACTACAAGTTCCAGGCTCCGCTACCATTCTCCACCACAGTAGCTTGTGTTTACTACCCGTGACACCGCTCCCGCCGCGCAACATTTCTCTGGCTTTCTAAAATTATCGCGGCGCCTCGCCCCGCAAGCTCTGGTTTCTCATTACGAATTCACCGGCGGAAAAGCGAGGCAGCTGCGGCACCGCGCGTCTGTGGCCGGCTCTTTCGGCCCCGGCCGCAGCGCTCTTCGAAAGGCGGGGATGCGGGTGTGGGAGTGCGGGCTGCCTGATGCGGGACGCTGTGCGAAGGTTCAGTGAAGAATAGAGATCCAGAGAGAGACAAAGAGTCAGAGAGAGACAGAGAAGAAAGAGATAGAGACAGGGAGAGGGACAGAGAGCCAGAGAGAGAGAGCCAGCGAGAGAGAGCTAGAGAGAGAGACAGAGAGACAGGGAGATACACAGAGACAGAGAGAGACAGCAAGAGACAGAGAAAGAGACAGGCAGAGATAGCGAGAGACAAAGAGTCAGAGATAGACAGAGAAGAAAGAGATAGAGACAGGGAGAGGGACAGAGAGCCAGAGAGAGAGAGTGCCAGCGAGAGAGAGCTAGAGAGAGAGAGACAGAGAGACAGGGAGAGGCAGCAAGAGACAGGGAGAGACAACAAGAGACGTCAAGAGACAGAGAAAGAGACAGGGAGAGATAGCGAGAGAGTGAGAGAGAGAGAGGATTTAGGGAAGGGCAGAACGCCAGGTGCTCAGTGGCAACAGCGTTGCCTCTGCAGTGTCGTTGCCCGGGAGGTTCGGTCGGGTGTCGAGGCGCGACTGTGGCTGACCGTCTTCAGTAACTCCACAGCTCAGCTTCATCAGTAGCTCCAGACTACGTGAGATCAGCCACGGTAGGAGAATTCTCGTCGCCGGCTTCTCTCATTAGTAGTACGACGAATAATAATAGGGAAACACCCTAAGAAACTGGCCACGGACATCGTACAATCTTTCCTTTCACGTTCCTCGTCCCCTCTACCCCTTGCTTGCACTACATTACCGCACATCGGCGGCAAATCGGAAGTTGAGGCGTAGATCCGACTGGGGCAGTAGATATTTAGAGGGAAAACTCCGCACGCTGACGTGAAGGTCAATTTCGCAAAACAAAGGGGGCGGGGTCACCACTACATAGCAGGATGTAGCATGCTTTGGAACTTATGAGGGTAATTAATAAACAGTTTATGAGCTAGGAATCAATGAAATCTCTTATATACACGCGAGATTGGCGGGGAGCGTGACGCGCAGAGAGACCTCAAGAGCGCAGCGTGTAGAGAGCGAGTGGTGAGACGTTCAACGCAGGGTGAATGCAGGGAGTGGGCTGGTGAGGTAGGGTGGGCGACGCAGGACGTGGAAGCGCAATGCACGCCTGCAAGAATCACATACGGAAGGCGCAATGGGGTGGAAGCGGAAGAGGTGGCTCAGGGCATCACCTGATGTCACTGCAGTGCCTCTGACCGGATGGTCCCAGGGTTGAGTCCCGACGGTGGCAGAATTTTCGACACTAGCTTGTCAGCTAGGTCGAATTCAGTCGCTACCTGGAGGAGAATTCTAGCGGCCGGCTGCTCTGATCGGTAGTTTTCCGTGGTTTCTCCGATCAACAGCAGGCGAATGCAGGAGCAGTACCCTAAAAAACCATGCCATGGACCGCGCGCCATCATTGATTGCACGGACGCATCAATATCTATAGTCATTGGTTCCGTAAGTGTAGTGGACGTTTTATAGTGGCAGGTGGCGGTGATCTTCCCCCGCTGAGTGGTGCTGTCCCGCACCGATCCATACGTCCGCTTACCGTGTATAAACCCCGAGGAGTGGATCGCTTCAGTTCTTTCCTTCCTCTTCCTTGTCCTGTCCTCGCCCCTTACACAAACACTAACACCAGTGTTATCAAAGTCGATGCTCTAGCGGGAGTCCGTGGCACGAGTACCAAAACGTAATCGCCCCTCCACGCAGTTCATCACCAAGTCACCTGAGACAACGCCATCCCTATTGTGAAATGGCGGGGTTACAATAGTTCCCTTTCCCGACGCAAGTTGCGCAGAGAAGCTCGTGGCATGCTACGGTGCCGCGACGCGTGCCACTGCCACCAGCAGAAGACCTAGACACCACTGACTTACCCTAATTTGCACTGCACTACCACAGATGCTGGGAGACCGGACGCAGTGGGGTGGGGACAGAGGCGCGTGGGGCCGGAGGGCGGAGATTCGGCGGGGGCGAAGCGCGGATCGCAGGAAGCAGAGCGTGGAGTGAGGGGAGCGAGGCAGAGGGGCGCTCCAAGGTCACGGAGGGGAGGGGACGGGGCGAGCAAAGAGAACGAGCCGTGATAGCGGGCTGGGGTGGGCAGCGGGGAGAGCAGAACGATGCTTGTGTTTGCCACAACTCCAGCGCGGTTTCCGTGTTATGCGCTAGGGGATTTCGAAATGAGATGATGTGAAAAGTAATGTGAATGTAAACCGAGGAGTTTGCGGTTGGATTCTGTGTTTCGGTGCCTACCAGCGACGTCCAACGTTCTGAATCAAGCGGCCAACGTTTTGGTTGTTATATTTCATTCTCCTGAAAGCAACCTGCCAGATATGGATTAATATCACTGAGTTCACCTTTGACTGATTATTTCATTTCTCTCTGTCAATTGTAAACAAAATGTGAATAAAATGGAGCAAATGTTACTAAAGAATATCAATATTTAAAGATCACGATTTTTAGACAGTAAATTTCATTGGGAAAGAATAAACAGGAGATAAAGAATGTGATTCCTTCTTCTCAAATCTTTTGATGATCTTTTTTCTTACTGCAACAATTCTATGGAAGATGGATTCTAAAATTTGTCTCGGTTAAGAATAACCGTTGAAAGCGTGAACGCAATTCCTATTCAAAGGATAAAACAATAAATCTGCGTGAAAATTGTTTTACATCCGCTACGCAGGGAACATTATGCTGTTGGATTATTTACAGATTCTGTTAACTGAATCACGTTCTATATATTCAGTTGAATGCTTTCAATAATTTACTTAAAAGTAATTAAAACGAGATTTAAGACAATTAAAATTAACGTAACACGGAAGGAAAGCACCACTTTATTTGCGAACAAATTACAGATATAAATTATTTTACTGCAAATTGCTCCATCTCTCTCGCTTCAAAATGAACGATCGGCGAGGAACAAAAAGTAGCCAAAAATAATTTTTGTTAATCTCATAATTACCTTACTTTTGATCGTTTTTTAGACTAATATTTCAATTTATTTTAATTACCCTGGCAGTAAACGCAGAAAATTTGCAGTATAATTTAGTTATTAAAATTTAATGTAAATATTTTCATGGAATTATTCATGAATTGAATAACTGGTGCAATATAATTTCTGTGATGTTATATTTTAACATCATTGTGAGCTACACGTTTATACAATTGTTACCTAAGGACACTTTCTTAAATTAATGATACATTCATGTTTACTGATATTTATTGACAATGCAGCAATTTAACTATTCATTGTGTAAATTTAGATAACAAATGTTTAGATATTCAAAAGAGTGTGTAAATAAATTGACAAATTGAAATTTGTAAGACATTTGGACAGGAAATAGGGAATCAGTGTAATAAGATTTTTATCATATGTAATCATCAAATGAAGTTGATTTTGGTGTTCTAGACATTTTCTGTTGATTTTTTATACTTTTTTCTTTAATTCTTTTTAATAAATGATTTAATAATTTACATTTTATTTCGATCTTATTTATTGTTACAAATAATTTTATTTAAAGAAAATCACTTATCATCATGACGCTTGTAAATAGCTACAGAAATTGTTGTATTTATTGGAGCGTTTTTTTAATAGTAGTATATGAGATTTTCTTCAGTGTTCAATTTCGTGTGGTAAATATTTTACATTATTAGCATATACATTTATGTATTTAAAATGTAATTTCATTTATCGTATTTAGAATAATGACTATTTCCTACATTATCCCCTGAAATATTTCACGTGATAGGAGAAATAACAGCGTTCTTTATAACTCCGAGAAATTCAGTAGGATCACATTGAATGATTTTTCACAAAGCAAGAATCAACGTTTAACATTTATGTATGAATTTTTATAGCATTCCGGTAGATAATATAAATTTTTATAAATCACTGTAATACAACGGTAGTTCGCAGATATGCAATCCTTAACAGAGCAATGTCGGTTGCTCAGCTTTAATTTTCTAAAATTAAAATCCATTCAAGTATTACAGTAACAGATTCTGGGAGAGAAAGTTATTTTAGCAAATACCAATGCTGAAAATAATAAATGTATTCATAATTAAAACCACGAAAATACCACAGCTCATTCTCCAATTCATTTTAATCGAGTTACTTTCCTGTGGTAGGGATATTTCAATTGCGAATATTATCAATTTCCATAATTAATATATGAGCACATTCTTTCTCTTCTAAGTGTAGCTTTTTAATATCTTACAAATCCATGTAAATACGAGATTAAGTGGTCATTTATTTTATGTATTTAAAGCCATTAGGTTTAGCATGTAATATCACTGAAGTTCATGAGTTGTGGTCGAAAGACTAGAACAAAGTAATAATAACGAGGCGAAAGATAATACATGAGAGGCAGGGGAAACGGGAGAAACCCTCGAAAAAGTGCTGCCAATCCTCTTCCCTCACGACCAATTCCATGTGCCCCTATAGAGCCCATTCCAACACGCGTTTTTACATCAACCCAAATATTTATCTTAACAATGATTTGTAATGTATTAGTTTACATTTGTATTCTGTAAGTTTACAAATGCCTTCATATACTTGATACAGGCAGTGTGCTTCAAATTGTTCAATGGTCAATGACCCCCTTCTCGATCAAGATTTGGTCCAGTTTCCCGGGTCCATGGAGCAAATGCTGAGATGGCCCTTTGTTGTGTTTCAGTACGAAAATGTAGCTTCACTATGCGCACGTTTTGTTGAGCTCACCTTTTGCGAGTAGTGATAGGAGTGGAGACGGAGATATGTTACTATTTACTTAGCAATACAAAAAATATTAAAATCTGCAGTTCGTTTATCGATGCAAATGATTTTCTAAACTCGGGAGCAAAAACGGCTGGTATTCGAAAGTTACTAACTTCGCCTTTTCGAAACTTTTATTCAACATTCAACTATTTGTGGTTAAATGTTGGGAAGAGATACTGAAGCTCAAGAAAACGTACGCAGATGGTACTTCTTTTCCATATGTCACATACAGTTTTACTGTTTTTTGACTAAATCAACTAGTTGTGCTTCAGATATAGCTTCAGAATCGAACGGACTTTCTTGTTTTTCTATTTTCTTTGGTCTAAGCTAGCTTTTTGGATTTGCCACATACTCTATCCAGCCGCCAAAAGTACATTTTTTTGAAATTTTCTCAATTTTTAGGTTACCTAATAGTAGAACCGAAATATTACATCCCTATATAGTATTTGAGTAAAGTATATACTATTGTAGTACTATATGCTATAGTAGAAATTGAGAATGACATTATATTACCATTAGAGAATAACGCAGAACAACAGCTTACAGGTGATCATTAATGTTCATATTAGAAAACAAAACGTAAAAAAATATAGGTGTGCTGTCGCATCATGCATATCCCTGTAAGTATTAACAACGATTATAATTTTGAAATTGCAGTATTACCAGTTCACAATCCCGTTTGAAGTTAATATACAATGCCATTGAGTGTTAAGAATTTTTGAACGGGAATATTTACCATTAGAGAATAATTCATTGATAAGTCCAATGCCAGATTCCCTAAGAATATATTTGAACAAAGCTACTCTATGAAAGAATGAAGTATGAATGAAATTTTCAACACAAGAATATAGTTTTAAAACAGTTTACATCGTCGGCGACACCACATTCAACTAGTTAAGAATATTTTAGAAAATCTCGTCCAAGACAGATGTTAAAAAGTATTGGGAATACTGAGAAAAAAATCAGAGTTAAAAGTGAAACACGTACCTATTCAACTTTATAAGTGTATTATACTCTATTCTTTCAAAAAATTTAAATAAAAAATTGGGGCCATTTTTGAAAAAATATTAAAAAATCCTTGGGGCTTTAGGTATAGACAGATAAACGGACGGACGAACGGACCAGGTTTTGAAATAAACACTTTTTCGGTATCAGGGAATCCCAAAACGTGTATTTCCGTTGAAATCTCGAAATCTATTTTTCGCAGCATTAAATAACTATGGTTACGTATATTAATCCCTACATACATACACATACGAAAAAGCACAAATCCCATGAAACGCCGCCAAATGCACTGCATTCTTACTCAATCGCTCCACGAGTGCCGCCGGCGGCGCGACGGGGCGAGTGGGGGGGGCCGTGCAGCAAAGGGGGGAGCGTCGCCCCCGCACTCGCATTCGCTTATTATCGCGCCGTGAAAGGCTCGAGCCATTTCCCCCCCGGGCGCAACGGCGCGGCTAACCCAATTTCAGCCCCGCCCCCGCCCCGCCCCCCGCCTCGCCTCGCCCCGCCTCGCCCCGCCTCGCCCCGCCTCGCCCCGCCTCGCCCCGCCTCGCCCCGCCTCGCCCCGCCTCGCCCCGCCTCGCCCCGCCTCGCCCCGCCTCGCCCCGCCTCGCCCCGCCTCGCCCCGCCTCGCCCCGCCTCGCCCCGCCTCGCCCCGCCTCGCCCCGCCTCGCCCCCGCCTCGCCCCGCCTCGCCCCGCCTCGCCCCGCCTCGCCCCGCCTCGCCCCGCCTCGCCCCGCCTCGCCCCGCCTCGCCCCGCCTCGCCCCGCCTCGCCCCGCCTCGCCCCGCCTCGCCCCGCCTCGCCCCGCCTCGCCCCGCCTCGCCCCGCCTCGCCCCGCCTACGCCCCGCCTCGCCCCGCCTCGCCCCGCCTCGCCCCGCCTCGCCCGCCTCGCCCCGCCTCGCCCCGCCTCGCCCCGCCTCGCCCCGCCTCGCCCCGCCTCGCCTCGCCCCGCCTCGCCACGCCACGCCTCGCTCAGCGGCGGTGCGCCCAGAGGTTATTTGACGCGGAAGGGACAACTAGGTTTAACCTTCCGGCGGGCGCATCCCATCATTTCTCGCCAGCAGGCGCATGCGCCACTCGTACCGCATTTATCATCTTCGACTTTCGCGACCTTAGTTATGACTTTTGCTATGGAATATGAAGGAAATATTCTTTATTTATGCTTTTACACATTTCATTTCAGAATAACTAAATTACAAAACGAAATAACAATATTCATATAGAGTCTGATGCATGACTCGCTCTCTCCGTGCGTTGGCACGTGTTACATGACAGGGAATGAATACGGTGCAAAGGTGCCTTCTAACGTTTCTTCGGAAACAACGCATTAAATTTGAATTAGTAGTTAATGCTTCAAAATCTTTGTCATAAAGCTCAATAATAAATTGCAGTAAGAATTCTAATGGACAAAATACGTAAATATTATACTTACGTGAGAAGGCGCGTGCGGTACGGAGTGCCGCAATCGTTTTAGAGTTAGGATTACTAATGAATAACGGTCGATCGGCAGTGTCTCAAATCATGATTTGAGTGTCATTAGGTTGACAATACAATCAACGAAGAATAACTATGAGCTCAAGAGTGCGATACCAATTATTTACACGAAATAAACTAAAATCTAAGATTCGGCACGGAGTGCCGCTACGCGGAGGGTTGGTGGAGTGTTGATGTGGCGGGAGTGGTAAAAAAATGAAGAGAGGTGTCGACAGAGAAGGGGCGGCAGTGACGAGGTGCGAATCAAGAGCAGGAGTGCTGGTGAGAAGGATGAAAGGTATTTGACGAGGAAGGGAGCAGTCGGAGGGTTAAGGTGGTGGATTGATTGATTGATTTTTCGTTATTCCGGGCGCGTCAACTACAGAGGTCATTAGTCCCGTAAGTGTAGTGCGTGTTGTTTCATCGAGAGGTGGCGGCCATCTTTTCCCCGCTGGATGTCGAGATTCGGCGCCGACCTACCGTACACTAGCGGGGGGTTTCCCAAACCAGGTATCTCCCACCAGTGGGGCACCGTCCCTGCTGAGACAAGCTCTAAACTCCCGACCGGTCTCCCGGCACGTGGTGTTAGTGTGATGCCTGCTAGTGTGTGTGTAAGGGATAAGACAAGGAAGATGAAGAAAAGATCACGCGCTCCGTGGCCCATTTGTTAGGGTACTGCTCCAGCATTCCCCTACCGTTTGACCGGAAAAAAACACGGAAAACTACCAATCAAAGCAGTTGTCCGCTAGAATTCTCCTTCAGACAGCGACTGAGTCCGACTAGCTGACAAGCTAGTGTCGAAAATCCTGCCGCCGTCGGGACTCAAACCTACGACCTCTCAGTCAGAAGAACTGCAGTGAAATAGGTTTATGCATTGAGTCGTCTCCCTCGGTGAGTGTTGATGTGACGGGGAGTAGTAACAAAATGAAGAGCGATGTCGACAAAGAAGGGGCGGCAAGTGAGAGAGTGATCGAAGGCAGGGAGTGCTGGTGGGAAGGGTGAAGGGTGTTTGACGAGGAAGGGGCAGCGGAGGGTTAAGGTGGTGGAGTGGGGGCAGTGGCGGGGGCCGGGAGCGATGTGGCGGGGGAGGAGGAGCCGCGGGCGCGCGGCGAGCCCTGGCCGGCAGAGAGCCGCGATGACGCATGTCGCCAATGTCACGCCGTGTTACTCCGGCGAGTGTGACGCTGTTGACGCGTTGGACATCTGACGAATGGGAATGCAAAGCGCGCAAATGGGAGGTAGGGCGTATTTCGACGAATTCACATTTGCCACGCGCTTCCTTCATAAACTAATAAACCACTCGCGAAATAAGATCATAGAAAGTAATCTAGGCTTAACTTTATTTTCTAATATATGCTGACGTTCGCTTCTCCCTACTCTTCACTTCTCCCACCCCTGAATCGCCATCAATTTCCCCTTATCTTTTCTCTCATCCTCCTGAATCTATTTTCTTTGATCTCTTCCTACACTCCATTTTTGTTGTCCGATTAACTTTTATCATATTGGAGGCAGATTAATGATGTGCACTGAGGCTATTCCATATTTCTTTCTCTTGCTAAGGGCAAAAAAACTATACTATATACCAGAATATTAGATATGAGTATCCTTGACGACCTTACATGTTGCTCGAAACCACTGTCTATGTATTTGATGTTTTAAGATTTTTTTTTACTTGACAGATGCAACGACCTTTTCTTCGAGCCAACGAGAAGGTACCGGCAAAGGTGGCTCAACTGATGTCACTGATATGACTTTGACCAGGAGATCTTAGGGTTTGAGTTCCGACATTGGCAGGATTTTCAATACTCGCTAGATAGCTAGGTCGAACCCAGCTGGAGGAGACTTCTAGCAGCCGGCTGCTCTGATCTGTAGTTTTCCCTGGTTTCTTAGATCAACACCAAGGCAAATGCTGAATAAGCACTCTAACAAACTGAATACGATTTCTCCTCCGTCTTCCATATCCTAACCTTACCCTTACACACTTAATTCACACGACCTCGCGTGATCTCTCCTTCCTCTTGCTCGTCCTATCCTTGGTCGGGGAGCTTAGGGCTTGTCTCGGCTGGAAACGGTACCTCGCTGCAGGGAGATACCTGGTTGAGGAAACCGCCGCAAGTCGACGTAGGTAATCCCCGGATCTCGTCAGGCAGCAGGCAAAGATCACCATCTCCCGCGATAAAAACATGCATTGCATTTACCGGACAGGGCATTTACCGGATTTACCATTTACACATAAACCTTAGCTGTTTACGCGACGCGCCCGAAATCATCAATCAATAAATCGCTCGAAGACCAGGATGTGACATCTGAAGGTTTTGTTTTTCGAGAGAGCATTCGAGAACTGCTTGACTTTCTCAGCTTCAAAGTTCCCGCACGTAACTGTGAAGCAGACAGCGGTATGCGCTAGCAGACAAGGACAAAAGATAACACATGTCACGCCACGTCATTCCTCCCTGTATGACGCTGTCGACGCACCGACATGTGACGAATTGGAATGCGGATGGTACGTCGCGCAGCGTGCCTCAC
>JAHLJT010004567.1:221774669-221823286 GCA_031308135.1 Acheta domesticus
GAAGAAGAAGAAGAAGAAGAAAAAGAAAACAAAGGTAAAAGAATAATGCCAAAATATTTTGTAAAGAAAGCTCCAAATGCTGCAGTCTTCAAAATATTGCGATTAAAATGATATATTTATTATATCAATAATTATTATAATTTAATATAAAATTATTATGTATCATAATTACTATACAGCTAATATTTATATCTTAAAATCATTTATGTTGGAAAGACATTACTTCTTAATACGACATTGTACAGAGAAAGTGCAGAGTGGGTATCTCGCCGTGTCAAGGTTTAATGACCTAGGCGTGTGGAAGTCTCTTTTCCTTTTAAAAGTAACGCCCCTTGAGAGGTAGTGAGTTGTCGTTCCTTCAAGGGCTACTAACATACCACCGGCCACTAAAATCGTAATGAGCTTTTACAAAAACGCAATCCTATGTAAAAAATAATTGTTCCTTAGGGATAATGTCATTTTTTCTTCCAAAATCTAGAAAATACGAAAAATGTATACTTTTACACCCTTCATAACTCTGTAACCGTTTACTTTAGCAAGATTATGCCCAGGATCATTTTTTGTTTTTTGCAAGTTAATGTAAATTATTTTTGTATATGACACTTTTTTGCGCTAAACTACATAGTTTTTGAAATATTTAAGAACAATTAACAAAAACTGCTAATTTACCAACTTCTCCCCTCTCCCCCCGAACCGAACGCTCAAAATGGTGTAACTTTGTACCAAACAATACGGACTGTATTGAACAATTTGGAGTTGGAGGGAAACTTTTACTTTGGATGTTGAGGTTAGGCCACTTTTTTACTAATTGCTCCGAACTATACGTAACATTCTCTCTACTGCGTAAGCGGTAGCGAGAAAGTAAAAAGTAGAAAGATGTGAAAAACCTGTCTTGAGAGAATTTGAATTGAAGTGGCGTAACGAACGAGAAACTGAGCAAGTGTAGCATCAATGACCTTGCGGGCTCAACATCAAGCCAGAGCGGCGTCGGTCGGGAGCAGCGCGTTTGAGGAAAGCGACTCGTTGCTCGGTTCGGTCCTCGTGTGAACGCCCTCGCGCCGTTGAGACCCTGCGATCTCGGCTGCGGTAAATATATATCTTTCGCTAACTCAATTTCGCGCCCGTTGTCCTGCGACAAAGGCGTCGCCTGGCAACCGCCAGCAAGACGGCGCTGCGCAGCGTGGCCTCGGGGCGCCTGCTTCGTCGCTCTGAGCCCCGACGGGGAGCATATGGCCCGTCAAATCTTGGATTGCGCTTGGCGCTTGGATTACACTAAATGAACTTGGGAACCGCACATTACATCAAAAATAAATAAAACCAATGTCAAGATTCTAAAATTATACCCATTTTTGAACAAAAATTCTCACCTTTCAGTAAATTCGGCGTTGCCAATATTTAAATAAATAATTCGCCCACATTAAACATAATGCATGCCCCATTTGGGGTGGTGCAGCGAAATCACATATTCAAAAATTAGAGGCTATACTACATAAATATTTAAGAAAAGCATTGATAGCACCCTGGTTCATAAGAAACGATCAAATATTACACGAACTCGGTATTCTGCCTCTAAAATCCTGGATCCTTCGTCACTCAGATAAATTCTATACTTCCCTTACTTCTTTTCCTCCTTACACATCTTTTCAACTTGGGAAAACAGCTAATCCTTTTCCGCGAATTAAATTACGTTATTCAAAAGATTTCTTGCGTACTCCATAGTTAACTTTACTCCATTTATCTATTTGCTCTATAAATTTCATATATTATGTACTATTTATAACCATTGTTTGTTTTTACATTATTGTCTCTTCAAAGTCAAAAATACCTTTACATGTCAGTAATATGTTAAAGTTTACGTTTTAAGTTTCTCCTGATATTCTATTCGATTTTAAAATAATGTTCACACACTCGAAAGATAAATTTTTATCGAAAATGTATCAATAAATATACTAAAAAACAAAAAACAAACGAATCACTTTATTTATGAAAGGACTCACGCCCAGTTTGGAGGAAAATTTACTTTTTGATGTAAATTGATTCCGAATGCCATCTTGCAGCCTTTTTATAAAAATATTGTTTTTTTATATTATACATAGTTCATTAAAAATTGCTAACATTTCAAAAAGTGCGACCTGTGACTTCTTTTTAGATGTCTTTAGCTGTAACAGATGATAAGTCCAAAAACTGGATTTTAGGCCTTTTAAAAATAAGTGATTCAAATGCGCTCCGGCTTTAATGGTCTTAAAGTGTGTTTCTGCGTATTGTGGTAATATGCCAAAAGTCAATCAATTGTTCGGAAAATATTTGTAACTCTTCTTTCAATGAGAACGAACTGTTATATTTTGTTATTACTTCGTCACTGAAGAAAATGAGAATTAGTGACATTACTTACATTTCTCTGGATAATTGACTAAAATTCATGCTATTAAGAAAATCCAGAGCAAATTTCTTCTTGAAAACAATTTCCGTAAGCAAGTCCCTTAATAACATTCTTAATAATCAACACTACCTCAAGAAGCAGGAAAACAGTTATTCAAAAAATTATTCATGTTTCTCATTCTTCTTCATCTTCTCAAAATTCTTCATTCTTCTAGTAAGGGAGTAAGTTAAGTCCTTCACGAAGGGCTTGTTGATGGCGCTTCCAAGTATCAGTGGAGCTTCCAAGGTATTTTATAGGAGGCTAACCTACATCCTAGGCATAGTAGAATTCTGCTGATTTGATGTTTCACCATAAATAGTATTTCATTCGTTCTGAATTAAAAATTTATTCTAAATTCTCAGGTACTCTGTCATTGATCTCTTTCATCTTGAGCCGGAGAGAGTTTCTGTGTAATTGGCTGTATTAAGCTTCTGAGGACAAAAACATTGACGAACATGGTCATATCATTGACGTAAAGGTGTTAAATCTCTTTCTTTGATGTAATTAACTAGTGGTGCTACAGAATGGCACAGACTTTCCTGTTTTAGTTTTCTATTTTCTTGGGTCTTCGCTAGCTATTTCGAATTGCCAGAAACTTGCCAGCTGTCATCTATCACCGCCAAAAGTACATTTTTTTGTCATTTTCTTAATTTTTCGGTTTCCTATTGGTAGAACGGAAACATTAATTTTAGAATATTAATGAAAAAAACAAAAACTTGGTCATTAATGGCAATTTTCTTTTAAAAATTATGTGACGTTTAAGAGAAAATGGCGTTTTAGCGCTACTAAAAATGCGAAAATTGAAGCTCATTTTCACAGAAAATGTTTGAGTTTTCAAAATACTTTATTTGAAGTTATTTGAAGCACTTACACTCACAAATATAATAATGTTTACAAATTGCTGGTATTGTGCATATTAAAGATGTGAGAGATCTTTCAAACAAAATACAATTATGTAATTTTTGAAAAAACAAAAAAATAACTCAAAATAAACTTTACGCTACACTAAAGAGTGTAATTAGCAATATCCGTTAAAAAAGTTTGAAGAAAAAAATTTGCAGCCATATATGAGAAAATAGCATTTGAGCGTTTCTGAAAATGCGAAATTTTGTGCTACTTTTCACAGAAAACTTTTGAGTTTTCGAGGAAGTTTACTTGACATTATTTAAAACACATGTACTTGTGAATATAATAATGTGAAAAAATCGCCGCTAATGTAAATATTATAGACGTGAGAAACCTGTGAAAAAATTTACCTTTTTGTAATTTTTGAAAAGAATAACCTATAGAGCAATATGGCTTTATGTCATCTGATAGAGTACAATTACCACTATCCCTACCAAAAGTTTAAAGAAAAAATTTGGAGCCGTTTTTGAGAAAATCTGGTTTTTGTAACTTTTTAAAATTTCACATATTGCACGCAATATTGCACGAAAACTACTATAATTTTGAAAAACATTTACATGACCTTTATTAAAGAAATGTATATGACCTTAAACAAAGAACTCACTTTGGAGAACACATTTTATTTGAAGGAAAAATTTCTATCTTCAATTTTGTAGTTGGAGAAAGACGCCAAAAAAAAATTCAAACTTTCACAATTTTCGAAAATTCAGAGTTATATGTGAAAATCAGACGTATGCCATGATAATAAGTGTATTTTACTCTATTCATACAAGAAATTTAAAGAAAAAACTTTGGAGTCTTTTTGAGAAAATTTTGAAAATCCCCGAGGGGATTCATATAAAGTACCCCCAAATTTTAAGGAATCTTTTTCAAAATCTCAAAGCATTTACTAGAACCACATCGATCGGGGAATATCCATTTTGGAAGAAATCGTATGTATGGTTTATGCGCAAGCAGTGTTCACAGACGGACAGACGGACGTTTTCCTTTCAATTGGTTTTTCGGTATCAAGGACCTAGAAAACAGGGTTCTGGCTACACCACGTGTTAGGGGATTTTTTTTTCTTAATTTAGCAACTGGTTTCATCCACTTCCTTCGTTTTCACGGCCCGGCAATTATTTTTTTTCCGCCGAAACTTGGCCATTTTTTCGCGCAGCATTACATAACTTTCCCTATACTACGTATATCACTCCGTGTATACGTACGTATACGGGAAAGTAAAAAATTGGAGCGGGTTTTTTAGAAAATCTTGTTTGCGTAATTTTTTAAAATTGCATATATATCATGCAATACTGCGCGAAAAACTACTAGAATTTTCAAAAGAATGATCTTAATGAAAGAAATCATTATTGAGAACAAATTTTATTTGAATAAAAAATCTCTATCTTCAATTTTGTAATTCTACGAAGACGCCGACAAAATTTCAAACTTTTGCTATTTTGGAAAATCCAGATTTAACCGTGAAAATCGGACCTTAGCTATATTGAAATTTGTTACCAGAAATTTATAGAAAAAAAGGGAGCAGTTTTTTGAGAACATTTTGAAAATGTCCGGGGAGCATCATGTGAAGTACCTGTAAATTTTAAAGATTGTTTTTTGATAATCTGAAAGCTTCGAATCGAGCCAGATGAACAGGGGTTTCTTCAATTTGAAATAAATCCTATGCTTGGTTAAGACGCTAGTGGTGTTCACAGACGTACAGACGGACACACGGACACACGGGCACACGGACAATGGACAGAAGGACACACGGACTGACGGACACACGGACTGACAGACACACGGACTGACAGACACACGGACTGACCAGACACACGGGACTGACAGACACACGGACTGACAGACACACGGACTGACAGACACACGGACTGACAGACACACGGACTGACAGACACACGGACTGACAGACCACGGACTGACAGACACACGGACTGACAGACACACGGGACTGACAGACAACCGGACTGACAGACACACGGACGACAGACACACGGACCTGACAGACACACGGACTGACAGACACACGGACTGACGGACACACGGACTGACCGGACACACGGACTGACGGACACACGGACAGACGGAACACACGGACAGACGGACACACGGACAGACGGACACACGGACAGACGGACACCCGGACAGACGGACACCCGGACAGACGGACACACGGACAGACGGACACACGGACAGACGGACACACGGACAGACGGACACACGGACAGACGGACACACGGACAGACGGACACACGGACAGACGGACACACGGACAGACGGACACACGGACAGACGGACACACGGACAGACGGACACACGGACAGACGGACACACGGACAGACGGACACACGGACAGACGGACACACGGACAGACGGACACACGGACAGACGGACACACGGACAGACGGACACACGACAGACGGACACACGGACACACGGACAGACGGACACACGGAACAGACGGACACACGGACAGACGGACACACGGACAGACGGACAGACGGACACACGGACAGACGGACACACGGACAGACGGACACACGGACAGACGGACACACACGGACAGACGGACACACGGACAGACGGACACACGGACAGACGGACACACGGACAGACGGACACACGGACAGACGGACACACGGACAGCACGGACACACGGACAGACGGACACACGGACAGACGGACACACGGACAGACGGACACACGGACAGACGGACACACGGACAGACGGACACACGGACACACGGACAGACGAACACACGGACAGACGGACACACGGACAGACGGACACACGGACAGACGGACACACGGACAGACGGACACACGGACAGACGGACAGACGGACACACGGACAGACGGACACACGGACAGACGGACACACGGACAGACGGACACACGGACAGACGGACACACGGACAGACGGACACACGGACAGACGGACACACGGACAGACGGACACACGGACAGACGGACACACGGACAGACGGACACACGGACAGACGGACACACGGACAGACGGACAGACGGACACAACGGACAGACGGACACACGGACAGACGGACACACTGACAGACGGACACACGGACAGACGGACACACGGACAGACGGACACACGGACAGACGGACACACGGACAGACGGACACACGGACAGACGGACACACGGACAGACGGACACACGGACAGACGGACACACGGACAGACGGACACACGGACAGACGGACACACGGACAGACGGACACAACGGACAGACGGACACACGGACACACGGACAGACGGACACACGGACAGACGGACACACGGACAGACGGACACACGGACAGACGGACACACGGACAGAACGGACACACGGACAGGACGGACACACGGACAGACGGACACACGGACAGACGGACACACGGACAGACGGACACACGGACAGACGTACGGACGGACACACGGACAGACGGACGGACGCACGGACAGACGGGACGGACGGAGGCACGGACAGACGCAGGGACGGAGGCACGGACAGACGCACGGACAGAAGGACGTTTTAAAAAGAATCACTTTTTCGGTATCAGGTGACCCCAAAATGTGCACACCGTTTAAATTACATAACTTTCCCTATACTACGTATATTACTCCTTATATACGTATGTATACGGGAAAGTAATAATCACAAATTATATACCCTAGATTTATTTCATCTCTTAGCTGCTGGCATGATCGGTCGGCTTTCGACGCCTATTTACTTTTACTAAGACGACCTGTGGAGTTACACGACAAGGAAAGACAGGGGACGACGATGAGGTTGTTCCCTACGACAAGATGGCCGACATAATCACTAAGAAAGATTTGCATTTACATCGCTGTAGGGGACGAACAAAAGAAGGTGCAGGTTTATTGGGTGTGTGACCTACTTTGTATGCAAAGTAAAGTAAAGCTCTTTCTTCCTGACGCGTCGCTGGAAAGGTTGAAGAGATAAACCAAATAGGTTTTAGAGGTGGAGCGTGGGAAGAGAGAAGAGGTGTATGTATCATAACTGCTTTCCTGCTGCTCTTGACTGCAATACCACATCACCAGAACCGGCGAACAGCATTACAAATTGCTTTTTCAGTTATTATTTTCTGTGCACTTATATATTTTTACTTTCTCGCCTTTGCGCAAGTACATCATACAGGTAATCATCCGTCGGAATACGGCAAATTTTCGCAAGAAAAATTCATATTGCCGATCTCTAGTAACGAAAGAGTGGATAAATCAAGTTGCTAAATATAGAAAAAAATTCTCTAACACTTGGTGAAATCAGAGTCCATGTATTGTGTGTCCCTGATATGGAAAAATTTATTGATGGCAAAAGACCTATCTTTCCACTTGGTCAACGCTAGCCCCTAAACCGTTCTGCAGTTTCCCCAAAACTGATATTCCCCGATCGATCTGAATGAACTCCAAGCTTGGGGAGTTTGATGCGAATATTTTGAGTATTGCGTTGTTTTATTTACATGAAGTGAGCATTTAAGATTTTATGCATTTGCTCGAGTTCGGGACCATACGGTGCTTCTATGACACAGTGATAAGCGTGACAGCAAGTGAGGATCCGAGTTTGGGACTCGGAGCGGATAAAAATTGCTTGTTGAAAAAGTATCTTGCAGATTTATGAAGTAGTATATTACATCGAAGCAGTTAGAGAAAACGGGAGAAAGCATGTGCTTTTATTAGCACTATCGTTTCGTTATACTGTATTGTTATATCAACTTAATGCTACCAACAAAATACAGTCAAAGCTCTTTAAGGATTTAACAGTTTGGCGCCCGATAAGAACAATCGAAACATGTGAGTTGTAGCTAAAGATTACGTAGTGAGGTGTAGCTAAGATTACGTATGATTAGTTGTTGCAAGAAACTATATTTCACTTTCATGATTTTTTCCCTTAAAGAAGAAGTATAGAAGATATTAGAAAATAAAATTATCAAGCAACAGACGGACAATGTGGCAAATAATAGGCGCAATTAGAGTTTGTAAGCCGGGGCAATATCCCACGTTGCCAAATGCAATTAATTATTTTTGAACCGAAAACGTGTATTCACTACGATTCCAAAGGTGCTCGATAAAAACATTCACTTGTGAAAATATACCGTAAGATTTTAATCGTTTGTATATATGAGACCAAAAATACAGGAGTTGCGGTTAAGTTTACACCCGACGGGTAATGGGACTTATTGTCTAACACATGAAGTCAGCGCAGTTGTGCGAGCACATGCGCGTTCAAAAATCTACATCATAGTGGAAATCTGACCACTGGCTTGGCATTTGCTGAAGCGAACCAGTGAACGGCTTGAGGAGACGTGGCGCAGCAACTAATTACGAAAAATCGCACTATTTTTTCATGTAAATGTCGAACCCTCTCCAACTACTACTGGAAATAAGTGTTTTTCAGCAAGGAGTGTAAATTGATGTGAGAAGTCAGGAAGTGAAATTTGCTCTGTAAGGTTTCTTTGGAAGTTGTTAAGTATTCTTTAGAGTGTGTAACCAAGAGTTCAGTTTTAGTTTTGTGGCTCTGCCACTCATTTATTTCCTTTTGAAGTAAATGTGCTTGTTCTACTTGGAAATAGTTTCTTTCGATACGTGTTTTCCCCCTTGACAGTAAGTCTTTTGAAAACTGTTAGAAGTTCTTCCTTTACTTGACACAGATTACCAATAGCTGCTTGTAAACCTGAACATTATTACTTGTAATAGTTAAATAAATACTGAGTAGTTGCTCTATGAAGACAATTTTCACTAACAAATTTACTCTCTCACATGATCTTTCACTTTCCTTAGTTGGTAAAACCTAATAGAGGTTAGGTTGACTTCGGTAGCCAAACTTTTCTTTCTTTCTTTCTTTCTTTCTTTCAGCAGTGAATTAGTTCACATTGCTTACATTGAATGCGAATTATAAAAGAGTTTGTGTTGGTGAGTAGTAGAAAATTTTAAGTTAGGGAGGGGTATCTCATACCCCAAGAGAAACTGGGATGACAATAGCAAGATTTGTACAGCATATATATAACTCCTAGGCAGACAGCCAGTACTTCCCGTAGCGAATAACTTTGCAACAATTTTTTTATCAATTATTTCTCAGAATGCCCGGTGAGGGATCTTACATTTAATACCATCTGATTCCTAAACAAATTAACTACTTATAGAATAACCGTATAGAATTTTCACCGTATGTTTCAATAACTTCAAAAAAATCCTATGCCGACGAAAGATTTTCCATAAGAGCCTGTGCTAATTTAAACTGATTTAATTAAAAAATTAGGTCAGTAACGGCCAATTTTTTTACCATATGGTAGCACAGAGATTTTGCTTTTATTTAAAATATATGGGGGGCGTACTTCACCGAGGTCGATCTAACGAACATACTACCTTACCTTGCGATGTAGAGGTTGTGCAGCTCACGCAATATCCACGGGTGGAGAATCGGTGAAGAGCGGAGATCTGACTGTCCACAACATTAGCGCTCATATTGTGCATAGAATAGCCATATGTATATTTCTATGCATAGCCATGTGAATAGAAAAGCCACCAAAATTGATATCCCCCAGTCGATTTGACTAATGACGCGGCACCAGTGGTTTGAAATGGATATTTTAACTTTTGGAATAGTTTCCTTAATATTAATAAAACTAGTAATAATGATATTAATAGTAATAATGATAATAATACTAATGAAACTAATAATAATAACAATAATAATAATAATATAATTGTCACCTTTCCCGTCACCTTGTTGGAAGCTATACGCTCGGAGAATATGTTCCGCAGTCATATAGAATCAACACCCAGGGGATGTTGATAAACTCCAAATTGTGACCATGTTACCAAGTAACAATGCATTTTAATAATTAAATTTGTTCAAAGGGTTGGTTGACTCGGTAGCTTAGTGGTCAGAGCAGCTGGGCCTAAACCAGAAGGCCCGGGTTGGAATCCCGGTCGGGCCGACCAATTCTTTGAACAAATTTAAATAATAATAATAATAATAATAATAATAATAAATCGGAAGCACTTGTAATAGCTGCCCAAGATCAGGCCTTGAGAACTCGACATTATGATAAAGCGGTTCTCAAAATTTCCCAAGATGATAAATGCCGCATTTGCCTGGAGCAAGTAGAAACCATTGATCATATTGTCTCAGCTTGTCCAATCCTAGCAAAGACCGAATACCTTAAAGACATGACAGGGTGTGTAGCTACCTCCACTGGCAGATCTGTACCGCCCTCGAAGTTCCAAACACATGCCCCAAGTGGTACGAACACTCACCGAAACCGGTGACGTCTGTTGGATTGTGTACGATATTGTACGACCAACAAATTCAAACTGATCGCACGATAGCGGCAAACAAACCGGATATAGTTATCCGGGATTTGGCCAAAAAATCGTGTTTACTTATCGATGTTGCTGTACCTTGCGATCAAAACGTCGTTACCAAGGAGGCAGAGAAACGTCTTAAATACAAGAGTTTGGAAATCGAGATCAGCCGAATGTGGGGCGTAAAAGCACAGGTCGTCCCGATAGTTATCGGAGCTCTGGGATTTGTTCCGCAAAATTTGAGTAAAACTTGTCTAAACTCCCAGGTAATTCAAAAGACTGGGAAGTGCAAGAAATTGCTTTATTTGGAACAGCCCACATTTTGCGTAAAGTATTGTAGAGGCACTGATAGTCACCGAATCTGCTCCTTAGGTAGCTGGTTGCAACCTGGAGTAGATTTTATATTCAGCCGACTCATAAGATCTTTAGTCGTGATGTAATGGAATAATAATAATAATAATAATAATAATCACAGTGTCACATACATCTCTCAAAACTTGTGAATATTTAAATTATGTTGAAGAAGTCATATTGATTAGCCAAGCCCTACTCTATCGCAATCGTATGAATTTTTACTTTCCCGTATACGTACGTATAAACGGAGTGATATACGTAGTATAGGGAAAGTTATGTAATGCTGCGCGAAACTAGTGGGGAGTTGAGTGATGTTTTTGTTTTTTGAAAAATTACATAATTGTATTTTTTTGAAAGCTCTCTCACATCTTTTAATATGCATATTACCCACAATTAGTAAACATTATTATATTTGTGAGTGTAAGTGCTTTAAATAACTTCAAATAAAGTATTTTGAAAACTCAAAACTTTTCTGTGAAAATGAGCTTCAAATTTCGCATTTTTAGTAGCGCTAAAACGCCATTTCCTCTTAAACGGCACATAATTTTTAAAAGAAAATTGCCATTTATGACTAGGGTTTATTGTTCTTTAATATTCTAAAATTAATGTTTCCGTTCTACCTACAGGAAAGTGAAAAATTAAGAAAATGACAAAAAAATGTACTTTTTGCGGTGATTGATGACCGCTGGCAAGAAAGAGTGTGGCAATTCCGAATAGCTAGCGAAGACCCAAGGGAATAGAAACCTAACACGGGAAAGTCTGTGCCATTCTGTAGCACCACTAGTTTTAAAGTAGCGTTCAAAATTCACTCGCTATCATTTGGAGGAAATGAAACAGATCTGTTAATGACAGATATTTAACAGCATGTAAAATACTATCAAGCCTAAGTTCGCCTCTGAATATAATTTAAATACGACTTTCCTCCTCACAGTTATACCTTATTATTCATCCAGATAGCATTGTGACAACAGATGTCTTCTTTCAAACAATATATCATGACAAGAAATAAGCGTTTGTTATACGTTTTCGAAAAATCTAACGACCAAATTTATTAGGATGACGGCGATGACAATGATGCTGAAGATGGAAATGATGATCGCTCTGATATACATCTCCGCAAACTTCTCAACTTCCAAGAAACCGGTAAAATTAGTCGAGTGATGAGATTTTCGTATCAAATTGAATTGATATATTTATTGAAATACAAATTTCAATTCAATTTGAAGCTGATGTGTCGCTAATTTGAAGAGCAAAAGCATCAACGACCTTTTCCTGAACCACGAAAATGTACGCAACAGCTGCAACATGAAATATCTGACCCTAATAATCTTCCGTGCTTTCCAGCTGACCGAGATTTTAGGTTAGTTTCCAATTGCATGCTCTGGTACCCCATTCACAACGCATTCTTGATTTATGACGCAATAACTTCCTAAATCACGTCCGTGTAAAGGTTGTTAAACATCTGATACTAAATTGTCGCCCATTATAAAAGACTTTAAATTGAAACAGCTTTTGTTTCTCTTTTCTCATAGGCTTGCCCACACTCTCCCAGCTTTCAGGATTAGCTTTTAAAGGGAACCAGCAATTGTATTGTTTTCCGTTTTTCTAATAAGAAATCGGAGTCGTTACAACTTTTGAAAGCTTGGTCAGTTCCTTACGTGCTCCTTAGATAAACGATTAGAACTATTACGTAATCGGCAAAATTAAGATTTTATAGGTCCCTGGGTATTTTTCACCATTTTTTCTTTTTATCTCTGTTGATTCAAATCACCTTGTTTGTATTATAATAAATTAAAAGTCTATTTTTTCTATTAAATGCACTACTAATTTGAATGACGTCATATGTAACTTTATATCCATGACAACTTGTTTTCTTTTCGCAATAGTTTTAGCCAAGTACTATACAGACACATTGAAGATTTGGCATACTATTAAGGGGACAACTGCTAACGAGAGAAACCTAATAATAAGACCTGGAAAAATAGGCGGGAAATTCAAATTTCAATACATACACAACACATTTTGGAGTTCTGTGGTTTCTAATAAAACTATTACTTTTATTATTACATTTATTTCTTCTACATTATTTATTTATTTTCCCTATGTATTTATATATTACATTTTCAATTTCTGCAATGTAAATGTACAATACTACAAGCAATACAAAACAGTGATTTGACAATTTTATATCTCTACATAATTGGAGAATTATAATTATTTATATAATAACGCACTTACAACTTATCACGAGGGTATCAAAAAAAAAACGATTTTTCTAAATTTTATAATTTGTTCAATAAAATATAGTACAAACTTTTCTAAACCATATAAAAAAGTTACTAACGATCAAACAAAAATATTTTAATGAATCTGTGAACCGTAAATAAACAAAAATCTTTCAAACTTATACCTATAGTAGTCTTTATCAGTTTCAATGGTTACAACAGACCTTGAATGGCGTTTGTTTCACATGTCTTCCGTTACAACTCAGTGTCATCCTTTGCATTTACAGTATATTTTAACTACTTTGTTCAATATAATTAAAAACTCATACTTTCGAATTTCATCTCACACCTTGTATTAGTTTCCGCAACTTTTTTCTGGTTACTCCAAGTTCTTTATAGAGGAATATTCCGCTTACATTACTCAATACTTACGTTTTAAACACGTTCCAAATATTTAAAAATTTAGTTTTTAAATTATGCATTTGGTATTCTTTTCCGGGAAAATCTTCTTGGTTCTCGGCTTGAAACTTTTAAAGGCAGCTCAAGTCAGTAATTTACAACATCCAAAATCCGACTTTTCCGAATACAGAGATAAAAACTTTCGGAAGAAAGAAACTGGAGATGATTAATAATTTCTTACGTCTCCGATTGATTTCCGATGGGGGGGGTGCACTTCTCGTAGCTGCAGCACAACTTCCGTAGAAGCTCCCTTCGATAGAGCTTACACAAGAATCTCATTATCTTTAATTGGCTTTTGTTTGCCTCTCTTGCTTTCCATTTGAGCCTTCTCCTCGCCACGTTATTTCCTTTCTTTGGCGTAATATCCCGGAGATATTAATAGCTTTCCATTATTTGATATTGTATTTGCTTCCGGTCCAGATCCTTGTTTAATTACCCACATTTTTCAGGTTTTCCCGCTCGACTCCGCGAAGCAATGCAGCTCGCATCGGGCTGCTCCCCAACAGAACGGGAAAGGCCTAAAAGGGTTCGTTTATAGCGGTAATTGAGTGGCTGCGAGTCGGCAGGCGAGCAGAATAAGCAGAGAGAAGTGAAACCAGTTGGAGTTCACAAAATTGCCTTTACTGTTGTGTAAAATCGAATACAAGATACTGAATAATTAAATAGTTTAAAACAAGGCCCGATATTGCAAGTGAAACAGAGAACAATTTTGTAGAAAACACTTAACTGACAATACACTGAGTAAATTATTCAATGGTTTGAACTCAAATTAATCTCCATTGCTGGGAATGCATTTAATGGATAATCGCACTATTCGTTTGTCTTTGCAATTCATATCTAATACTTTCATTTCAGATGCTGGTAAAACTTAAGTTTCAATCTACGTTACTAACTTACAATGCGAGCAGAAATAGAATAAGAAATCTACGGGCTTCCAGCCGTATGAGAGGTCTTTTTGGTGTCGTTAGGACCCAAGAACTCGGGAAAATCCCAAAACAAGGAAACATCTCAATTTCGAAACAGAAACAAGTTTCCATTTTGAGTGGAAAAAATAGAAATATTCGATTGCCACATCTTCCGACTCAATTTCCATACTCTGTTTCAGCTGCTTACGGCGCATCTGACGCAATGCGACAGTAAAGCTCCAAGGAAGAGGCTGCTTGCCAACAAATATTTGCTATTCGCGAGTTGCGTTATGCTACGTAAAGAACTGTTGGGCTGTGTGTTATTGCAGTATTCGTGAAGACTTCTCTTGTTAAAATCTTTTATTTATATCAGTGTTACATGAGAGTATTTTATTTGTTGATCTTGAGCAGTATGCATGCTACTTTTTTGAAAACAATTTCTCTGGTTTTGTTCAACATTTTTGCTGCTGCAGTTCACTAGCATTCTACGAATTTTAAATACCCTGCAAATTACCCAGTATGTCCATTATTCGTATTTTACTTCAGAATAAAATGTAAATTAATTGTCTCCATTTTTTCGGCCAGTTTCCCTTCATCCTTTCATTCATTAAGTAAATGCAGAGATGGCACTTAGCTTTGGGTATAAATATAGCTTGTCAAGCTAAGCAATTTTTGTTGAGCTCTGCTTTTGTAATTGCAAAAAGAAAGGGGTTTGCTATTTTCTCATTTATGCTATTAAGTCAGTAGATCATGTGGCGATGCATATACGTTTTCTCTTCAGAGGAAAAATATCTAATTTTCAAATGTTGCTGACTATGGTTCGTGCAATATTCATTCAAAATTGAAAGAAAAACTGAAATGTAAAAGAGAAGTGTACACATTCTGGAGCACAAGAAAACCTCCACCTATTATACTTCTCTGTATATCAAAAATAGTGTTTACTATTTTCACGAAATTAAAAAAAACTACCTGTCCCATTTTTGTTACCCTATGTTCTTAGTTTCAAACGCATGACGCAGAATTATCTTCACTTGGTTTTGTGAGCTGTCCTTCCCGGACAAGAGAGAAAAATAGAATAGTTTCTTCCACACTACAAAAGGACGTCTCTCTTTTTCACACAACTTTCTCGCGAAATCCGTTTTGATCTGTTGCCACCGCAACCCAAATAATCCGGGGTTCCGACAGGGTTCGCTGGCAACCGTTTCGCACATCTGTCAGGCCAAAGTCCGCCCCGCCCCGCCGCTCTCCTCCACGCCCTCGCAGCGCCACGCCATCCTCGCCAGCTGCCTCTCCCCGCTCCGCCCGTGAGATAAGAAGGTTCGCGGGAAGGAAGTGGAACGAAATTTTTTTTCTCCAGTCGTGGGGCTTAGATGGAACCGCGAGATGGCGGTGCACGAACCAGGGCTTGCGGACCCTGCCGAGCTGCTCCGCGCTGCACATCGGAACAAAACTGGGAAATTTTTCAAGGCTTTTTTTCTATTGCGTTTACGTTCAAATCACAGGGATGAGCCCAGTGCGGCAGGAACTGCTCAAATGCCAGAGCGCATTTGCTATTACCTTATCAAGTGGCGCACCGCCCCAGCCAGGAGCTCTAATTTCTTGATTGGTCTCCAAAAATATGTGATAGTGAAGTGCATGTAAGTACAAGTAAGGGGTGAGGATAGGACAAGGAAGAGATCGCGCGCGGTTCGTGGTTCATTAGGTTAGTTTTTCAAATATCTTTATTTTTCTAAAATAATTATTTTCTAAATTCATTTTTTCGTTTGTTTTTTTAAATTCTGGCCCTCAAGAAAATGTGCGCAGATAAATTTCTTTCCCCACACGTCATATACAGTTTTTACTGTTTTTTTGACAAATAAATAAATAAATTCGTCGCAGCCGCCCGCTAAAATTCTCCTCAAGACAGCGGCTGAATTTGACCTAGCTATGTAGCTAGTGTCAGAAATCCTAATACCGAGGGGGTTCGAACCCTACGACTTCCCGGTCAGAGGTAGTGCAGAGACATTAATTGATGCCCTGAGCCACCTAAGCTGGTTGTGCCAGTGAAATTTTCTCTCCCGTCGGGCTGACTCGAGATAGTGGATTATAGAGGAGACCGGCAGACAAGAGTCGAACTAGGGCACGCCAAAAGGGCTGCCCACTCGAGCAACTCTGGTGTACAGCATTGCATTCTAAATTTTTCTTAATAAAAACAATGAAAAATGTCAGAGTTCCATTTAATTCTGATAAGCATTTACTTTACCCACGGGTGAGGTCATGTTGAAATTTAATTACGGCTCCAAATTATCACCATTCATTTTGCTTCCAGACGGTCCAGATGTAAGCTGCCTAGGCAAATTCTAGCAACCTTTAATATGATTCTGACAGCGTCTAGGTCGATTGATAACGACTAAATAATCGAATAATCTGAATGGTTCAAATGAAAACTTCTATAAATTCATCTTTCGTTACTATTTGAATTACTTTTCATACCATTAAGACAACAAGACTCAACACGACATAAAACATTCATGTGCTGTTATATTCGGCAATGTGTTGTGAAATTTATTGCTGTTAGCCTTGAAAAAAATAATTAATCCTCTTGTACATAACTCCTTTGATACACGTAAGACTTGAGAACACAGAACGTATTGTATTTTTCCACATGGTAAATAAAATGATAGCTTTCCTTCCACTTGGGCTGATTTTGTCATTTCTCATCGTCAACATATCGCCGTGGCGTGGCAAGAGGCGAGCGGCACATGCGAGCGGCGCATGGCGAGCGGCGCATGGCGAGCGGCGCATGGCGAGCGGCGCATGGCGAGCGGCGCATGGCGAGCGGCGCATGGCGAGCGGCGCATGGCGAGCGGCGCATGGCGAGCGGCGCATGGCGAGCGGCGCATGGCGAGCGGCGCATGGCGAGCGGCGCATGGCGAGCGGCGCATGGCGAGCGGCGCATGGCGAGCGGCGCATGGCCGAGCGGCGCATGGCGAGCGGCGCATGGCGAGCGGCGCATGGCGAGCGGCGCATGGCGAGCGGCGCATGGCGAGCGGCGCATGCGAGCGCGCATGGAGAGCGGCGCATGGCGAGCGGCGCATGGCGAGCGGCGCATGGCGAGCGGCGCATGGCGAGCGGCGCATGGCGAGCGGCGCATTGGCGAGCGGCGCATGGCGAGCGGCGCATGGCGAGCGGCGCATGGCGAGCGGCGCATGGCGAGCGGCGCATGACGACCGGCGCATGGCGAGCGGCGCATGGCGAGCGGCGCATGGCGAGCGGCGCAAGGCGAGCGGCGCAAGGCGAGAGGCGCATGACGAGCGGCGCATGGCGAGCGGCGCATGGCGAGCGGCGCATGGCGAGCGGCGCATGGCGAGCGGCGCATGGCGAGCGGCGCATGGCGAGTGAGGCATGCGAGTGGCGCATGCGAGTAGCGCATGCGAGTGACATGTGGCATTTGCCGCTTGTCGGGTAGCACGGCGCGGGTGGCGGTCCATCTCGGTGCCACGTTCCTGACGCGCGTCGAGCCCACCTGCGGCGCGGCCTCCGCCCTGCGACGCGAGCGCGCCCCGCGGCGCCGAATTCAATTACAGCCTCCGCGAGGGCGGCGAGGCCGGCGACGACGGGTGGACGCGCGGAAGGCACGGCGCCGAAGGGAGCTCGACGTGCAACGGAGAGAGCAAGGAGCGAGCACAACGCGAGTCTTCACGAGAGGGGTTCAGCGAAACTGCAATGGAATCAAGGTGGTAGAGAATGATACATTTAGAGATAAAATAGTGGTACAACGGAATGGCACACACTTTCTCGTGTTTCTGCGCATATTCGTATAGCGCACGTGCAAGCGTGGTGCTTTAGCGATAACTCCATCTTCGCGAATTATTTTTGGTTGGTGGTTGTGAATTTTCCTTCCGGAGGTGAAAAAACACAATTGGCCATTTTGGAACATTACGTAAGAACGAACGGGACACGCTTTTAAAATAATTGCCAAGAAGCAAAGAGGGGTAACCTAAGCCTCTTTGGCTTTACGGGCTTTTAGCTTAAAGGAGGTAACAATGACATCTTGTGTATCAGCCATATCACGATATGTAATTATTTCTACTATTCATAAGACCAAAAAGAAGGCTCAGACCAACACACCTTGGATATAAGCGGCCTCAAAACCAACTCGAAAGAGTCGCGTGACGTCATCAAACTTAGGCCATCTTCGACCATCTTTTCTTCATATTTTAGTCAGAATGTGGAGACCACGTTGTGTTTCTGACCTCCTCCCATTGGTTATATCCTTTAAAATTTTGTGACAATTTTACTTAGACAAACATACCTTTTAAGAGTAGTGTGTCGTTGTGTCTTGTAATTACTTGAATGGTCGAAATATTTATTTTCGGATTTTCAGAAGATGAATCATAAAACAGGAAATGGTTGCGAGCGATACAAAGATTATCGCCCAACCAGCAGTTTTAAAGTATTTTGAATTGCTTTTGATATCTTGTTGCATTATTTAAATAAATATTTCTTGTATTGAGTGCGTGTAGACTTAACATAGTAAGAAAGGAATGAATTGACGCATCCAAGCAGTTTCCTACAAATATAACATACAAAACGTACAAGATAATCTAACGATCAATCTATCGCCCGTTTTGATTAGAAATTTGTTTATTTTGCTATGTCCATATGTTTAATATTTCTGTAATTTTTAAACATAATTAATTCATTACCAATTTTATGTGCTGTCTTCAGTTAATAACAAATTCTATATATTGTATTTGCTACGTGTGTGTTTTTCCATCGCGAAGATATTATTCAAGTTCTTCAGAATGGAAATACAACTTGCAAATAGAATGCGGTTTTGGAATATTTTGATGATGTAACTTGCAAGATAATAACAGGAAAATTGTATTTACCAAGGGTAAGAGTCGGGGCTGTACGAACAATATTTCCAACGCACCCAGCATACTAGTTTTCTGAAAGATCATTCTGAAAAGTCCTCAGCAAGCCGGAAAATATTTTTTCAATTGAAAAAATGCAATCACTGCAAGTGTGAATGTAGGCTTTTTTTTAAAACATTAACTTTCGTGATCTAATGATTTTGAACTTAAGAGTATGTAGTGTATTAATTTGATCATGTTAATAAATAACATGTGAGAAAAAGGGAGTTGATGTTTTTCTATCTTACAGAAGTGCTACTTCTATTGAAGATGTTTGAGATTCCGAGAGTAATTTGTAGAGAATCAGTAAGTAATTTTCTCCATCATTTTAAGAGAACACTGTGTTGTTTCGACTGAATAACGGTGAACATACGTGTTTTTACCTGAAATCAGAAGTAATGTAATTCTAAAGATTTTCAATTGACGTGTTAATTGTTGAAGATTTACTATTATGGATCTAAAATGTATTTACATCCAGTTCCTTCTGTTAGAGAGAGCGAGGTATTTTATAGCTTATTAAATATGATTAATAATAAGTCGTAATAATAAGTGACTTCTTTGACATTATACTTATTTTTCCTTTCATTGAACCCGGAAAGAATTTGCATCCAAAGTAATACAATGCAGGTAAATGCCGATGCAGCAATCGGAATTAAATGTGATGATGTCATTGGCTTGTTTCGAAGCCTTTCTGTATCCAGGGCGTGTTGCGCAGATCTTCTGCAGAAGATATAAATTGAAACGTTTTAAGAACTGGGAGGAAAGTTAGAATGGGCACTTACTATCAGCTATGTAATATTTAAAGTGTAGGCAAAAGAACAAAGTGCCAATTAACCTGTATTATTTTATGTACAGGGGAGATTTGTTATTGATATGTGTATTTCTATCTCTACTATTATACACAGAACCCCCCAAAATCGTACAAACGACATTATTTTCTTGAATCGGAATGGTCGGATCCATACGACCTGATGCAGTGTGTTATATATCTCACGCCATTAGTAAAGGGTTAAGGGGATTGGGGGAACTCATCATATGACGTGAAAGTTACACCAAAGAATTAAATTACCGCTTAGTTGGAGTGGGCGGCGCAGGAGTAGCTTAGAGCAGGTCAATACTCGAAACCCAAGGCAAACATGGTCTCTTGGCTTCACGTAACATTACGTATGTAACATGAACTTTTAACATTTCATAAATAAATATTCAATGGAATATATTTTCATATTAGTTTACTAGTGCTATATATTTTTCAACGACGGTAGTTGAAACTCTCCCTCTTAGGCGGAAGACCTAAAATTGATGGCTAACCTGTCGAAGGCTGTTAATCAAATCAAGTAAATAAGATTTTGAGCAGGCGAAATCTTATTATTTGAACCTTATCTCTTTTCAGCATTGACTTTACAGGATTATACCAACATCCATTGTAGTGCCACCCATACACGTCTGTAAAGGGAAAGGGAAGGACGTAAACGGGAACTGTGATCACCAGCTCAGGAAAGAAGAGAGCAAAGGGAAAAACGAGTCGTTCCTCGCCTACACTCAGATATAAGTGTCGTTCATCATATCCACACACCTTTCATGAACAACAACAAAAAAAGAAATTGCCGTTGAGGCTACTTTAATTGAAGCATTACTCCTTGGAAATATTACCATTTTCCAATGCGTATTGTGTGACACTTCATTTAGTGCGATAATTTGGGAGCTGATCTGGAAAATGGCGAGGAAGAATGAGATAAAGCAGTCAAAATTAGACATGGCAAAATTCAACCACGAGATGTAAATGAAAGTGAAATGTATGAAGTCCGAAAATTCAAACATCATAGCCATTATTGTACTGATATAAAATTCAAACTTTGACCAACTCCTTTCGCAAAAACCGCGTTGATATCCTCCGCAGATACCGGAGACTTTCGACTCAAACGGCGAGAAAATGATGTAATAACTAGCTCATGTAGCAAATTAGTCAAACATTGGCTGAAAGGCAGGTGTCCTTCAGGATGCACAAAACCAATCCAAAATGAAATCTGTGGGTTTTCCCCCTTCGCAACATCCAATCGTTTGTTCGACGAATCGTCCGCCGATCGACGGTCGTCAAGAAAATGTCCGGCAGAGAAAATGTAAGTAGGAAGAGGAAGGAATATAATGACCCGTTTGTTAGGATACATGCCCGGCAAACGTCTGATTCTGATCCGCGAAACGTTAAACTACGCATCACAGCAGCCAACCACTTGAATTCTCCACCAGCCAGCATCTCAATGCGACGTAACTAGGTAGCAAGGAAGCGTCAAAAATCTGCCACCTTGGAGACTGGAACCCTAGGACACAGTCCCTGCAAATACAACGGCAATGTTTACTCTGAGCTACACTCAGCCTGTCACTGTATTCAACCGATGAGGGGAAGAAATAGTCGGGTTGCAATGTGGAGAGAAGAAAAGTATGCCAGAAGAGAAATGGATAGGTAAAGGAGGACGAAAAACTTAGGAAGTCGATTAAAGGGCATTAAAAAATTCAGCAATAGCATGTAAATTTTATTTCAAATGCTCCTAGTTAACGAAAGTTATGTACTTGCATTAATGCTAATATTACTTATCATAAATTTATTAACATACATAAGATTTAAAATACAATTCTGTTCGAACGATCCATATTTAAGTAATGCGTTTTAAATCGGGCGGTTAATAAATTCTGCTATTTTTAATTAATTATAACTGACGTCAAATAAAATTTAATTATTCTGTAACATCCCGTACTAAGAGGCAATATATCACAATTTCCTTCAACGAATACCATTACATTGCAAAGTCCGCATTTTGTACGTTATCACGAAACCACGCGTGAATTGATAGAGAAAAAAAGCCGATCGTAGTGGAAATTTAAGGATTCTACTACGAGGAGGAGATCGGCGGAGAACAGCGGCGCTTCTCGAAATGCGAGGAAGCAAGGCGATTGCCAGTTTCCCCCGCCACTGCACTCGCCGCCCGTTCGACGCGCAGACGAACGCCGGCAGAGGACGACGAGACGGTCGACGGCGGAGGCGGGGGGAGGCGAAAGGGCAAGCGCGCCCTTCACGTCAAGAGGGACGACGTCGCGCGCAACAGCCGTGGCAAGGGGGGCGGGGCGGGGGACGCCGGAGGTCGTGAATTATGCAGACGCCGCGCCGGACGGGTCGCCGCCTCCGCCGCCGCCCGTTAGCGTCCCGTTGCCTGGCGACGTCGATGCCTGCCTGCGTCGCTCGTCTCCCCTCGCTTCTCGAAGCTGCGGTGAGGATGGTGGGTGGGTTTGGAGGGCGTGGTGGTTGGAAGGCGATTGGGTTGGAGAGCGAGTGGGTTGGAGGGCGAGTGGGTTGGACGGGCGAGTGAGTTGGACGGCGAGTGAGTTGGATGGCGAGTGAGTTGGAGGGCAGTGGGTTGAAGGGCGAGGGGGTTGGAGGGTGAGGGGGTTGGAGGGCGAGTGGTTGGAGGGCGAGTGGGTTGGAAGGCGAGTGGGTTGGAGGGCGAGTGGGGTTGGAGGGCGAGTGGGTTGAGGGCGAGTGGGTTGGAGGGCGAGTGGGTTGGAGGGCGAGTGGGTTGGAGGGTGATTGGGTTGGAGGGCGAGTGGGTTGGAGGACGAGTGGGTTGAGGGCGAGTGGTTCGGCGATGGGTAGATGGATGAGTGGGAGAGTGTGCGTGGGAGACTGGGTAGATGGACCGAAGCATATGGCGTGCGGCGTGATAAGAGTAACACTAGTGGGTGTTGAGACCCGTAGATGATGAAATGAGGATGTAGCTGAAAGGACGGAGCGGGGAAGAACTGAGGGGGAGAAGCGGGACACTGAACGAGACTAGGAGCTCAGCGGCACGTGGGGCGGGATGAGGAATAAAACGGGGTGGGTCCACGTTCAAAAGCGGGGTGGGGGGTGGGGCCCGACGAGGTGACGCGAGGGACCGTCCAGTGTTAAGCGCTGGGCGGTGCGGGGAAGTGCGGAATGGGGGGAAGGATCGAAGCGGCACGGTGGAGTAAGGACGCGGTGGAGGAGCGAGGAGGGGCGGGGTGAGGTGGAGTGGAGCGAATGGATCGGTGGAGTGAGGGGGGGCAGCATCGCATGAGGGATCCAGGGGCGGGGTGGACGGGGTGGGCGGGGGGGGGCGGGGTGTCCGGCCCGATCGGTGCCGGTGCCATACGTCGCGTTCGCACCTTCCGCCGACAGGCTGAGTGTCCGGCGCGCTGCCCTGTTTCCAGAAGGCGCGTTTGCAGAGGTCACCTTCCGCCAATGGCCTGGGCGATTTCGGCTCGGCTCAGAGGCGCATTTCGTCACGTGGTAGGTTTATTGGAAAACGTAAGTTCATGAGGGAGTGCGTGAGCGAAAATTTAAAGGAAGGGAATTTGTGTACAAGTGAATGTGCGCATGAGTGGACGTGTGATTGTGTGAACGTGTGCATATGTGAGAGTGTGCAAGAGCGAACAAGTGCATAAGCGAAAGCGTGCATGAGCGAACGTGTCGATGAGCGAACGGGTTGATGAGTGAACGGGTTGATGAGTGAACGGGTTGATGAGCGAACGGGTTGATGAGCGAACGGGTTGATGAGCGAACGGGTTGATGAGCGAAAGGGTTGTCGAGTGAAAGGGTTGACGAGCGAAAGGGTTGATGAGCGAAAGGGTTGACGAGCGAAATGGTTGTCGAGCGAAAGGGTTGATGAGCGAAAGGGTTGATGAGCGAACGGCTTGATGAGCGAACGGATTGATGAGCGAACGGGTTGATGAGCGAGTGGGATCATGAGAGAATGTGTGGATGAGCGATCGTGTGGACAAGCCAATATATGGATAAGCGAAGTGTCTGTGAATGAACGCGCGTAGTAATCTCATATTATGTACATAATGGTTTATATTGTAATATGGTTTTTTTATTAGGACCCATTTTTCGCCCCACACTCGATACCAGGATTTTTGCGCAAAGGAGAAGAGATGAATTGTGAATTGTCAGATTTTGAAAGGAACTCAATATAATAATTATTTAAAGACCGGGCTGATATTGAAAATATCGAAAAGCAGCCAAACAATTTTTAAGTCATATTTATGGGCATATTTTCATATTTTGGGGCCATAAAAGCTTGTATATTTCTAATATTTTTAGGTCATTAACATCCAGTCCCTAGATATTATTAATAGAAACATGATTTTCAACGCATGAAATTTCTTATTAACTGTGAATAAATGTTTAAATATTTAAATACACATTTTTGAGTTACGACTATCGAGAATATGCATAATTTTTCTCTATTTTTACATTATATTATTGACATGTATTTCTTCCTCGGAATAGTCGTAGTATCTAGGTCGAAACGTTGGCAACTGTGCCTAGGACACGGCGTCATTCAGTCAACCAAGAATCGCTTGACGTCGACCGCGGAAACCCACGCTTTCAAAACAATGTGGAACGGTGAAGACATTCTATGCCAGGAAGCTAGTGTCGTCGCAAAGGCCTTGAGGCGACAGCCAGGAAGATTTTTAATTAATAATTCAATTGTACAAACTCTACAGTTGTACAGTGATTGTACAAATTTTCGCAGCACAAGATTTATCTTGTCTATTTTCATTTTTATTCTATTTTTTTCCTGTTATCTCTATAAAATATCTTCTTCATGAGCTACTTTATAATTTTCACTTTTCGAACATACGCAATTTTAGAAAGATGTTAGGTTTTAATGGAAATAATAGACCATATTTATCAGCAAACGTCCTATTATAATAAAAAATGAATTTAAATAAATACTTTGAGAAAGCTGGGAGTGTATCCCTAATTTCCGATTAGGTAGATGTCAACGAATACCGCCAGTGTACGTGACTTACCATCTTTTTTTCTGGGCCTCAAGAAAATGTGCGCAGAAAATCTCTTTCCCCACACGTCATACAGTTTTTACTGCTTTTTAACCAAATAAATAAATAAATAAATGACTCTTATTAGCTGCCAAGAAACAAATATTTAAACATTAAAACTACAAAATTTTCCAAAGCCTGCATGAGCCTGCATGATTATTCAAAAGCATTAGCATCCACAAATTAATGCCATCAAAGCGTTAAAGGAGTGAGAATATTATCGTCACAACTGTCTAATAAACCCGAAGTCACGTTTAACAAAATTATCATGTTTATTCAAATATTTGGCAAATATTTTAAAGCTTTTAAAAACTTTTTTCTCGTTTAGATGCTCGCTAACCTTGCGGCTCTGATCGCGAAGAAAGGAGTGGGGCGGCGCGGGTAGCAGCGGTGGTTTCATTCAAAGACCTAATGAACTCGGAAACCGCTAACTCCGCAAGCTCCATCAGTTCCCATTGATAGTAATTGCGAAGCGGCAATTGGCACAAGTCCTCTCCTCGGAGCAAGCAAACGCAACAGATGGAGCGCCGCGCCGTCGAGAGAGCATCAGCGAGGCCAAAGCAGTGATCTCCGCCTCCAAACCGCCGACGCCGCCGCTGCCGCCGTTTGCCGCTGAATAAGCTGATTTACTGCTACGGGACCCGGGTCGGCTGCGGGGTTGGGGAGATGGTGGAAGGTGTAGTGATGACTGCGGCGGGAGGGGAAATTTTGAAAGGGACCCAAAGGAGAAATAAGGAAAGGGCGGTAACGGCGTAGGGTCTGCAGAGAGGACAAGGTCTTCTACTGGTGGCTGTGGCACGCGTCGAGGCGCCGTAGCACGCCACGAGCTTTTCTGCGCCACTAGCGTCGGGAGATGAAACTATTACTAACCCCTCCGTTTTACAATAGAGGTGGCGCTGTCTCTTGCGGCGGGGTTATGAACTGCGTGGAGAAGCGATTTCGTCGTGGCACTCGTGCCACGGACTCCCGCTCGTGGCATCGACCTTGACAAGACTGGCGTATGGTCAGCAGAGGGGACAAGGAAAGAATTTAATTGTAGGGACGTGGAGGGGGGATACAGTGAGGCGAAGTCCAAGAATACGATGGGGGTGGGAAAGAGGTCTGGAGTGGAGACGGCGCTCGGTACAGTAGCAGGAATGGTGTCGGGAATGTCGCTTAGAATTAACATGAGGCGCTCAGAATAACTGTAGATTCCAACCGAAGTTCGTTTCGAGAAAAATGCCTTTTTCTGCTTTCGATCACTTTCACTTTCGGACTTTTTCACTACGGTCTCATTTTTGAAGGTGGAAGAGCTTAACTATATTGCAATTCATTTGATATTTCAGCGTATGATAAGTAGACTGCAGGAGTTTACCGTCATACTTCTAACTGAAAATGCGAGGTTGTTTGGGATCCTCCGTTATTATTCTGAGCGCCTCATAAAAGGAGAAAGTGGTATTCCGATATACCGGGGACGATGATGTTGGTGATGGTGGTAGTGTGGTTATGGTAGGGAGATGAAATGCTGGCAGTGACGGTATGGTAGCTGGGAGTCGAGGGTCTTAAAAGACACAGAAAGAGAAATGAAGAGAGAAAGAATGAGAAATGGAGAGACAGGCACACAAACAGAAGAAGAGTGAGAAGAGCGGGTCAGAACATCTTTGTATAGGTGCGCCGAAGAGCAGATTTAAAGGTGAAGTACTAGTCCCTACATGTTCTAAAGTTATACGGTGAATTTGAGCTGGTATTCAGTAATGTTATGCGAGTAAATTATATGTAATTTAATATTTGAAACCCTCATTACCCGTGGACCACGTACTTGATGGTCACATTGAGTGTTTCGAACTCACGCAATTACCTCACACGTCAAGAGTTACGTCATACACCACGCAGCCACGCACTTGATGGTTGCAAGTTGGTGCAAAATGTGTAAGCTGCAAAACTCTTGTAGAACGTATCAGTACATTCGAAGGTGAACGTCATTTGTGTCAAATACTCTCATTTGGTGCCTTCATGAATTTTCTAATAATCTCTCTCGATATCATTGTTTAAGGTACTGATTTCCTTGCACTATAATATTATAAACTATTTCTTAAACTATAATATTATAATCTATGTTTAAGCACCCAGTTTCTACAGCTGTCTTAGAGTTGTACAGATGGTGGTGAAATTAGGGGCTTCAATGGTAACATGAAAATAATTATAGATAATCTGTGTCTCAAAATATAAATACAAAGTAACAAATTCCACAAGGTCCACAAAAGGTGTCTTGACATGCCAAGAATTTTATCTTTCACCACAGGTGATTTTCGAAAAATATAAGGACATTTCAATGATAATTAGGGATCAAAGAAATTAAGGATCACGGACTGTAAGTATTTTGCCCGTCCCTTTATAAATTGTTTTGAAAGAAATCCAAATTATATTATAAATTGAAAGATAAATTGTTACCCAAACTAGTCTTCAGCTCATTGATTTGCATTGCAAAAAACTACATAGCATGTTTTTGTAATTTTCTAAACTTCAGAAAGTTTAACGGAAAGTGTTATATTAAGTGGCTTTTGTTCTATCCAAGTAAAAAATAATTAAACAATTTGGAGATATTTTAGAAAATCTTTTAAAAAATATTAAGGCTTAATATAATGTACCCTCTTCAATCAAAATATTCCTATCAAATTCGATCGGGGAAGATCAATTTGGACAAAATCGTGTGAACGGTGTAGACTAGCATTGAACACGGGCAAATGGAGGAACGAACAAAAAATACTGACGGTATGCCCTCATCCAATTTTTCGGTATCAAGGACCTATAAATCGTGACGTACACATCAAGACAGTAATTACATTTAGAAACAAGATTTATAAACATTATCAGGGTCCACATTATGGGTATCGAAAAATTGCCGGGATTTTGCTTCAGAATTGCAATACTTTCTCTCTATTACGTAAATGGCCTGCCAGCAAATTAAAATCATAATGTAAACAAGAATAACATTTTATAGAGTAAGTGTATTCTTATATGACATCCTTGGATACAATTCATTATTTCGAAAGCCGAACAGTTACGTAAATTATTAACGGACGTCAGCCACTAAGTTTCTTGTCTCTTTGGTTAGTTGCATGATGTCAATATAACGCAATAAAAATGATTAACAGATGTGACTTTGCGTTACAGACAAAAGCAGCCAACATCGTGACAGATCGTTGAGAGTTGTGGCGCTCGACAACAAATCGTAGCACTTGACGTTGGCCAGGCGCCTCCGCTCACTGACTCTCCAGTCATCTCCGTCCAGACAGAGAAGGTACACAAGCTGAAAACCACTCCCGGCAACTCTGCGTCATGACTCGCTAACTATCCACAATTCCAAACTTTGCCGACGTTTGTGAGCTTTAGAGCTGACGTTAATGGGGGGAGTCGTAGTGGCCGGTGTGAGCAAAATTCATGGTGACGTCTGACAATGGCGCAGTGAGACACGAGACGGTGCGCACGTCATCCTACTGGTCGCAGGATGTCCGAAATTGTGGACAAAAGCTCATTCACAGACCGTCAAACCGTTGTCCTGACTTCGCTGTGTACGGTCTGTCCAGGTCTTTCAGATCATTTTCGTCGAGAGCACACGTTTTTTTTATTCAGTGCTTCCAAAACCGCGGGAGGGAAACACATGCACAATCCTTACGCTGTGCAATACGTCGAGGCAACAAACCTGGTGGCCATGATGAGGACCTGCCGAAACGCGCATAAAATTGGCATTATTTTCTGAGAATCATTGTGCAAACTGCATATTTACAAAGATGCCATCTTAGCAGATGCACAGGCGATAATGACAGAGCCAAATAACGTGTCGCGGTTTTAGAGCAGACCATTTGAGATAAAGTCCATGTGTTCTGCTGGTTCATATACATATATATATATATATATATATATATATATATATATATATATATATATATATATTAATAATCCGGTCTTTCCTATCAAATTTCACGCCCCCACATTAGGCTTACCACTGTATACCCCCGTCTTTTTTTTAAGAAATCTTAATAGGAAACGTGAACGTGGTACATGTGGGTGGCTAGCTCAACACCACGTCCACTGAATGCTCCTGAAAAATAAGAATACTTACTCTCTGCATTTGTCGTGGGCTGAAAATACCGCTCTACGAGGACTTGGTCGATGGACTTACTTACGCTTTGGTTACCAATGATACAAAGGGAATAATTTTGAAATACCTAATTTTTATTGAATGAAACGACAATTTATATATGCACGTAACGACATGAAGTGTCGTACGACCCTTTTTTATTCTTAGAAATTTTTCATCGATGTCTTACATGCATTATCATATTATTTACTTGACAGTTAATTTTCCCTATTGATGGCCATCTATTAATTATTACAATTTTAAATTGTAATTATTGCTTTAACCAAATTTGTAATTTCTCTTAGTGCTTGAACAAAAAAATTTAACTGTTTTATGTCTTTCTCAAATTCGGGCTTGGCGGAAATACTTCCTTGTCCTTTTGGCGTCAGTACACTTGGCAGTTGAATACCAGTTCAGCTTCACAGCACCCTATCTTCTCCTGGATTCCGGTGTCCGCTTCAATCCACACTCGGTTAATTAATTATTCTAAGAAAACTTCATGCGATCCCGATACTCCTGAATTTTAAATATGTAGTTCTTGCACCGAGTTCCAATCTCAAAATTAAATCTTAAATATGACGATTACTGTTCGTATATCTTGATCCTATCACGCGCCAATCTCGAGAAACTATAACTTCCTCGCTACAAGATCCTGACACGAAGTGTTGTAAAAATTCCAAAAATGTTCTATCTCCGTTCTTTTTTTCAAAAACCTCTTGTTTCTATTCTTGTCCCGTAGTCCTTCTCGTGTTTTTAATCCCTATGTTATTGCAAATCCATCAATAAATGACAAATCTCTTCTTGTCCACAATTTTCCTATTTCTTTATGATATATTTCGTGATAATTTATTAATAAAACAATTTTCTCCATTCTCCAGATAAAGATATATCATTTTCTCATATTTATACGTATTATTTCTCACACCAAATTACATACTGAAGTGCACGAAAATTCAGGGCTTTTCCGACGCACTTAAATATATATAACTGGATGTTGGTATAAGAGTAAAACTCCAACACCATTGGACCGATCTCCATGAAAGTTTGCACTTCTTCGTGTTTTTTACTCAGAGGTTTATGTGTTGCTAATTCTGTTGTAACTCCACTACTTGGTTGGCTCTGTAGAACAAAATTAAATATTCCCGTAAAAGCAACCTGCAGCACACTCGGTAGCATTTTGAATCCATATCATTAAATAACTTCTAAACGAGGCGTTCTAGGGCCTTAAAAACTAAAATTTGAGGCCGCCTCCAAGAAACGTTTCTCACACCGTAATCTACAGAATGAATTCTTCCTAAACATTCTATTACATTTTTGCTGGTCCAGCGCTTCCCGATATTACCACATCTGCTCAGATACGTGCAGAGTCTGTAAGTAAATGTGAACGACAGGAACAGAGAGGGGCACAGACAGAGACACCAGAGACAGACAGAGACAGGATGATGGAGGGAGAGACAGTGAGAAAGGTAGATGAGAGGGGAAAGAAGGAGATGAAGGGCAGAACATCGTCTGTCGGGTTTTCCTAGATATTAATATTCATTGATAGGTGGCCTGTTAATGTTTCCGCGTGATCAACGTAGTCCCGTTAGTGTAAGGAATTATTCCTGGTGGTAGCGGTGTTCTTCCCAACTGGATGGCGCCGACCTTCTCTCGCTTGCGGCCGACAACTGCAGGGGATTTCCACCTCAAGTAGATGATCGATCCACCCGGGACGAATTCTAAGCTTTCGCTTGGTCTCTCGACATATGTGACAATGTAGCGCGTGTAAGTGCATGTGTATAAGGGGAAAGAACAGCACAAGGAAGGAAGAAGAAGGAAAGATCGAGCGGGGCTGAGGCTCTTTTGTTAGAGTACTGCTCGAGCATTCGTCTGATATTAATAGGAGAAACCACGAAAAATAGCGACTGGCAAATTTACAGCTAGCCGGATAAGGGGAGTTTCCGGCCTTAATTTGAAATTCAACTCAGATTTTCCCCCCTGTTTGGATGTGGAAAATATTATCTTCAAAGTATGAGGCTAAAATATCCACATGGTAAGTACTTACAGCGAAAAAACAGTTTTTTCTTATTTAAATTAAGAAAATAATCATTTTATGACATTTATTTTATTTCTTTGCTTCTGATATGAACTTTTCCGTAATAATTGGTTAAAAATTGACTTGTAGATGCCTTTCAGTTCATAAATAAAATGATAATATATTAAAATATTTTTCTATAAGAACGTTAACCAAAAGTTTATTATTTTTATAAAAATTCACATAATTCATAAACGTCCAGAAGGAGTTTCAGATAGTTCTACTTACGAAATGTAGACAATTTCGTATGATTTTTTAGAGCTGCAACTGGCAAATGCCTAGAATTTGGTTTACGACCTCGGGCGCCGATTTTTTAACCATGCTTTTTTACGATTTCCGTGTCTTAAATGGTATATGTTTTAATATGTATGTAAAATATGTAATATATTCAAAACTGCTAAAAATAATAGAAAATGTTTAGAATTGTTGAAAATCTTTATTATACATCGAGTAATATTTTTATTCAAAATAAAAATCCTTTATATGTCATAAAATAATAAATCGGGAGCAAATTGGTCAATTATCTTTGTCTTCTGGTGTAAAACCTAGCCACCAACTGAGAAAGAGTTCAACCGATTCCTTCCGTCACCGCGAATCACTGTTATCAAAGATGGAGGTAAGTACTTCTAAAGTAGAAATGCAAATTCTCTCCATGAAATTCTCTATCTTTTTACGCCTTATTTGTTCAGATAGGTTAAATGAGAGAGCCGAAAAAAGATATCTACGATAAAGAAATAAAATATATAATAAATTGTCTCTTAAAATTTAAACTAGTGGTGCTACAACAGCACTTACTTTCCCGTATTAGAGGAAAGAGCTAAGTAGTACTGTAATATTGCACTTTATGCGCTACTAACATCTTCGCTTGGAACTCACTATTTCCATTGCAGTGTTGTCAGAACTATGTGAATACTACAACTTCACAAAAATAGAATGCAAAAGTTTTGTAACCCTGTATTGGAAAAAGAAGCCTGATACCCTGGAAATATAGAAATGCCTTCCATTGGGCCATGATTAGGGAAGAGTATTTTAAAACCATGCAACAAATTCTCTACTCACTACAAATGGTACAGCATTTGGTGCAAAACTAAATATTTGCCTGCAAATATCAACATAAATTAGACAATTATAACTCCTTTTCATACAGCTCCATTAGGTCACAACAATGACACTAATTCACAGATATTCGCGAGCGCAAAGTGAATTCCATTGTTGCAGACCCTGCATTGTCGCTATTCTGAGAGCTATTAATTCTTTTTACTTATTTCAAATATTTCAAAATAAACAATTTCTAAAATATTAATGTGTAAGTCTATAACAAAGTTCGAATGTAAGAAACGAAGAAAGAAATAATATACAAAATTGCACATTCTAATTTACGACGCATCCAGCTGTCCGAAGCGCAGTAAATTTACAGCGGCCTATTACGTTTGTCACAAAATTAAAGAAAAATTACTCGTATTTTGAAAAAAATTAAGCATGACCATATTTATTTTATTTATTTATTTGTCAAAAAACAGAAACAGAATGGCACAGACTTTCCCGTATTAGTTTTCTATTTTCCTGGGTCTTCGCTAGCTATTCGGAATTGCCACATACTCTTTCTTGCCAGCTACCATCTATCATCGCCAAAAGTACATTTTTTTGTCATTTTCTTAATTTTTCGGTTTCCTATTGGTAGAACAGAAACATTAATTTTAGAATATTTAAGAACACAAAAACCTAGCCGTAAATGGCAATTTTCTTTTAAAAAGTATGTGCCGTTTAAGAGAAAATGGCGTTTTAGCACTACTAAAAATGCGAAATTTGAAGCTCATTTTCACAGAAAATTTTTGAGTTTTCAAAATACTTTATTTGAAGTTATTTAAAGCACTTACACTCACAAATATAATCATCTTTACAAATTGCGGATAATGTGCATATTAAAGATGTGAGAGATCTTTCAAAAAAATTACATTTATATAATTTTTGAAAAAAACAAAAAAAACTCAAAATAAACTTCACGCTATACTAATGAGTGTAATTAGCACTATCCGTTACAAAAGTTTCAAGAAAAAAATTGCAGCCATATACGAGAAAATGACGTTTGAGTATTGCTGAAAATGCCGAAATTTGAGCTACTTTTCACAGAAAACGGTAGTGTTTCGAAAAACTTTACTTGACATTATTTAAAGCATATATACTCGTAAATATAATAATGTAAAAAAAATCGCCGATAATGTAAATATTAACGACGTGAGAGACAAGTAAAAAAATTTACATTTTGGTAATTTTTGAAAAAAACCAACCTATAGACCAAAATGGCTTTTATGTCATTGATAGAGTACATTTACCACTATCCCTACCAAAGGTTTAAAGAAAAAATTTGGAGCCGTTTTTGAGAAAATTTTGTTTTTGTAATTTTTTAAAATTGCACATATGGCACGCAATATTGCACGAAAACTACAAAAATTTTGAAAAACATTTGCATGACCTTTATTAAAGAACTCAATATGCAGAACAAATTTTATTTGAAGAAAAAATCTCTGTCTTCAATTTTGTAGTTTGAGAAAGACGCCGAAAAAAATTCAAACTTTCACAATTTTCGAAAATTCAGAGCTGTACATGAAAATCGGACCTATGCCACGTTAAAAAGTGTATTTTCCTCTATTCATACAAGAAATTTAAAGAAAAAATTTGGAACCGGTTTTGAGAAAATGTTGAAAATCCCCGGGGGGCTTCGTATAAAGTACCCCCAAATTTTAAAGAATCTTTTTCAAAATCACAAAGCTTTGACTAGAATCAGATCGACTGAGGAATATCAATTTTGAAGAAATCGACCGAACGGTTTAGGCGCTAGCGATGACCACAGACGGACAGACGGACGGAATGCCGTCAATCGATTTTTAAGTACAAAGAAGCAACAAATCATGGATTTTGACCACACCACGAGATAGAGGATTTTTTTCTTAATTTAGCAACTGGTTTTATCCACTTATTCGTTTTCACGGCCCGGCAATTAATTTTTTCCGCCGAAAATTGGCCATTTTTTCGCGCAGCATTACATAACTTTCCCTATACTACGTATATCACTCCGTGTATACGTACGTATACGGGAAAGTAAAAAATAATTTGGGTCAGATAAAGTAAAAAATTAGCAATAACAGGAGCATAATAACGGAGGAAATATAAAACATCGAAGTTTCAATTGTAAATGGCAGGTAGGAGAAGCAGTGGTAATGGGGATCACTGAGTAATGGGAGTCGGTGGTAAATTATTGTTATATCGTTATATCGTAAAGAAACCATATTGAAAGGCAGCAACATATGCTTCTACCTACCATTAGTCATGATGAAAGAAAGCTTACACTGACGACTATCGCGTTCGTACCAGGGAAGTGAATGGTTGATGTTGGAAAGTGTTCTCAGAAAGTTAGGTGTTACTCACGTGAACTTGGAGCTTTCTGGAGGAATTAAAGTTTGTTGGGAGCTACGTACTTCAGCAAATCATTTTATACCAATTGCAATTAATTTTAAACAATTTTGTTACAGTTTAAACAATTAAGTTTGAGTAGTTATGATAAAAATGTGCTTGTGGGATAACAGCGGTCAGTGATCCTAATTATTGCATTGTGATTGTCATTGCCCCAAACAATATAATTTATTGATTTGAATGAGTTTAAGTGGGCCCCTGGTGCTATTTACACAAGAAGTAAGAATGCCTAGACGGAGGAAATATTCATCGAATGGCTCCCACACTTTAAAAGCCTTTCTTGACCAATTGCCCAGGATTCAGTGCTGCTGATCAGTCACATTATTTTAGATGCCTACAGTTATTGTAAACAAAATAAATAGTGTTTGAAGCACCAATGTGTTAATTTTTTCATGTTGCTTTAGTGATTGCCATTACCCGCATTTGAGGGTAATTGGAGTTAAATGCAAATTTTTGCAAATTTGATATTTGACAGGGTTTTAGTGAATTTTTGATATTATTTGTGGTGAAAACATAAACTTCATAACTAATCTATGATATAAAAGCACATAATTGTTCATAGTAACAAATCGTAATAATTTATACTCAAAAAACAAAACGTGACCCTCATTTTCCAGCGTCCCCTCTGACGCAAATTTGCAGTATGAGAAAGTGGGATCGCGCACGATTCATAACAAGGATAAGATCCTGCTACGACATTCACCTGCAAGAATAACAGAATCCACAGAAACAGACCAGAGCAGACCGGCAACGATTTCGATCGTGGTAATTGCCAAAACTAATTTCAAAAAGCATTTCCAGGCTCCTATTCGGAATCGAACTTCACATTTTGCAATCACCAATGATTTATCTGTCACGTCGCCTCCCCGATCGAAGGAATTGGAGCTGGTCCATGCACCTTCAGGTTCTCACAGATGTGAGTAAACAAAAATCTGGAACTTGAATTTTTCGAACGTGCACAACATAAATGCCTGAGGGACGCTGAGTTGCTGAATATTGTTCCAACGGTCTTGGTTCAAAACCGAAATAGTTACGAACAAGAAGAAAATTGTTGTGTTTCGTTTAAAGCACTTGAATAACCGTTTGAAAGAAAAAAAACTGCATTTAGCACTTCATTATCAAGTTACACAGGAAATAATTGCATCTGAGGTTATAAAACAAAAACTTTAGTATGTGTGTGAATGTCGATTATGTTATGCGCATTATTACTGAAAATTATTAACACAAATTGGCGAAAACTGGAAAAAGTACGTTACATTGATCATAAGTTTGTATTAAATTTTTAAATTTCATAATTGTTATGCAAAATAGATATAATACCTCTAAAAGGGGAAAGTCCTTGGTTATCAATACCACATTTGCCACGGTAACAAATGATACCACAGGGGTTAAGAAGGCCGCAGTGATTGGCATAAAACTTACATTGCGAGAAATTGTGGCTGGCAATATAGTTATAGTTAGTTATAGTTAATGCCTTATTTTACGTGGCGAGACTCGGGCCATGAGGCCCGCTCTTCCGTCTGATCACGCAAATTCCGCTACGCTCCTTTCACCTAGCGGAGAAAGAAGGTATTATCTCGGGCGACGGAACAGGCGATTTGAATTTAGCTCAGAGGCGTCATTTAGGCTTGAGGATCTTTTACATGCAAGTAAATCTACTAACATGGGTCAGCCGGCTTTACTTCCCCTCCGCGGAAGGCGTACGAAGGATTTTTTCGCCCTTAAAAAATCCACGGCTTCGATCGGGTTTGAACCCGCGAACTTGGGTATGTATGACAGGTATGACAGTCCGGCACGCTAACCGTCACACCATCGAATCCGCGTCAATATGGCCTTGTACTTCTTCTAAATCAAAACTTCCAATACAGCTCATTATTTTCATGTGTCCTCTATCGACCAACCATTGCAAGTGACCCACACAGCGCTTCGTGATATCCTCTTTAAACTTCGCACAAACTATACACCCCCATCCCATGCAGTTACATTGCAGGCAGTACGTGAAGCCAAAAGTAGGCGCATACGGTCTATCAAAAACACTCTCCCTTTGTCCGCTGAATTACATTTTTCACAGTATGACGAAGTTTTTCGGTCGCTCCAATGTAGTTCGTGTGAAACTCAACGAAGCGGGCGACTGTAGTCGGCCAGGCCAAATGAAATGAAATTTAAACTTTTGTCGTAGGTGGATAACCGGATCGTTCATTACGAAGTTGGAACTAGAGGGCGGAACGGCGCAGAGCGTTTTGATGCATTGCGGGTCGGATATGAAATATTCGCAGTAGATATCAACAAATGGCCATTGCGTTATTATTTTTGTTTTTATCAGTGGATGTCACTTCTGTCTGTTTGTACTTCGTACGCCCATGTACGGGCCATGGCCTTCCAGCATCGTCCCGGCCTTGCGGCGATGAGTTAAGGACTTCGTGTGGTTAGCACGAAGGGCTGTCACTTATCAGTGAATATTAATTGCAAAGATGTTGAAATCTTATACACATATTAATAACAAATGATAGGAACAGTATAGTCTCACCAAGCAAAAAGATCTTGTTAACTTTTTATATTCCTAAGAAATAAAACTCCTAATACTATAACGTGCTAATATTAATGAACATTAAAGTCGTAAACTATAAATACATCATATCTCTACAAAGATTGTGTATGACCTTTAGATTATCAGACTCTATAATTATTTCCTATTTAAATGGATGTTGTTATATTAAATACCAGTGTCTTTGATCTACAATTAACATACAGTGCTTACCAGCATTTTATTCCCTCCTAAGGCTTCTCTACTGACTATTAACACTCCTTCAAAAGGTTGCAAACTTTTGCATTGCAACCTGCAATCTAATTAAGGTGTCTGAGACACGCCACTCGGTTCAAAGCAGCGAAGACGAAAACCACGTAAAGGTAGTGCCTGTGATGCCGTAATTAAAAAGTTACGCAATTAATGGAATTTGGAAACAATTTCTATCCACCTACAGCGTGAGTCTCGAATGTCTAAGCAGAGAAAATGTATAGGGCCCCGAAAAACAATGCTAATTTACCATCATTTAAAGATCTAATTAAACGTAGTTATAAATATTCGATGCATCATTTTTATGAAGTTTCCATTACGCAAGAATGAGGAAAGGGCATACTTTTAACTACAATATTCATTTATCAATTTACTAATAGATATACGAGGGTGAGTCAACTGAAAACAGTAAAAGAATAATAAAAAAATCCAAATGTGGCGCTGGTGTCCTGTAAGTTAATACGCGTGTTTGCAATAGTGTGCCAGATGTCTTCTAGATGGCATCATTGGGATGGAACACAAGCTCCGGCGCAGAAACAGTGTAAAAATTGATGCCAAATTATCAACGTGCACCAGAGAGGAACAGCGTTCTGTGTGGTTCGTTCTTTGCGAAGTGGAGGTGTGTTGACATTCTCGACGAATGAAGGTTCAGTAGGTGACGCTTGTTTGTCACAGCAGCAAGTGTACGAATGGTGTCGGAAGTTCGCAAATGGTGTGACATCCGTGGCCAACGTGGCCATGCCCAGATCAGGCACATCGCGTTGTGATTCCAGAGACCATTGTAATCGTGATGAATAACCATCGAGTGACATTAGAAGACATTGCAAAAGCTGTACACGTTAGTCATGGTTCAGAACATCACGTTGTGCATGATGCGCTCCAATTTCATAAGTGTCCGCAAGATGGGTGCCTCGACAACTGACCTAGGAATTGAAACAGCGACGAGTCGATGCGTGTGAATAACTTTTGTTGAACGTTACGGTGATGCCTTCCTGCACGAATCGTCACCGGGGACGACAGCTGGGCCTGACCTGAGATTTGAATGCCTCTCACATCGACCTTACTCGCCCAATCTTTCCCCGAGCGCTTTTCACATGTTTGGAGCACTCAAAAAATCAATGTGCGGCAAGACGTTCCGTTTGGATGATGAGGTACACCACGTAGTGCACGAGTGGTTGCGCCGTCCACCAGGAACATTTTTCTACAGGAATTCAGGCACTTCGGAAGCGCTGAAAGACATGGATTGAGTGTGGGGGTCACTATGTAGAAAAGTGATCTAGTTTTGGACAATGTGTGTACAATAAATAATGTTTAAAAATATAATTACGGCTTTCATTTGACTCACCCTCGTATAAAGTCTAATTAAATTCGTTTTCTTAATACTAAAAATTATTTAATTGCAGAACAATTTGGCAAAAGTTAATAAATAAATAAAAAATTATGTAAGCGAATACATGCATTTAATACTTATAAGTTTCAAAAAAGAGACTGAAAATGATTTAGTGCAGTTATTCTAAGAAGGGACCAGATTGGGAGGTCGGAAAACAAATCTAGAGCATGTAGGGCGATGGCATTTCAAGAGATAGAGATGAGGCCATTTACAAGTGATATAACAGTAAACGAACGCATTGAGAAATTGAGTGCATGGGCATAACCTTTAGTTATGTTGCCAGCAGATAACAAGCGATATCATCAAAACGGTCCCTTCTTACAGTAATATGTGTACGCCCACAAAGAATCGGTTTATCCAAAGCCAAAAGCTCGAAGAAAAGGAATTGCAATGAGGTGCAGAAGGGTAGGTCCACAACCTTCCGTTCGGAGCCTCACCAACTAGGAGCAGAATAAAAGTTTAAAAAGCCGCGCAGAGCTCCTCGCTTCGCTGATTGTTTGTGATTCCGGCGCGTCAACTACTAGAGTCATTAGTCCCGTAAGTGTAGTGTGGGTATTGCTTGGAAGGTGGCGATGATCTTCCCCCGCTGGATGGCGGTTAAAGTAGACAATAAGTAGTTAATTTTATTGATTAAACTGATTTTGTGCTTGAAGCATTTCCGGGTCCGCTACTTTATCATAATGAAGACATTTCTGTTCTGCATCCATTTCTTAAGATTCTTCGGTGCATGAAGATCCAGGCTCTGGCTGGAAGGTCGCAGCGATGGAAGAAAGGCGGTGGGGGGGGGGAGCCCGAGAGATATGGCGCCAGCACAAAGGATGGCTGGTGGCAGAGAAGAAGTTAGGGGGGAGGCGTGGAGGGGGAAAGGCGAGCCGAGCGCCACCGGGACCTTCGTGCCTTCAGCCTCACGCGCGCGTTCGGGCGGACGCGTAGAGAAGCACCATCCTTGAATTCCAGAAAACTGACCCAAAGCCAAAATCTTTGGATTCAGAGGACATTCACAAAACACGTTAGCAAAAATTTGCTCTGTTAAACCCTTGGATCTTTTGGAACAACTTTTAACACTCATACCTCTTCCCAGATGAGCATTCCATTCCAAATGCTGATCTTGTAAACGCACGTAGTAATAATGAAATATTGGCGAATTTCTTTCTTCTCATTATCTCTCTTATATAAGGATGATATATGTGTATACGGATGATACGGATCTCGTGTATGACATCTCACCATAGGCGTCCCGAGCTCATTGCAGTCAGGCTGGGACATCATGGCGTGGTCATAATCTGACGAGGCTCAAATGCCAGCGTACAAATATATTTCAACAACATTCTTTTAATTAAAGAACAAGATCCAGTTTTGTTGAAGTTGAAAATGCATTTGGAGTTCATCTTTAGTAATGTAAGAAACTTTACAGAAATATTATTAGGTCGTTAATTTTTCAACAAGGGAAGCACACCACTACTCAGTCGTTGTTGTTTATTGTTCAATATACTAACTCACTGTAATTGAGGAGCTATGACCAGGTAGGAGGTTTACGTCATTACACTCTCTCCTTTTCAGGACGTGCAACTGCCCTGACGGTTTGTCTTTGTTTTCTACTCCTAGACGGTTGATGACTGTAACAAATTAACGCAGCCAGTGACCATCGACTAGGAGTGAGACGGCGAAGACGGAGCATGGGAGCAGTTGTCAACCTGCGACATCGTGGTCCACAAACAGGGATTTTTCAGAGTGAAATGGTGTAGATAAACACCCCGCAGTATGGCTACTGTAAATTCTTGCTTGATCCGCAACACACGACCTCTCCAACGCCATTTTAATAGCTCTGCTTGTATTAATGCATCTTTAATTCGTGTTTTGTCCCTTGTAATACATCTGTTTACTTTGTTGCAAAGCGTGTGTTCAATATCTTGTTTTCTGGGTCCCGTTGACACCTCCTACGTAACACTTTTTGGGTTTTAATTAGCGCCCGCGTTTTCAAAGCTTGTGTTAGAACAGAGAGTATACAAGTGTCCTTAATCACTGTTTTTAATGTTCTTATCTTTTGCTTATGGCTCAGATACACGAGGCGAGTTTACAAGCTAACAAGCCGGCTTGTAAAAAGCCGGTGAGTCGGCGAGTACGCTAGTCGAGTACTCACAAAATTTGACACTTGCTCACTAGCCAATTAGCTGACGGGTGAAAACCACGTGTTGTCGTCTGCTGTTGTTATAAGGTTAGGATGTTGTGAACATTTGCTAAACTTGGTGGTTTCCCTATAGTGTCCTACCTAGATCCTGTTGTGAAAATGAAGTGGAACACGTTTTTACAAGCAGCTAACGGAGCGAGTGCATCGAGTACATTGGACTAGTTTACGAGCTGCTTGTAAAAAAGCTGGCTTGTAGCTTGCAACTCGCCTCGTGTACTTGAACATTTAGTAGAATGAAAAAAAAAACATGTGTTATGTGTCTGGGAAGTAGTAAGTTGATTTCGATGAAATTGGATATCGATGTAATCAGTATCAAAGAGAACTATTACCGTAGAATCGGAAAAGATGTTCTATCGGGACGATATCGTGAAAATTAGTTGTGTCTTCTCCGCACCGCGCTTTTGCTCCCGATTCCATTGGCTGGCGCAGACAATCGGTCCGCGAGCTTTGCGAGATGCAATCGACTCTCGAATGGTCGCCTGGTCGGCGAGACGAGAGTGTTCGAGTGACTTCGAGGACTTGGCGAAGGACTCCGCCCTAAGATGACCATTTTATTTCTATTTCTTCTCAGGAAGTAACAGATTCAATTTTGGGACGACGTGGCTCGGAGAGTCGAGCGCTACTTCCAATTTGAGCGATCACCTTTTTATCGCTAGAGGCTCTTTGTCAGATTGTAGAACGCAATGAGAGGAGCATTTGTTCGGCCACTATTGAGTTGTTCCTTCCCTATTTATCTGTTTTGTTACTAAACCCAAATTAGGATGTAAAAGACTATGGGAAAAACGAAATATATAAATGAAGATAGTGGTAATTGAACCTCTTGTTATACTTTCTAGCAATATTGGTAACTGTTTCGAAATATAATACTTACTACTTGAACAGCTAAAGTGTGTACAAGCCGCAAAATATTTGCCGGGGTTTATTTTCGAACCCAGTTATTTATGTTTTGTAACAAGTGAATTTATACAGAACATCTGTTAGCTACTTAGTTTACCAACGTTCCCGACTTATCAAAAAGGAAGTTAAATGTTTGAATGTTTCAAAAATTCATAGTCTCAAGCAAAAATTGGATCGATGCCACTTTATTAAGTAAACAATAATCTAGTCGTGTAAAAAACGAAGAAAATACTTGAAACTGTACTTGAGAAAATCGTTTGTTTTATTTCATTGTTACACTTTCATTCTGATTAAGTGTTAACCCATTTGTGCATTCGCATTTTTCCGTCTGGCGCCAAAGCTCTATTACACGATGATGAAATTACACAAATTATTTTCACAAAAAAATCCCTCCTTGGGAAAAATGTTTGAAGCATTTGTGACATAAGTTCGTGCATTTTTGTTTTAATCGCTTTCGATACGAATAAAATTCCCCCCAAAACCTATTATCTAGGCTGTTAGGGGCTACCGGTGTCTCTGTCGTGATGGCTAATGTTTCGCCCAACATATTGTGGCCTTATTCGGGGAACATATTGTGGTCTCAGAGCGTACAGAGTACGAGGGCACTATACGTCGGGCTACTGTGAATGACACGATATATTTAGCTATTGTGAAATAAGAACCCAAGGTATTCATGAAAAGTAATCGCGTCAGAAGATGTTTCGCCTCCTGTCAAGAGTTTGTCATCCGTCATCGCGTATAAAATTCGGTGCGCTTTTGAACGTCTGAGCCTCGTATGTGCATGATCCTTCAATGAATATGTATTAACTATTATCTAAGCCGGCCAATTCCAGTTACGGCACTGCCTTTCCACGGAAATGATACAATAATAAATGAAGAGTCCAATAAACAAAATGAATGTTATAAAAACAAATGAAACAGAAAACAAAAATACAGAAACATGGGAGAACATTTATACTTAAATTTATTTACTCCCTTCCCTCACACCCCCACCTTCATCATTGTTATGTTATTCCTCAACTCCTAGTAACTACCTTAGCTTAGTTTAACCCATAATAACAAAAATAACAACAAATTCAGTCGTACCTTGTATGCTGTGTAAATTAATTACGCTATAACACTGAGATTATCAATTTATACAAAGACGAATTAGAAGAAAAAGAAAACATATTATTGCGATGAGCACCATTATTATCAAAGCATAGCGAGTTTCAAATAAATTAAACTATAATTATATAATAATTTAAGGATTTGTTTTTAATGGACCTGATGATGGTAGCAAGGAAGGTTTCTGAAATGTTGTAATAATAAAGAAAAAAATATGAGAGAATTTATTATGTGGTGAATCACAGTGAACAACAAACTACCGACGTCTACTCTCTGAATCTGAATCAGTGAAATTGTCGCTGATTCAACCAGTGGGAGCCAAAGTCAGTGATACCTTCAGTCGAAATGTGGTTTTGCTGGCAATCAGCGGATATGCGAATCTTTTCATAATGACCGCCAGCATTTGACTGGTCGTCAGTGGTAAAAGTGCCGCGCCACCATTGCTCACTGATCGATCAATGGTCACGTGCTGCTGTTGTGATTCAAACAGTGAAGTTTCACTGATTCAAAAAGTGGACCCGATTTTGACTGATTAGTTCAGTTCAATTAACTGATTGTCAGTGTCAGGGTTATAACTGACACCATCAGTGAATAGTCACTGTCAATCAGTAGTTTTTCACTGATTCAGGCTGAGAGAGTACGTTCGCAAATGCGTCGACCCGAACGACGGGCACTCAGTGAGCTGCGCCGGCGGAAGCCAGCAACATCACCGCTTGCGGCAGCGGCGGCGGTGCGCTCGCCGCGGAAGTCCCGCACTTTTACAAAATTCATGGCCTGGGGCCTCGTAGCCCATGCAAATCAAAGTTATTTTCGGTCAGGGAGTGTGCATGGGCGGCGGCGCCAGGCAGAGCGACGGGACCAAGGTCGACGAACGACGAGCAGGGGCCCTGAGGGCCCTTGGGGACTGGCAGCTGCAGGAGGAGGACGACGAGGCCACGACAGGAGGGGAACTGTAAGCAGGCGGGTTGGTTTAAGGAAAACAGACGGGAAGAAGAGGGGTCCGGTGAGATAAGGAATGTTCCTAGAGGAAGGCCAGTTGAAGGAGAAACGATGGGATATTAGATGATAGAAGAGAAATGGGAATTTTCATGCTTTTATGAGTTACAGTTAGGAATTAGACATTATCTTTCTAAAAGGAGGTAATACCAAAAAGTATGGCATTATTTATCCCAATTATACTTTCTAGACAAGTATTGTTCAGACACATATCACAATTCAATAGAAGTTTTCATCTTAAGGTGAAAAAAGGTTTCACTGAGAGGGTAGAAGGATTGGTAGAAAAGAGAACAGGAAGAAAGATATTAAGAGAATGATGGGTTCCAGAGAGGTAGGTGGATAAAATGATTGAATGGGTTCAAGTAGAATTGTAAACAGTGTGACAAGACACGGCATGGAAAAGACGTTACGAGAAAATGGAATGAAGTGGGAAAATGGAGAGAGGGCGGTACCAGCGGAAGAGAGAGGTGTGTGAGTAAAAGTGAGTTGGCATGCACAGAAACGTCCGGAGGAATACTGAAGGGAAAACAAGCGCTAAGAGGAAAAACGTTAGGAGTGTAGGGAGGAGGGGTGCTGAAAGAAGAAAGATTTGGGAGAAGGAGATTTACACTAATACTATATTAACACATATGCACTAATGTAATAAAATTTTGAAAGCGGTCAGGTGGAAGAGCAGGCTAAATGGCCTGGACCTCGCCACCAATAAAGACATATATTTATTTTATTATTTAATTATTTATAGAAGAGATTCCTATTTCTCTTATATATAAATGTAAACGAAGAGTTAAAGGGAAAAGGACCAGGATAAAAAACATTGACAACAAAAGTTTTCGTGAAAACAATAAGAATAGTCCATGTGTAACAGACAACGAATTTGACAGAAAGGGAGTCAGTGGAAGTAAGAGAAACTGGAGAGAGGCAAGTAGGGCAAATCACCACTATCTTCTCCCCCTTTCCCTGCTCTCTTTCTACCTCCCCGCTTCAGAACTTCTTCCCGTCACACTTTTATCCAGCACCACGGACTTAGTTTTCGGCATAAACCATTAGGGAAGTAGAAGGGAAGGTTAACTGGTAACATTGGTCTGCAAGGCAATGCCTGCCTCGCCGAGACAGGTGAAGGAATCTGTAATGTATAGATGGGACGTTTAAATGATACACACGCACGGCAGAGGAGCACGCTCTTGGCAGGGTATCAGGTTCGCAGAACCAGAGAAAAAGAGTTCGCAAGTGCAAGAGGGAGAGAGCAAGAGAGAGCAAGATCAAGAGAGAGCAAGAGAAAAAGAGAGCAAGAGAAAGAGAGAGCAAGAGAAAGCGAAAGAGCGTGAGTAGTTTGGAGTGTAAAAGTCGACATGCAGTGCTGATCAGTGACAAGTAGTTATTATAGTGAACTGGATTAGGCTCTGGCTATTCTTAGGAAGCAACTTTGACTTTACGTGTTATTTGGACATCTCCTGGTATGTTGGAAACTGGTTTCAGATACGACTTTCTCTTCAAGGTATTAGTAATATTGCTATCTTTGTCATCATATTTGTTATTGTTCCTATCTCTGGCTACTTATATGTAACATTTCAGAAGGGAAATAACTCGGGACGAGGGGAGAGAATGAGGCTGACAAAGCGTTTCCTGCTGGACCTGCGAGGAAACCAGTCGGCGCGATCGTAGAACGGTACGGAGGAAGGTCGGCCGGCGAATGCGGTTCCAGCAGAAAGCCTGATGTGGGGTCGTCCGCAGGAGAGGACCGACGACACGAAGGGTTGGCAGGGAAAAGTCTGGCCGGCCGCAGCCGCGTCTGATGGCGAGTGGCGTGATGCGATTTAAAATTTCGGAGCGAAGCGTGCTTCCGCCCGCGTCCGCGTCCGGCAGAGGCTGCATACGCAATGACCCCGCCCCGCCCTTCCCGTTTCGTCCCTCCTACCCCTACGCCTCAGCCCTCCCATCCCTGCCCTGCCCAGTCTCACACAGCCTCATGCCTCCTCATCCTCTCTCTGTGCCGCCCCTTCTCCCTCGCCTCACCCTCTCCCCCCGCCCTGCCCCTCAATAACCCTCCCTTCTATGCCGTGCCCTTCGCGTTTTGCCCCTCCTACCCCGTCGCTATACCCCTCCCATCCTGACTTACAAGTACCCTGCTACGCACGTCTCGTGCCTTCCTACCCAATCCTCCCCTGTTACGCCCCGCCCTCCCCCCGCCCCTCCATTCCCCACACTTCTCTGCCCCGCCCACCCAGTTTCGTCCCTCCCATCCTTCCCTCCCTTTCGTACCTCGTTGCCCCACCTCTCCCAGCTCTGCCCTCTCTTGCCCCGCCACTCTCTGACCTACACTTTCCAATTCTACCTGTTTCGCCCCTCATTCTTTCTCTCTCTCTCTAAATTCCTCACTCCCCACCCCCGTCCCTCCATACCTTATCCCTCCTCGCTTTCCCTCTTCCATCCCTCCTCATTTCTCGCTCCCTTTCCAGCCCTGCTCCGCCCCGTACCAGCCCTGCTCCGCCCCGTACCAGCTTGTTCGCCTTTGCTTCCAATGAATTCCCTTTTGCCTCCTCACGGCGGCCAGGCAATGTTTCACGATTGCGGGAACCTGCACGATTTTCGGAGAACCGTCGCTCTGGAATTGGATTTTGAAATCTTCTTATAAGCTATTCCACGTAACATTGATTGTAGTTTACGATGTGCGGGCGTTTCGAGATCGGATCGTTTGACGAAATCCGTGGAAGAGCCTATCAGTTTAACTTGAACTACATACACAAATTTAGGAGAGGCAAGCAGGGATATTACGTGAAAGAGATATGAATAGGCACAAATACTGCTACTTAAGGAACTGAGCCACCACAAATGACTACTAAATATTCTGAGTTAAACCGAAATAATGATCATTCACCATTTTCCGTAAAAAATACCACACTTAATATCAATCTTTTATTTTATTGCAATGGTTTTTTTGACCTTGATAAAAACAGACTCAGTATTTTTATAGCAATTTCTTTCTTTCAAACCTGGAGAGTAGGTATGTCACAATTTGTTTTATTATTATGGTTCAATACGTTCTAATGCATCGCTTTATTAGATATGTTTTACTATTTTATTGATATAATTCTCCATCATTTGAGTATAACAATTTTTTTTGAAAAAGTGTCCAAATAGGATCGAAATGTCAAAAATAAATAAAATATTAAAAAATACTGAGTTTGCTTTTAATAAGATCAAAAAACCATTGAAATAAATTAAACATAACAGACGTTAATATTCTCGTCCTTAATTTACTATAAAAGAACAAATTAAAAGAAAAATACGCAGCCTCGAGCCAGTAAGAACTGTCCATAGTTTTTTAGATAACAAGGAAGTTAAGGAACACCCAATAACAATGAAATTGTTTCGATGTTGACTCAGAAATTCTATTCTCATACTGCGCGCACTGACGGAATTATCTTCCTCAGTTAGTCATTGCTTACGACACACTTGGCGTCATGCGAAAGCAAAGATCCAAGGAAGGCACCGACTATAATTAAATATTTTCGAATAACGTGTTTCGTTATGGATTAGGAACTTTTTTAATATTCTTGGTACGTATGTAACTTTAAAACTGTATATAGACTAAGCTATATATGTCAGTATTCCAGAAGACTTTTCTTTAAAATGTTGCAGTGGTATCAAGAGTAAATTTATTTGTCGTTCATGAACAATGTACCTGCTACTTTTTGAAAACCAGTTTATTTTTGTTCATTCGCATGTGCTTCTTTAGGCCACTAGTTTAGTATTAGAAACGAATTCATTGATATTTAATTTCGCTAATTCAAAATGTTATCATACAACGTATGAAAACGTATACCATTATAATACATTTTTCCAAAAATACAAATTTATAACTTCGTGAACACTATTCAAATTTTCTCTCAATTACTATACTTCAACCATTTCATCGTGGTGAAACCAGATAGCTCACAATCTTATTTAAGTTCATCATTTCATGGTGCTCACCACCAAACGCGCCAGTTCGTATTCATACGCGGATGCGCTCTCTTACGTTCCGCAATTGCCGAAAATCTTCTCCCCTTCCTCCGCCCTCAACTCGCGTCGCCCGTCCGCAACCCCCCCCCCCGCCATTGGGACGCTCCGCTGCCGTTCATTCAACGCTGGGAACTCAGCGTAAAACGCATCGCTTTACGAGTCCCGACTCCCACCCCGGCCACGGCTCTTCGATGGCCCGGTCCTTTCCTCTCCGATTCCACCCCTTCCCCGCCAC
>JAHLJT010004567.1:221823386-221838555 GCA_031308135.1 Acheta domesticus
CATCCTTAGATTATTGTGGCCCAAGTTTGACAAGGCCGTCTCTCACGAGATCAAAAATGTCTCAGAAGACTTGGATTGCCGTATTTATATGCCCATTCCACGAAAGCTTCGCATTTAGAAATTGTCCGAAAATCTATCTTCCTCTCAATTCGTTGCGGCCTTTGAACGTTTTGGATCGAGAAGAGGTTATCCTGTGCACATGTACCAGTGATAAACGCTAGTACATTCAAAAGTGCTAGTCTTATCCTAGCCGAGGCTAATCGCTTTGTTCTTTCCGCTCGGGATTTAGAGGTTATCACCATTTTTTATCAGTGCAGGGTACCCCTGGCACTTTTGCCCCACCTACTTCTCCGCACACGAAACTCGTTGGCTGAGGCTTGTGTTAAAAGTCTTATATTCCATTTGCGTCGCGCTTTAGGGCAACAAGTTGTGCCCTTGCTTACATGTACACTCTCTTAGCCAAAATAAAGCTTGTTTAACGCAAGACCGCTTGAAGTCACGTCTACAGATACGGATGTGAATTTGATTTTGACCCCGAATCACTTAGTCTACGGGCACGGGCTTAATAATTTTCTATTAACTGACTCGCCTCTTGTGCAGGTAACTCCTGCGCAACAGTTCCCCGCATTTAAATAACAAATTAGCAATAATTTGGAAATATTGGTCGCGAAACTCCTTCGCACCTTGCAACAAAGGTTGAAGTGGAAAAGGGAGTCACCACCACTAGCTGTAAATGATTTAGTACTTTTAATTGAGGAATCTCCGTCCTCTCAATGGAAATTAGGTGTAGTGGAGAATTGTTCCTGATCAAGCCGGGGTTGTGCGTACTGTTGAAGTACGAACTAGCCAGGGCAAATTATTGCGACCAGTACCACAAATTATGTGCACTGGTCTAGATCCTTCTCATGAATAAGCCCCAAACCATTATATTTATCTCTACTCTTTCCCCCTCGGTCGACCAGAGATGCTCAGCTGATTTTTCTTTCTCTTTGCCGCTGGTAAACAGGCGTGCCATTATTATTTTATAGGTTACTGTGTGGCCTGCCACTTGGCGTTTTTTTTTTAATTCCTTGTTGTACTAATCGGTGTAATTTTTTGATTAAAGCCCTGCTACAAATTCTATGTGATTTGTACTTCTATGTTAGGATAATTGTTACGAGGTATTCCGTAATGGTTTAGGTGATTACAATATGTACGCTAGGCAAACGCCCATGCTTTCATTTGCTGTATGCCCTCCTCACGTGTTTTATGGTAGGAATAGAGTCTTCTCAAGCTAATGCAGAACTGTGGTGGCCTTCTCAGTGCTTGTTGCTGAAAGAAGTGAGTGGGAGAGCGGACGGTACCGAACTCGAGCATCGCCATGCGCCCGCCCCAATAAATGTTAGCACATTTTTGGTCGGCGCGGACAAGCTCCTGCAACTTCCGCCCACCTGGGCACTCTTTGTGGTGCTTCCCGCTAAATTATGGGGTTCCATGCTACACCAGGGTGTCATGGGGGCGCCAACTCCAAAGTTCGCGCGTCCCACTTTAAAAAAATCAATCAACAATCAATTAATGATTGAATTAAGACGTTAATGATCATTGTTTCCCCGCGCCTCGATGCGTGTGGCGGTTCTCCCGCCGCCCGGCCAGTTGCAAACCAGCTACCCTCGGCGCCGACCCCGATGACGTCACCGCCGTTACCACCACCATCACGCCGTCGCCGCCCGTATCTCCCCCCGCCTACGTCCGCCCCTCCGCCTGCTAGCCGGCTGCCCGCCCCCCCTGCGCCCTGCCCGGGGTCTGAACCCGGGGCGAGGCCAGAGCCTGGTGCACAGCGGGAGAGATGGCAGGTGGAGGGCTGGTGGAGTGTGGGCCAAGCGGAAGGGGCTATGGTGGACCATGAGCGTGAAGCATCCACGGTGGTGAAAGGCATTTTCTTGATATCTGCATTTGAGACCCTCTACTAGACAGCTGTGTAATTTGGAGGAGCTGTGGTGTTGTGAGTAGTGGTCTGGGTTGGAAAATCCAGCCATGTGTGCCTCGTAACCTTTCAATACTTTCTGCAATGTTACATTAATTTGGTTTTTCTTGCTGTGTTAGTCAGGTAGCATCGCTTGGTCAGTGTGTGCCTTTAATTTTGTATTTTCGCAACAGTGCAAGAGTTTTGTGAAATTGTTAAAGTTTTTTTTGTATTCTTTGACAGTTCTGTAAATTAGTACTTGAGAGGAGTAAAGTCCATTGACCGTATTCCAGTAAGTTACATTATTAATAATTAACAAGCAATATTAAACATATTTGATAAATATTTAATAATGGATTTTTACAATGATGAATACATGAAACAAAATTTCTGACATGAACGATTACAGTCCGATATGCAAGGTCTAGAGGATGTTGTCGTTGAAGGCGTCTGGTAGTGTCACTATTGTCTAGTAAGTTGATGGCTAGAATATTTGAATGGTTATGCAGTCGTTGTAAGTATTTTGCACTGGTCTTGTTGATTCTTCTTTAATTGTTGGGATCTGTAAGTCTTTGTGTATTGTTGAATTCTTTACGTACCACGGGGCATTTACAAATTTTCTTAAAGCTATTGACTGAAAGCGTTGTAATATTTCGATATTAGAATTTTGAGCTGTTCCCCAAATTTGTATGCCATATGTCCAGACTGGTTTTAATATTGCTTTGTACACAATTACTCTGCGATGCTTAAAGATGATTTTCTTCCCAGTAACCAGGTTTAACCTCATAAGTTTTAGGTCTAATTCTTTTCTTTTATTCTTGATATGTTTTTTCACGTGAGTCTTCTGTCCACAGTAAGTGCAAGATATTTTGCAGAGTCGTTTTGAGGAATAGGTTGAGATCCGATTTTTATAGGTGGACTTGTTTCCTACTTCAAACTGAAGGTGACTTTGGCAGACTTCTCGTCGTTGATCTCGCGGCGACAGCGTTTCTGCCACTTAGCGCGAAGTACGCTAAATAAATGGTGCAAGATTTGCATTGCACTCTATGCATTTTCGAAAATTGTAAAAGAGTCAATAATGCGAGAAGTAGAATGTAAAGGAGTCAAATATTGCACTATCAGTTTTCACTAGAATCGACTAACTCTATATACGTAAATATGAACAAAACATAGGACGTTGAATTTCGCGAACTGCAAACTTTTAGACAAAGTGTAAATTGTTCGGCATACACCGTGAAGCTCTTGAACATTCCACGAACGTCTAACGTCTGTTACGAACTCGTTCGTTACAATAAAATATGTGCAGTTTATAAGCCTAAACACTGTACTTTCCTGTATCAGTGCGTATGAAACGCACCATACTCGTAAAATAAGTAACAGCGGTTATAGAACAGGTTAGAAATCTCAGATTGGCATGATCATCACCATTTTACATACTCGAGGTTCAATACGTAACTATTATATGGTGTGATTACCGCATAGATAGTTTATATCAACGAGTAGATGTCTTCACATTTACATCTAACTTTACCATCCGTGTAAACGGAACAGCATGCTAAAGATAATTATGGGATAATGTTGATCACGAGATTTAGTCGGAATGAGTTAAGATATTAAAATATCTTAATTCACTCCAACCAAATCCCGTGATCAATATTTCCCGTTTCTACTTTATTGTCATTAATTTACAATGACAAAATATTGTATTTACGTGCTCAAGTCTCCGACAACGTTTCACTGTGCAAACGCATTACACATATCCAAGAAAAATCATACGAAGCTGTCGTTCGATGTTAAAAACTTGTGTACGAGGAAGCCAACCACACTTTTTCAGACATCAACCCTTGTTAACGAGGACATCGTCATTGGCCTCTGATGAGCAGTGTAGCCCACACATCAGTTTCAAGTTCCCACTTTCCCCAACCACTGCCTCCTCCTCCCCCATATCCACGTCAATGCCCTCCGGTCGCGGCCGCCGTCCACATCGCCGTCCCGTCCAGCGGCGCCTGAGGACGGACGCGGCAGCTGCGGCGGCAGCTGTGCGGGCGACGGCGGCAAACGCGATATGATTGACTGTGAAAGCCGCGTCCCCCGCGCCAACACCCGGCCGGCCCCGCCCTCCCCGACCGCCCCCCGCCGCTGGTCGCGCCCCGCCCCCGCTGCTTCGAACGCCCATCGATCGACGAGCAACACTGCCACCGCCCCGGCCCCGCCCCCGGCCCCGGCCCCGCCCCCGCCCCGGCCCCGCCCCCGGCCCCGGCCCCGTGGCAGTTGGCGCGGTTAGCGACGGCTTTGCGAATTTGAGACCCGGGGCCCGATCGGATCCGGAGAGAGCGCGACTGAGGGGGAGGGTGGCTGGGGCGGAGCACGATACGTGTGGGGTGAGGCGGGGCGAGGGAGAGCAAGACAGGGTGAACGAGGGCGAGATGAGATGAGATGAGAGTGTAGAGAGGCACGCAGGGGGCGACGGGAGAGGTGGGAAACGAAATGATGAGGAAAAGAGTTGAGGAGGAGCGAGGTGAGGTCGGTACAAGTGGGTGAACACAGGAGTGGCGGGGAGACAGAGAAAATGAGCAGAAGAGAAACGGATAGGGGAGAAAGACCAGTGGAGAAGCGGGGAAAGGAAAAGCGGGGAACGGAGAGGGGGGAAGAAAAGAGGTGGGGAGAGGAGAGAAGGGAAGAAGAGAGATGGGCAGAGGACAAGAGGACAGAGGAGTGGTGGAGAGAAAAGCAGACAGAGGAGAGGCGGAGAGAGGAGTGATGGGAGAGAAGAGGCGGGGAGAGGGGATATGGGAAGAGAGACGAGACGAAGAGAAGATAGGCAGGAGACAAGGGAGATGAGAGGTGGGGAAATATGGGAGATATGGAGAAGATGGAAGAGGCGAAGCCTGGAAAAGAGAAGTGGAGACATTAGAAGAGAAGAGCCGAGTGTTGGAGATTCAGAAGACAGGGAGATGAACGACAGATAGAAGAAAGCCGGAGAGAGAAGGCCGGGAGATGAAAGGCAGAGAGAGGCGGGGAGTGGAAAGGCAGAGAGTGAAAAGAGTGGAACTAGAGAGGCGGGTCGAGACTGGGCGGGGCGAAGCGTGTCGGACGGTGTAAAAACGGCGCGAGGCGGTGCGTCTCGGGGGTCAACAGAACCGAAATTGGCTAGCAGCGTGGAGGGACACGGAGCCCGGCCGACACCTGCCGTGCGGCGGTGGAGCGCTGCAGGCCGATCTGTGACGCGCACGGAGCGACGCAGGGTATCAATAGGCGATGGCGCGGCGCGGGGGCGATGCGAGGAAGTGCGCGTCAGAAAGGCAAGGAGTGGTGGGAGAGCGTAGAGAGGGAAAGCGGTAGAGCGACGCGGGACCGAGGAATAATAGTGAAGAAGCGGGGTGGAGCGGCTGGCGCAAGGCAGCGCTGAATGACGCGAGGAGCCGGATGAAGGGCGTGGCGGAGCGGACGCGACGGGCGAAGCGAGGGGGGGGAGACTATTCCTGAGCGCTACTGCCGGCGCTATAACACGGAGTGAACGCTTAGGCATCTGGCGAGAAGTTGCACGGCCGTGGTAAGGTGGGTGTTCACAAGTTAGGGAGTGATGATGGACCGTTTGTTCCTCCAAATAGTATCTCGTTGGGTTAACACCTACTGTGAATGTAAGAGAATGACTAATAATGAACTGTAAATAACTATGATTGAGAATAACGATAAAATGTACAGAAGGTATAAGGAAACTATCTGTTGTAAAAAAAGTGCATGTCATGATCGTACAAAAAAAATTGAAACAATGGAAGAAAATCTATTACTTACATAAGTGAATGTTCACTTCAATTCACAAGCGTGTATTTCTCAATCACAAACATACGTCATTTTATAGCAGTTTTTTATTTACTTTGCAGTAACCTGTTATTATTTGTGTCCGTGACTTCTGTGGAATACACATACTTTTTAATAGCTTCCATCATGAGTACGGAAATATTTATGCACAAAGAGCGTTATAAGACTTTAATGATCACGGGTTCCACAAAGTCCGCGGGAAAAAGACCTTGGGTATTGCTCAAACATTACCTGTTAACACCCGTGGTACATATAAAAGTTTTTTTTTAATAATTTTTCAATTTTACTTATTTGATCATTAAATAGATGATAACTCGACTCCGTTTGCAATATCTTGATTTTAATGTCTTTTCATCATATTTCCTTCTTACAATTCACTCCTTTAGAAAACATGTATAGTCATCCAACGTGTCCCAGTTTTTCATCGTAACCACGATCCTGCCCTCCAGGTAAGTTATGTAACATGTATTGAGCTCCGAAGGCAATGACAAGAAATAACGTACCAGTAAAAAAAATAAATAGTATTTTAAGGTACAAGCACAAAATTATGAACTGATATCAAAGTCATTCTTTCGTAGATTTCATCACATTTTCAATCAGTATCAAACAAGTAAGAAAACTGGTAAACATGTCTCTCAGATTACATTCGTAAAATTTGTCGTAATTTGCAAATTTCAAATAATAAAATTGTTTGCAATTTTCATTTTGGAAATTAGAATGAATGAAGATTTCATGCATTTTAAAAGAGAGAGGTACCAATCTCTTCTGTTTTTTTATTTATGTGTATTCAATGTAATCAACTAAGGGGTTTCAGGATATTAAACCCAGTTTAATTAATTTCTCGGTACTTGTTTGGATTTTCTCTCATCACCCAAAAAGATCCCACTACCCTGAATTATCACACATCTCGCAAGAGCATGATATCTGAGAATTCAAAAAAAGGCATCTAGGAAATTGTTGGGGGGGGGGGATTTTCGTTTTACAAAATGGTGGAAAGATAATAGCCACGTGTGATGCGTCGAAGAATCGAATCGCATGGAAATGCAAGATGGCGTTGCACTCCCACGTAATAAAAGCAAATACGTCTTATTTATTTTATAATTTTCTTTTAAGAAATTGGCATAACGGAAAGTACTGAACGACACAAGGCCGATAACACAAATAACAAACTTGGTTGATTATAAACCTCGGCTATCACCTCGGTTTACATCTTCAACAGCGTCCGTTATTGGGTGTCTGTTGGCCTATGACATTAATAACTATTGTATTCTGTAGTACGATTCATTTTATTATTGCTAATTATATTAATAATATATATTGCAATCGAACGTATATATTGGTTGTGGGGAATTCCAGTAGGATCGTGGGTCTTCTGAAGATTAAAAAACACAAAGTCGTAACCACAGAACAACATACAATTGGATATGTTGAAAGCGAAAAATGCAGAATGCCAATAACATATACACTCAAAGAAAATAAACAAACAAAAAAGAAAACATTTAACACTTTTCACAAAAAATATCAAAAGGGAAAATCAACTGCAAAATTATTACGAATTAATTTAAAGATTTGCACAAATTAGAATCACAGCAGTATCTTCTGTGACCAAACAAGGTAAAGTTCACCAATTTGAATTAATAAAATCCCTAGTGGGATCAGGGAAGGGCACATGTGTCTCGCTTGACTCAATGTCGTAGTAATTTCGGTTTGCGAAAAATGCAGTTAACTGTCGTTCCACACCCACTGCATCAACTTTCATATGTAATTTCTTGCAAAAAATTCATTGGAATTACCAAGAAATATCTTGTATTCAACTATAATGAATGATTATGGTTTTAGAAAACTCGGAACGTTCAAAGAAATTTCTTGAAAACCCATAGAAAATTACCATATATTGCAACATCTGGTTTCTGGAGGTATTCAAGTTGACACCAGAAGAATTTCTTCAACAGTTCGTGACAACTATAATTTTATAGCAAATACAAGAGTTTATAACAAGTTTATAACAAATAGAATTTAACACTTAATTATTTATGAATTGCTCTAATTACTTTCTAAATTGACTTGGGTATCTTGGATAAATTGACTCTCTCTCTCTCTCTCTCTCTCCCTCTCTCTCTCTCTCTCTCCCTCTCTCTCTCTCTCTCTCTCTCTATATATATATATATATATATATATATATATATATATAGGTAAGTCAATAAGTATCTGCAATTTTCTCTAATTGTCTTTAGTTTGGTTCTATGGCTATTTGTGGTCCCTAACCAATACAAGGGACCGTTGTCTTTGTCTGTAGGAGTTTTCAGCGTTTTCCGATCAGTCCGTTTTGCTCTGTTGTGGTTTAAAGAAAGCGACATCACTCTCTGTTTGCACCTAAGAAGAATAGCGTTTCATAATCCGTTTTCCATGGTTTGAAGGTGTCAAAATGGCGGAAATCCATAGCAGATTTTCAGCACAATGCGGGGACAATGTTTGGCCACAGATAAGTGTTTGCCAATTACTAGAACAGATTAAAAGTGGTCGAAGGAGCGTCAAGAAAGAGGAAAGAACGGGGCGTGAAGATACAGCTGCAATATATCCCAATATTGAACAATTACGTGTCTTTATCCTGATATATCTAATTATTATTAGTGTTATTATCACCTCAGATACATGATAAATGATGACATTTGAATTTTCCGAAAAGCTATTCGTAACTTTTTCTTCAACATCAGTTACTTTTCTTTCTTTCTGCTTTCTTCCAGCAGGGCGCAGGATGCGAGAGCGCTGAGGGCGGCTGGAGCTGCAAATGGGAGCCGCAACTGCAGCTGTCTCCCCGTTCGCAGCATTCGTGCATCAGTCGTGAGGTCACCGCACCGGAGGAAAGACGGAGGCGGGGAAAGACGACGCTCGCCTGCCCGAGCGAAGGCCCTGGGTGGGGGTAAGCACAATATCCGCGGTGAGTAGTCGCGCGCGACGGCACCTCAAGGCAGATGGTGGGCGAAGGCGGGCGGGCGCAGGGGCGCGGGCGAGGAGGCGCGGGCACTGGCGGGTGAGCTAAGGTTCGTGGGGAAGAATGCGCGAGCGAAGGCAGCTGGGCGAAGGCGAGTGGGAGAGACAGGCGGAAAGGCGAAGATAGGCGGGCGACGGGGTTTGGGCGAAGGCAGGCGAGCGAAAGGCAGTAGAACGGAGGAAGGTAAATGGACGGGCGAAAGCACCTGGGCGAAGGCGGCGAGTGGAGGCGGGCGAGAGGAGGCAGGTGGGCAAAGACGCGCGGGCGAAGGGAGAAGAGCGGGAGAAGGTAGGTGGGCGAGCGAAGGCGGGTGGGCGAAGGTAGGTGGGCGAAGACGGGTGGGCGAAGGCGGGTGGGCGAAGGCGGGTGGGCGAAGGCGGGTGGGCGAAGGCGTGTGGGCGAAGGCGGGTGGGGGAAGGCGGGTGGGCGAAGGCGGGTGGGCGAAGGCGGGTGGGCGAAGGCGGGTGGGCGAAAGCGGGTGGGCGAAGGCGAGTGGGCGAAGGCGGGTGGGCGAAGGCGGGTGGGCGAAGGCGGGTGGGCAAAGGCGGGTGGGCGAAGGCGGATGGGCGAAGGCGGGTGGGCGAAGGCGGGTGGGCGAAGGCGGGTGGGCGAAGGCGGGTGGGCGAAGGCGGGTGGGCGAAGGCGGGTGGGCGAAAGCGGGTGGGCGAAGGCGAGTGGGCGAAGGCGGGTGGGCGAAGGCGGGTGGGCGAAGGCGGGTGGGCGAAGGCGGGGTGGGCAAAGGCGGGTGGGCGAAGGCGGGTGGGCGAAGGCGGGTGGGCGAAGGCGGGTGGGCGAAGGCGTGTGGGCGAAGGCGTGTGGGCGAAGGCGTGTGGGCGAAGGCGTGTGAGCGAAGGCGTGTGGGCGAAGGCGTGTGGGCGAAGGCGTGTTGGCGAAGGCGGGTGGGCAAAGGCGTGTGGGCGAAGGCGGGTGGGCGAAGGCGGGTGGGCGAAGGCGGGTGGGCGAAGGCGAGTGGGCGAAGGCGGATGGGCGAAGGCGGATGGGCGAAGGCGAGTGGACGAAGGCGGGTGGGCGAAGGCGGATGGGCGAAGGCGAGTGGACGAAGGCGGGTGGGCGAAGGCGGGTGGGCGAAGGCGGGTGGGCGAAGGCGGATGGGCGAAGGCGGGTGGGCGAAGGCGGGTGGGCGAAGGCGGGTGGGCGAAGGCGGGTGGGCGAAGGCGGGTGGGCAAAGGCGGGTGGGCGAAGGCGGATGGGCGAAGGCGAGTGGACGAAGGCGGGTGGGCGAAGGCGGGTGGGCGAAGGCGGGTGGGCGAAGGCGGGTGGGCGAAGGCGGGTGGGCGAAGGCGGGTGGGCGAAGGCGGGTGGGCGAAGGCGAGTGGGCGAAGGCGGGTGGGCGAAGGCGAGTGGGCGAAGGCGGGTGGGCGAAGGCGGGTGGGCGAAGGCGTGTGGGCGAAGGCGGATGGGCGAAGGCGGGTGGGCGAAGGCGGGTGGGCGAAGGCGGGTGGGCGAAGGCGGGTGGCGAAGGCGGGTGGGCGAAGGCGGGTGGGCGAAGGCGGGTGGGCGAAGGCGGATGGGCGAAGGCGGATGGGCGAAGGCGAGTGGACGAAGGCGGGTGGGCGAAGGCGGATGGGCGAAGGCGAGTGGACGAAGGCGGGTGGGCGAAGGCGGGTGGGCGAAGGCGGGTGGGCGAAGGCGGATGGGCGAAGGCGGGTGGGCGAAGGCGGGTGGGCGAAGGCGGGTGGGCGAAGGCGGGTGGGCGAAGGCGGGTGGGCAAAGGCGGGTGGGCGAAGGCGGATGGGCGAAGGCGAGTGGACGAAGGCGGGTGGGCGAAGGCGGGTGGGCGAAGGCGGGTGGGCGAAGGCGGGTGGGCGAAGGCGGGTGGGGCGAAGGCGGGTGGGCGAAGGCGGGTGGGCGAAGGCGAGTGGGCGAAGGCGGGTGGGCGAAGGCGAGTGGGCGAAGGCGGGTGGCGAAGGCGGGTGGGCGAAGGCGTGTGGGCGAAGGCGGATGGGCGAAGGCGGGTGGGCGAAGGCGGGTGGGCGAAGGCGGGTGGGCGAAGGGCGGGTGGGCGAAGGCGGGTGGGCGAAGGCGTGTGGGAGAATATAGTTGAGGACTGTGTGCATGCAAAGGCGTGCGTGCGAAGGCGCGCTTGCGAAGGTGAGCATGTAAGGTCGTGCTTGCAGGAGGCGGGCAAGACAGGCGGGAAGGCGGTGGGCGAGCGAGGGCGGACAGACGCGCGAAGGGGGGCCAATACGGACTAAGGGTTGATGAATGCTGCGAAAGACTGAAAATAGCTGGTAAACACAAATGAAGTTGAAGCGGTAATGCGGGGTGATGAAATGCGAAATCAAGGGAGCGAGAGGGAAGTTGGGTGAAGGCGTTGTGCGAAAGAACGGAGCAACAGCGTGTGGCCGAGCGGAACAAGGCATCCGAATGAAGAAAAACGAGTGATGAAGAACGAAAGCGGTGAGTAGGCGAAGAAAAGCAGTGTGAATAAGGCGGTTAAACGAGTGAAGCGAGTGATTGTGGATAACTAGGCAAACAGACCAGAAAAGGTGGTCGAGAACGAAAGAAGGCTAACAAAGAAAGTGGGCGACAGAACGAAGCCGCCGAAAACGGCGGGTGGGAGATAACGAGCGTGGGATAGGCGAGCGAATGAAACAGTAGCCTGAACGATTGGCGAGGTGGACAGGAGTGGCGCATGAATGGGCGAGTGGCCGGGCAAGTGAACGGGGGAGCAGAAGCCGAAGTAGGGGACGGTTGGACGAGTGAGTGGATGGATGAGTAAGCGGGTGAGTAAACTGGCGGGTCGAAGGGCGAGTAAACAGGAATAAGTGGGTCCTTAAGTGGGCGGGTAAACGAACGAGTAAGCGGACGAGAAAGCAGGAGAATAAGCGAGGGAGTAAGCGAGCGAGTAAGCGGGCGAGTAAAAGAGCGAATGAACAGGAGTTTGTGTAAGTGGGCCCTTGAGTGGGCAAGTAAACGAACGAGTAAGCGGGCGCGTAGGCGGACGAATAAACAGGACGTGTAAGCTGGCGAGTAAGCAAGCAAACAAGGGGTTCAGTGCGCGGGCGAGCGAGAGGGATTGTGAAAGGCGAGACGACGGACGAGTTGGCTAGAGAGCAGGAAGGCGGATGCGAGACGACTGGCTAACAGGCGAAGGCACGGTGGGCGAAAGCGCGAGTAGGAAGCGTCTGGGAAGACGCGGGATTTCAGGAGGGCTGGCGGCGGTCAGACGTCGTTCCGAATAATCGAATAAGCGGGACGTGTAATCTGTCGAGTAAGCGGGCGAATAAGCGAGCGAGTAAAGTGGCGAGTAAGCAAGCAAACAAGGTTTTCAGTGCGCGGGCGAGCGAGAGGAAGTGTGAAAGGCGAGGCAATGGACGGGTGGGCTAGTGAGCAGGAAGGCGGTCGTGAGACGACTGGCTAACAGGCGAAGGCACGGTGGGGGAAAGGGAGGGTAGGAGGCGTCTGGGAAGACGTGGGCGTTCAGGAGGGCTGGCGGCGGATAGACGTCGCTTCCGAATAATGGAATAAGCGGGACGTGTAAGCGGGCGAGTAAGCTGGCGAGTAAGCGGACGAATAAGTGGGCGAATAAGCAAGCGAGTAAAGTGGCGAGTAAGCAAGCAAACAAGGGGTTCAGTTCACGGGCGAGAGAGAGGGAGTGTGAAAGGCGAGACGAAGCACGAGTGGGCTAGTGAGCAGGAAAGCGGACGCAAGACGACTGGCGAAGGCACGGTGGGCGAAAGGGCGGGCAGGAGGCGTCTGGGAAGACGCGGGCGTTCGGACAGCCGTCGCTTCCGGGCCGCCGGCGCTCCGCCCGCGCTCCGCCCTGCAGCAGCAGGCGGATGAGCGATGGTCACCGCGCGCCAAACAAATGAACGCCGGGATCTCAACGCCACCTGCGCCGCCACGCGCTCGCGGTGGCAGCGGAGCCCTGCGGCGTCTTCGCGAAACGCCAGCGAAAGAGGGGATCTAGAGTTACTCAGGGAAGGGTTTGGCACAAAAGACGCCATATTGGATGCGCCGTGTTTGAAACGACTATTTGGAATATCTTTGATTCATTATTCTATTTTTGATCACTGTCACCCTTAATGCGATAATCTCGGAATTTTAATCATCTGTAAATATAAGGTGTCTCGGCCTCTTGCTCTAAAAATAGGCAGATCAGATGCTTAGTAATGCGCAAAACACGGTGCAATTCTCGAGACAACCAATGATTACTGGTGACCAATCAACATGACAATTAAGTTAAGTTAAGTTAATGCCTTATTTTACGTGGCGAGACTCGGGCCATCAGGCCCGCTCTTCCGTCTGACCACGCAAATTTCACTACGCTTCTTTCACCAACTAGCGGAGAAAGAAGGTATCATCTCGGGCGACGAAACAGGCAATTTGAATTTAGCTCAGAGGCGTCATTTAGGCTTGAGGATCTTTTATATGCAAGTAAATCTACTAACATGGGACAGCCGGCTTTACTTCCCCTCCGAAGGAAGGCGTACGAAGGATTTTTTCGCCTCCTAAAATCCATGGCTTCGATCGGGTTTGAACCCGCCGAACTTGGGTATGACAGTCCGGTACGCTAACCGTTACATCATCGAAACCACCAAATTAATTAACTCGAATAAAAATTAACTCGAACATGGTTCATTAACCCTTTTATTTCGTAAACACTATGAGCACATAATACGAGTACGTACGTCGGAAGAAATAAAGTTGTTTTACACGCTTTATTGTAGAGATAGGTGGCTAACTTAATATTAGAGTGTAAAAACGTGTGTATTATTGGTTTATATGTGAATGTTTTAAGGGTTGGCCTTATATTGGTTGGAGTGTTATTTGAATACGTGAATTTTATGGATCAACACTGAGGCTTCAAAATATAGCACAAACTGACACTGATGTATACAAATTTGACACTCGAAATCTTGTTCAGAGATTTAACAATAAAAACAATCGTTTGTGTGGGCAGTTCGTTTGTGTTAGAAAGAATATGTGCAGTCTCTGCAGCAGCGCAGGGAACATTGTTTCGCGGAAGGTGGCTGAAATAAGAGTAATATGCGTGTAATATAATTACTAGAACTTAACATTTCAGATAGAAGTACGGAGAAGTCTGTCATGAGGTAGTGTCTCTAGTTTTATTACCTTATACTACATGTTCTGAAACACTATTTAGACAATGTTGCCATTGAACAATACGTTAAATTTCTCTGCAGCAAATCTAATGTTGAGAATATGTTATTTAGTTTATTTTTTAAATATTGTAAATGAAGCATTATGTTATATATTAATAAGCAAACAATAGTAAGCATAAGTCTCATTTATTTCCTTCTGTTGTTCAGGAGTAGCTTTATGTATTCACTTCATCTAACAAAGTAGAGTGCTTACTTGCGAGACAACAAAGGATATCCACCGCATCACTATTGCGTCATAGCTCCTACACCTCACTTTCAAAGGAACTTCGTCTTCCATCTTTCAGAAATACACAATGGCGCCTGGCATGTTAGATCCACATGCTCTCTGATGGCATTCAAGCAAGGAATTTCACGTATTGAATGTTTTCAGAGGGAAAGGAAAGAAAAATTGGCCAGGACGAAGGGCTAGAAACAATATTGGTTATTGGGCAGTCGTCGAGGAAGACGGTAGACCCTCCGTCAACATTCTGGAGAACGCGGCAGTTATCGGAAAACAAGCGGGATTGGAGTGCCTTAGCGGATCCCCACCCTTCACAGGCATTTGAGAAGTTTCCCGCTGAATTTCCTCGCGTGAGGCCTCGCCAGCCGGCCCTTCGGCCTCTTGTTGCACCCTGTTCGTGCAAACTCAGTCCCATACGATGGGATTATTGCTCAGTGATCTGTTACCCAGATATTTTCTGTAAAATGTTGCAGAATGTACAGGCTTATGGTCCCTTCTTTCATTATTCGTCTTATCTCGAATTCATTCTCCTCTCTATTTTTCATTTACTTCTCTCAACTCTTTGGAGTGGTGTTTGAAGCGTTTCCCGCTGAATTTCCTCTCGTGAGGCCTCGCCAGCCGGCCCTTCGGCCTCTTGTTGCACCCTGTTCGTGCAAACTCAGTCCCATACGATGGGATTATTGCTCAGTGATCTGTTACCCATATATTTTCTGTAAAATGTTGCAGAATGTACAGGCTTATGGTCCCTTCTTTCATTATTCGTCTTATCTCGAACTCTTTCTCCTCTCTATTTTTCATTTACTTCTCTCACCTCTTTGGAGTGGTGTTTGAAGCGTTTCCCGCTGAATTTCCTCGCGTGTGGCCTCGCCAGCCGGCCCTTCGGCCTCTTGTTGCACCCTCTTTGTGCAAACCTCCGCCTCACACGCTGCGATATTTGCTCAGTGCTTTCACTTACAGATTTTTCTGTAAAATGTTGCTGGATGTACAGGCTTGGGGTCACATTTTTCGTGTGTCGCCATCTTATCTCCAATTCTTTCTCTTAC
>JAHLJT010004568.1:0-28503 GCA_031308135.1 Acheta domesticus
GGTGCCATGGTACATTGGCACTACCCTACAAGTCGCCACTGATAATTAATAAAGTCGACAGCAAGCCTCCCGCATTCGTAAATGATAGTACCTCGATTTTGGTTGTAGTGTTTCTTATCTTGTTACTGAATCATGCCTTTCATAAATATGAACAAGAACGTAAAACAAGGTCAGCCACAGTTTCCCGAAACTAAGTAGCGAAGCTTGCTTTGGGCTGGTGTGGCATATATTTTTATTACCGCACCATAACCTTCATTAATTAGTTGTAGAGGAGAATTACGGGATATGATTGTAAAGATGAATTGAACATCTCACACCTCAAGGTCCGTGGGTGTCCATAAGTTTGGCTCTAAAGAAAATCCTTAAGACGCGCATGTATTACCAACCTCGTTCATCTCGTTCATTTAGTTCAACTATTACGATCTGATTGTATGAAAACATTTTTTGTATTTACATTTACTTTGAAATTTTAAATATCACCGATGATAATGGAGGCTGAGCGCCATCTCGCGCGCGTGAAAACATATGACCCAATAAAAAACTTCGTTACAGAATACACGCAATATAGTATCACTTGCGATCACGGATACAATTTACTTCGTGAAACGTACGATACCAAAGAAAAGAAATCTGCTAGGTCCTCTGGTTTCTCGATTCTTACTTCTTTTCTCCCGCTAGTCTTCTTTCGTTTTCATGTTTACTGTGAGTTGTTATTGGACCCAGTCCGGGGAGTCTGCTTCCCTTGCTTTTCCACATTTCCGCGTCACATGTCGTTTAAATTTTCCATTTAAAAAATACTATATTCTATTAATTTTCCCGTTTTTAGCATTCGTTTCGCAACATCCGAAATTCAGTACATTCTGTTGTTGGACTTAAAAACTTCTGGGTTTCAACCTTTCTTCTGCGCTGTTGCTTCATACCCACTCCCAATGATCTGTTCTCAAACCTAGTATTTTTCCTTCTCCTTTTCTTTCTACCTGTTTATTACCCGGTTAACAACCTTCCCTCTTGATCTCGAATATTCCCTTTCCTAATACATATTCTACTTCTGACTCCTCGATTCACGCGTTGCTCTCTCACTCGCATTCCCACTCGCACTCTCACTCATTCTCCAGCACGATCCCTTCCTCTCTCTTTCGCTTGCTCTCTCCCTCGCTCTCTCCCCCACTCGCTCTCTCGTCCAATCGTTTTCTCGTTCTCACTCTCGTTCGCTCGCTCGCTCTCGCCCACCTTCTCGCTTTCTCGCCGGCCCGCTCGCTCTCTCGCCCGCCCGCTCGCTCTCTCCCCCGCCCGCTTGCTCTCTCACCCATTCGCTCTCTCCGCTCATCGACCCCTCGCTCTCTCGCCCATTCGCTCTCTCGCCCGCTTGCTCGCTCTCTCTCTCTCTCACCCACTCCCTCTCACTCGCTCGCTCTCTCACCTGCTCGCTCTCTTACCCGCTCGCTCTCTCACCCGCTCGCTCTCTCACACGCTCGCTCTCTTACACGCTCGCTCTCTCACACGCTCGCTCTCTCACACGCTCGCTCTCTCACACGCTCGACACGCTCACTATCTCACACGCTAGGCCTCACATGCTCACTCTCTCATCCGTTCAATCTCACTCGTTCACTCTCCGTTCTTCCCACAGACTGCTTCCGCCCAATTTCCCGCGTCCACTTCGCCGTCCGCCGCCACTCGGGTTTCTGGTGCCGCCTTTTCGGGTTCGCTTTCGCCCCCCACCCACCCCGCTCCCCGCCACGGACGGCCCCGCCCGACCAGGCGCCCGAGGCGACGCAATCGATCAGGTGGGCAGGCCGAGGCGCGAGCCAATAAAAGTTTGGCGAAATATGCCTGGGCGGAAGTTGGGCGCCGTATTTTTTGCGTTAACGGCCTCCGGTGTTCTGACGTTTCCGCGCACCTTGGCCCTCGACCCAATACGCGATGGACTGTTTTCAGGCGTGGGAGGGGGAGGGGAGCGGGCGGCGTACAGGCACGGCGAGGCAGCCTGTGCACCTTCTGATTTTTTTGTTTTCTGAATGGGTTTGACGTACGAGGAGGCGATGCAAAGACTGTGGATTCTCTATATCTCAATTCATTGCTTCGTTTGTATTCAAGAAGTCTTGGAATCGGCGGATTTTGATGGAGAATGATGTAGGTAGAGTTGAAGGAAATGAAATTGACGTAAAGTAATCCGAGAATCTCCGTATTTGAGATTAGAAGAAGTAGAGGGTACATCTCACTTATCTTCCTAGGTTTAAATTGAGGGGAAAGATGCGCTAACTACAGTTATAGTACAGCGTAGGAAAAATCTTTAACTGCTAGATGCTAATATATTGACAGCTCTTGTGCTCCCTGCGTAACCATCGCCTATTACTAGTTGTTCGCAGCTTAATGCACACGAACAACAACAAACTTATGGGAAATGGTTCAAGAGAGCATTTTATAGCGCATTGAGAATTTGGTGAAGTGCTCGGAAATAAAAGCTCTTCTTTGAAGTTGTTTTGCTTTGCTAGGGCGTTCTTTAATAATTATTATCCAATTGCTTTGGAAATTTGGTGTTGATGTTATTGCTGTAGATCATGATGATTACTCTTGAATTTTCTATGAACTTTAGTTCAAACTTTAGTTTGTTCAAGATTTAGAATTATAAAATTAATTTGGGGAAAAATATCGCGTAGCGATCATCATCGTTGGAGTTAAACTGAAAATATGTACAAGAAATCATAAACGTGCAGATAAAAATATGAAATTCAGTGAAATTGAGAACATACAATTTAATTTAATTTGTGAGAAATGGAATATATGAAATTGAGACGTACCAATTGAAAATAGAGTGTACAAGTAAAAACAAAATATAATGTGAAGAACGAAGATGGATGCGTGAGCAAACTACTAATTTTGATATTAAATAGAACAGAGAACCGACAGTTCTCACTTATGGCCACCTTGACAAATTGACAGGTCGTCCACACACCCTCCCTCTTACCCCAATAGATCTCGCTGTAAGTGGCCTTTTTTATACATTTACGGTCTTCATTCCAACATGGTTCATTTTCTCCAGCTTTCAGGAACCCTCCTTCTCACCCACAGCTCTCACACTCCACAGAGTCGGCTGCAGCGGCGCGATCGCGCCAATTTCAAAACCACGCTTTACAAGATAATTTGTACGAAATAATTTCATTTATCAGCAAGCGTTCGCGCGCATCTGTAGGCAAATTAATGCATGACAATGCGCTTGGCGAGCGCGCGGACGAAAATGATTGCGTTCATTACCGAATCCGTATCGCCACGGTATTGGTAAAAAGATAATCCCTTCAAATTTATGTTTTCCGTTCGCTTTGTGTAATCAAAACCGGTCGCACGCGCTCGTGCAAGCACACACGCGCGCTCACGCACACGCAAGTGCGAAGCACACACAAGCACACATACACACACACACATAATTAGACGTGAACTTCATTTCGAGAAGGTATTGCTGGAACAACTGCTGGAGCTACGCGGAAAATTGGAGCGTTTGGGTGTTGTCCCTCAGAGAGACAGAGGGATAGATGGGGGTGTTTTTGAGGTTTTGGATAACTGTATGTGACTACTTGCTTGCTCTGTTAGGTCTACCATTTGTGAACAATATCGTACTGTTTACGATATCTTATGGGAATCTAGACTGAAAAAGTCTGTTTAGGAGAGTTTACTTGGCCGAAATATAATTGCCTGATATCCTCTCCAAAAATTGTCAAATTTGAAGTGTGATAATTGACAAATGAAAGTTGTGATAGTTGTGAAAGTTGAAAAATATCAATGTCAAATGTCTGCCCTTAAGCAAAATATGTCTTTTATTGTCAAATACTTTTACAATTGATTTTATTTTATGTAATTTTAAACATTCGGTTCGAGTATAAAAGTGTGTTCAATGAAACAATGAAGTGTGTGATTAATTAGAGATCTTGGATGGTGTTCCTCAAAGAGATGGAGAAAATAACGAAGGGATATGATTCAAGGTTTTGGATATACACGGATGAGCCATCCCTGCAGTTATGGTATTGTCATTCGTTGTGAATATTTTGTATACATTTACGTAAACTGTGAACAGCGTTGATTAGTGTATTTAAGAGTCCTGAAAAAATTGCCAAGTAGAATTTTTAAAATCTCTACACGGGTTAAATCTCGACATTGGTTTTTCCAGCAATTTATATATTTTATAAATCTAATATCTAAAAATCAATGTTTGTTTATTCGTCTTTTATGCGCAACCGCACCGTTTATGCGAATGTGACAAAACTATGCCAACTTATGGCTTGCACTTGCGCGAAGAATATAGGATAGTACAATGCAGTGGTGCAGCGTCAGGGGATGCTGAGATGCTGAGCATCTCCTTATATAATATTAATAAAGAACCCTAAATACTGTATTGATAATCTGACAAGTGTTCCGTTAAGCGAAACACGTTTTGTTTTAATTTTAAATTGATTTCCTATAATTGAATTCGGTGGGTTGTTGAAGCTGGCCTGTGATTACTTGGAAGCTAAAATGCTTCTAGCGTCTGCCGAGAGATTGCGACGAGCAATGACGCATGCGCAGATGGCGAGGTTCCCCTCTCCTCTCTTCATCCCTCGCCCAGAGAAACCCGAATGCTTTCCGTTAGCATCCACTGCGGAAAGAGGCTAATTGAGCAAGTGATGCGTTTGTGCACGAGAGCGCAGCGCACTTCAGACGGTCAGTAAATTATCTCTCACTCGGGAGCGATTTTTAGTTTGTTGTGATCATTGCAATGCCTCCTGTTCAGAGCAACTTTCATATGGACATCTTTCATAGTCAGGTGCGTGAAGTCGTTGCAAAAGTATATCAATTTATGAAGAGAAGCGAAAGAAAGCGTTGAAAATACCAAAACAGTTCTTGAGGCAGTAATGGCTGCTTTGGGTGTTTCGAAAAGATCTATTTGCAGAATTAATAAGGAAATTAATTCTATTCAGTCAGGAGAATCGTTTTCATTTTCTACTCCTAATAAAGAGAAGAGAAAGGACGTGGAATCTGCTCTCGACAGTTTCAATGAGAGTGTGATTCACCGCACAATAATTTAATGCACCATATCAGGAAATCGTTATTTTTACAGGAAACGACGTGAACACAAAGACAGTGCTAGTGATACTACTTATGATAGTAAGGAAACGGGTTTCAGTGACAGAGGAAAACATATGGATGATGAGGACAGAGCCAGGCCATCCCGTGAATTTGATGTTTCTCCATTACCGAGAACTCCCTCCATTACCTTCACTACAGAAAATTGATTTCCAAGGCCGTTCGCTGGCATGTGCGGTACAGTAGACTAATACTTTTGGTATGGGCAGACGAGCCAGGCGCGAGCGAGCGCCGCCTTCTGACTCTCTCCCCACCACTTTCAGCTTCCCCTCTACTCGCGAATCCCAGCGGCCACCATGGGCGTAGCCAGGTTTTTCATTAGGGGGGGGCAAACAACATTAATACGAAAATATATCAATTATATATCAATACGATATATAATTTATGTAATTCGATATATAATATTAAAAATATATCAATTCGATATCGATATAGATGTACACTCGTACATCTATTGATGTAACATCGACTTGCCATAGATGTATACTTCGTATTGAGTTGCCTTAGGAATATCATTTAAGGACAATATTAATAAACTATGAAGACATTTTTTTAAAAAAAAATTATATATTCAATTACACTAGTTTATTAATGATATAAAGAAAATACACATTATAAAATATATTGGAAGACTATATAAAACAACTAACGAACTGTCAAACTAAACAAGTTTGCGTGGATTTTTTGTAAATCTCTCAAATATTTCTTTGAAATATTTCTCTTCTTTTCCTATTACGAATTCCCTATGTACACTCATTAAACATAAACCGTTTAGTCGATTTTCTGTCATTGTTGATCTTAACCAAGTCTTTACTCTGCGTAAAGTACTGAATGATCGCTCTACAGTACAAGTGGTGCACGGTAGAGCAAGAGAAATGAGTAGCGCTTTTTTTGTTTCGGGATAAAAAATGTCGGCCTCTTTAACTAAATCTGCCATTTTAATATCTTGTAATTGTTCTTCACTCAAATTTCTTTTGCTCCACGTGGAATACCATAATTCAGTTTCGGAATTCAATCGTTGTAAATTGTAGAATAATTCAAATTCTTTAGATTTTTTTTCGAAATCATCAATTGTCATCTTCATCATATTTTGAGGATGAAGAATCAACAATGAAAACGCAGCTGAATGATCTTCTGAAAAACGACGTTCCAAAGATGATACGAGAGAATCTAAATAAGGAATTATTAAAGATCTTCTCCAGTATTCTTCTTTATTGGATGCTGGAGGATTTGAACGATGCTTTTGTTTATCGACAATTCTAGGTAGTAATAGTTCCAGTCCACATTTTTCGGCTATGCTCTTTGCATTTTCCATGAGTACTCTTGTAATCTGCTCAGGATCATTACGATGACTTTTATTACTCCAAGAATTCTTCGGATATGCTCTGAACATTGCAACAAGTCCAAAGCTTTGGACTGCAGAGCATTCACCACCGGTTCCAATATCGCAGAATATTTTGCAATTAAAGCCACAGCAACAACAAACTTACCTGTAGTTGTAGTTGCATGAAGTTGGAATGCCGTTTTCCTAGTTTGATTGTTTCCTATGAGTGATAATTTTTGCAGAGCTGATATTATATCAGTAAAATGATTGTTAAAAACAGAAATACTTTTGTACTTTTGAGACCAACGAGTTTCGCAAAACATAGGAATATTCGGGATATAGTTTCGTCTTAATACAGACTCTCGAAAAAATGCAATAATGTCTTTGACTGTAGAGATAGTATTTCGTATTTCTGGTACATTATTCAAGTCATTAACTACAAGATTTAATTTGTGCGATGCACAATGAAAAAACTTAGCTTGTTTATACTTTTTTTGTAATATGCTTTGTACTCCGTTTTCATTGCCAGCCATAGCTGCACATCCATCATAACCTTGACCTACACATTTTTCCGGATCAAGTCCTTCCTTTTCCAAAAATGTGTCTATTGCTGTTGCAATTGTATGAGCATCGAGAGCTTTAAGTTCAACGAAGCCAACAAATTCTTCCCGAATTTTCATCTGTTTTTCATCAAAAAATCTTAAACCAATTGACAATTGCTCTTTCCCCGATATATCAGCTGTCTCATCCGCTAGTACACTAAATGCGTATGCTTTTTTTGCGTCTTCTATTATATCATCCTTAATGACAGCCCCGCACAAACTAATAATTTCATTTTGTATTTGAGGAGACATATATGTTGCATTTTTTTTAGCGTTAGATTCATCAAAATGTTGCTTCAAGTATTTATCACCAGCTTCAATTCGAAATTTAATTAAATCCTGAAACACACCTCCAGTTTGAACTTTTCCTCTTAAAGGCAGATCATGGGTCCCACAAAATAAAATTGTGGAGATATCGATTTTAAAATCTTACTATTTTCTTCTATAATTTTTTTGTGGCCGTGTAATAGTTGCACATCAACTGGAGCATTAGCAGTAAAATCTCTGGCCGCAGTAACTGCAGTTTTGCGCCAATGATTAGAAGAATGTTTTTTACAATCTTCATGTAAATTTTTATAGCGTGTAAAAGGCTTTATCATAAATGATCCAAGAATACCTTTAACTGAACCAATGGGTGGAGGAAAGAGGACACAAAATTTACAAAGACCGCCTTGAGTGCTTTCGAATATACAAGCCAGGGTGAATATGTTTGTATCCAAGCATGCTTAAATTTTCTTTCGGAGGGTTTTACATCTTTACTAAATCATAACTCATGGGTGGAATCCAACAAGATTTTAGAAGTGTAATTTTTCTTCTGGTGTCATTTGAGAAGAACGTCCAATCCATAAACCCAAATCATTTTCGAGAGGATCATCCATGTGAGGTTCAAGTGATTCATCATTACTTAGATAAGAGGATGAAGGTCCTGGTTGAGGTTCTGTACGATTAAGTGTTGATACAAATTTTGCTTTCTTTTCGTCACTTTCATTTTTGGATTCATTTCTTTCCTCTAGTTTTCTTTTTTGATTACCTATAAATATATAAAATATTCTACATTAAAAATGTCTACAGGAAAACAGATTTTTATGCTCTTAATAACTGCTATTCTAGATTTAGAAATACTTAAAATTACTTATACTTTGTGTTTAGATATCACAATACTTACTGATCAAAAATTTTCTTATGTCCATAACAAACTTTTATCTATATTAAGAAGAATATAGCAGAATGTTCAAGCGTAACTCCAACACTAAAAAGTAAACCCTAGACGGGAACTTCTAAAACAGAATATTCCAGAGAAATTAAAATTACGAAAATAATATTATTATATTAATATAATACAATTATATTAGTATATTCTTTCAAAATATTTTTACAAAAATTACGCTTTTATAAAAATATGAATGTATTATATGACATAATGTTTCATTTTCTCAGATTAAAACAAGGTTTTGCTGTAACTTAATGTATAAATATAATGTGCACAATGATTAACTGGTTTTTGTAACAAAAAAATTGATTTAGATTGATTTTAGATTTATTTCTAAATATTGATTTAGGTAATTATAACAAATTAATCACATTTTTTTCGAAAGAATTTTTTCTACGAAACAACAAAAAAGTTATTAGCAGTTTTCTTTTTATGAATTATTTATTGTCTAAATTTAGGAAATTTAATTCAAAGAAATAAAAAATATTAACAGGTATTTGGTCCAATTAAAATTACAATAATGTCCTCAATCCATACACATAGCAATTCATACCATTTCATAAGCTCATTCTATTTTATGAAATGTGCAACAGAAAATTCAAGACAGATTTTGCATTTGTTTCATAATCGTCGTTCTTCATGAATCATGCTTATCTAAGAGTTGTTTTTGGTAGTCATGGAAAAATCATTGATTATTATAAATATTATTTTTTATGTCTCGTAAAAGAAAATTATTTTCTGAAATACTATTAACGTTTATTCTAGAAGGATAGTTCATAATGTAATGTTTTACTCACCGTGGAGCGTATGTAATATTTCAAAAAGCACTTTATATGTACTGCTGTTGACTCTCAATTAAACACAATAATTAAACAATCCGTATTTTCATACGTAAGGTATATCAATTTATGTCACGTTCACTTGTTTCAGACGATCGGGACTAAACTAAGAAACTAACACAATTATTGCAATAGGACGGTGATCGGTGTTGAATCAACAATGTTGATTTAATCTTATCTCAAAATCTGTAGAATTCAAAAACATTGTACATTTTGAGCGAGTGTGATTCATGCTGGGCTGAATGGCTGATAAAATTGAATACGAAAACTCCAACGCTTCATTTTTACCTAATAACTTAAAAATAAATTAAGATTAATTAAAAATGATTACATTTTTAGTTAGATATTTTTTCTTTACTGTATATATATTAAAATTCTATCATATAACATATTTTACTTAAGTAAACCAAATCTTTTTCTTCATATATAAATATAATAAAATCATACAATTTTGATTGATGTTTTATACAAATTTTATAAATTTCTGAAGTTTTAGGGGGGGGCAACTGCCCCCCCCTGCCCCCCCCTGGCTACGCCCATGGCGGCCACCTACAAAAATTTAGCTGTACGAGTATTAAGCGCGTCTTCGCTTCATATTCTGCCCCTGGAATCGTAAAATATTGGCCGGAATTATAACGTGAAATTTATCTCAGACAAATTAATAAACTTTTTCCAAGATTGTGTCACAGCAAATGCATGCCCAAACTTGAGGGAGCACTTTTTAACAATAGTATACTTGACAATCGTGTCCAAACCAGGATATAGAACAATCCCATACTCGCGAGAAAGGCTTTCATCTATTAAAATGTATGCAGAGCGTAGCGTAAAACATGATTAACAATCACATGACCAATAGCGTGTGAAGTGTAATACATTGCAATAGCGAAGCTATTAAAAAAATACAGTATATATTTGCAACACTTCGTATTGTGTTTCTAATTTTCGTATTGGAAAAAGTAAAACTACGAACAAACAAACATTCTTGTATTGCACGAAAGATTATTTCGGGAACGCCATGAATGTTGGCAAACGTAAATGCCAAATCTTCGTGCGAGCCTAGATTACAAAGGCATCGTCTATCAGACGACGCAACTACTGCCGGAAGATTCCCCCACCTACTTCCCCCCACTCACTGTTTCTGAAACTCTGTGTACCTTCATTGTGTGTTTAGCCAGTGAAATATACGTATCATTATGCTCGTGCCTATTTCCGATATACACCATTTTAACACGCAGCGTCCAATGGACTACGCCTTTGTATATGATTGATATTTTAGTGCTCTATTGGCTAACATTGTAAATTACTAATACAAAATCCTTGTCTCTTAGCATTTAATGTTTGTTCCAAGCATTTAGCAAACATTTAGCATTTATTAATCGGACGATGGTAACAGATGTCTTAACAGATCTTAACAGAGGTCACGTAAAGAGGTACTTCTGCGGACGTTTCTTAAAAGTCATGTGCTCTGCAAAAATGACGCACCAACCAACAAGTTGGTTAGGTGTATCTATAAAAACCTTTAAACTGTATTTTGCAACTCCATATCATACATGTTCAATCCACAACATTTAGTGATTCATTGTAGAAATAAGTTTTCTTTATTTTTCCCAAAGTAGTCTGTCAGACTACGCCTTCGTAATAATGCTTGGTACAGGTCGCCTTTGTAATCTAGGCTTAAAAGAAACGTTTTCACTCGATTGTCATCGTACAGTGATCAATACATTGCAGTATTGATGTCAAGAAGATTGTGGAAATATAAAGGCGGAAATGGAGTCAAAAGTGGCAATAAATTATATACGCGTGCGAAATCTAAAACAAGAGAAGAGTCAACTGGACCTCCTTTCCGAATATTTTTTAAAATTTATATATGACATTTTACTAGTAAATTCACAAAACACTGAAGGAGAATGAAATTCGAATTTTAATAGCATAATACAATTTAAAAATTCAATTGATTTTATCTTGAATCATTTACAGGGTTACCAGAGACCTTGGAGAGCCTCTTTTCCTCAATTCTCCAAATAGCCAAAGTTAAAAAACTATAAAAGTACGGAATTGAGCAGAATTTTCGGAAATTTACTTTACGTTCAGCTGGGAACCTCTTTATAAATTGTTAGAGAAGACACAGCGCCCCTGTCTCCTGTGTGCATACGCCTATGATAATAGGCATACGACAAATATAATTCTTTTTTTACAGGTAGTATATTTCATTTCGATAACACAAAATATACATTATCAATTGTCAAGGATAACAAATTTTGATAATTAAATATCATACGTTCTTTTTAAAATGCAATCGTGATTACAATGGTAATGGTATACTAATATAGTCCTGCTGGAAACATATGTTCAGTTAGTCGAGAGAGAGAGAGAGAGAGAGAGAAAAGAACGAAAAGCTGTAGTAAATCAGTAACAATGTAATCTTACAGTTTTATTCCATAAGGTTGCAAGCACGAGCTTGGTAATATTCAAAACTTATCCCATGCAAAAGCATGCAAAAACTTTCATTGCACAAGCCATCTAACAACTCCCAACTTTACTAGAGCGATGATAGAAGTATGTATTTGCGAGAGCATAAAAGATTCATCACTTGCAAAGAAGGGGGAATCGTGCGGAAGTTCTGATGCATAAAAGAAATAGACCCGAGAGGACTTCACGTTAGAAGGATGTGAAGATGAAGGGCATATGGCCCCGCGTCAGACACCGGCAAAGCCTGTAACCAGATCACACAAGTGGCCTGAATAGCTATGCAAATGAATAAAACGCCTGATTAGGTCCATCTTCCCCACGAAAAGTTCCATTCGCAGAATGTATCCATCCGCGGATGCTGTGAATTGGTTAAAGTAAAATGTCGTGGACGTGAATAGTGCCCCCCACCCCACCTCCACCCTTTCACACGAAAAGCTATCAGACTAACCTGGGTCGTAATACTCATATCTTCTTCTTCGCGTTTTACGTCCTCCTAAGCCTTCTCTTTCTTTTTGCTTTTTTTGCTCTCCTTTCGCTCCTCGGGTGGGGATGTCCTCCTTTTCATCCTGTCCCATGAATGAATTTCGTGGTTCCTAAGACGTCCTCTTTTATTCCCCTTCTTTAAATATCGCAGCGAAATAGTCCTCCTTTTTGTGTGTGCACACGAGCGCCCGCCGCTTCCATGGGAACATCCTTTCCTTTACAAATCCTTCCTGCCATAATTTGCCGCGGGCTTTCGCCGAGGGGAAACGGAAGACGGCGTCCCTGCAAAAAAAAAGAAGGAATCGACCGAGCGACGCAAGAGGTGCTCCGAGACGTCGCTAGATGCCGGGCTATGCAAATGAATATGGGGCCATCTGGCTGCGGAGACGTGAACTTTGCGGTGGTGTCTTGCGTGCTTTATTCAGAGGCTGGGGCCCCACCTCGCCCTTCCCAAGCTCGCCCGCCTGGCCGCTCACTCTTCTTTTCTTTACGGCTTTGTAAGAAGTTGCAAATAGCCAAGTTTGTGTTGACGGGATTGGATTTAAGTTCGAGAAGCGACGAATACAAATGGCTGCGCTTGTCTTTATGACTTCCTCGGGAACGCTGAGGTAGCCGCTACTGCCATCACCGCCTTCGCAGGCCGCCAACGCTTGTTATTGTTGCCCTTCGTGGAATCCGCTGCCGCATCTCGACCACTTGGGAATCCCTCCCCTTTAGCCAACTCCCCCGTCCTCGTAGTAATGTATGCATTGCGTTTACGCATCCGAAATTCTGGTGAAGGAGAGCTCGTTCGCTCCTTCAAATTCTTGGAACATTCTACAATTCCTTTCTTTTTTCTCTCGGAAATCGACGGAATATTAAAATTCTGCAATTAAACAAATAATGCAATTTTAAAAATAATAATTTTCAATACGTTTGGCGCGATCAACACAGAAGGTTAGTGCGAATTGTGAGAAGCAATGAAAAGTAAATATTCCTTCATGTGTATTATCAAAATGAATGCTCTCGACATATAGGTAGAAACATTTTTATTGATGGAAATAAAAAAATATATATTTGAACCATCGTAAAGGTTTCCTCTGAAAACTAACATTAAAAGAGACACAATTATGAAATTCAGATATGTTTGTGAATCCTATACGCGGAATTTGTAATTGTGTGCTGTGGGCATGCGCAAACGTGTGTGTTATCAAGCGCGCGTGCGTGAATCACTTTACTTAAACTTGACTTTAAACGTACCATTTTCACTTATATTTATCCTAAGCAACTTAGAATGATATTTTAAATTGATAAACAAGGAATATGTTTGAAATAATGTTTCTTTGAGAAAGGTTTTAGTTTCGTTACTTCTTACTAAATTTGTATTCAGTGTTCAAGTTTATAACACAGAAAATTGAGAGGTTATTTTATTCATTAAAATACAATGATATATTTTTTGAGAAAAATTTCTGACGTATTATTATATAATAAAAAATCACAACGTACTCTTAATATGTTATACTAACAAAACTTTTGATATTATAATATGTTAACTAACAAAACTTTTTGAAATTTCTTTGCTGCTGATGGGATCAAAAATATGCCGGACTCAAAAGTCGGATGAATATCACCGTAAAGAAAAGAAAGAGATAAATGTTAGACATACAGTTTAATGTAAAAATAAATTATTTTAATACAATTTTATTACCATCATGAAATATGCAATACTTAATTACACTAAACCCTCATTAACACGAATTCCAAGGGACCGAAATAATTGGAGTTCGTGTTAGAAAAATTCGTTATATTCGAGCATTATAAATGTCCGTATTATCGTAATCCCTTGCCGGGACCAACGTTTTGTTCGTGTTATGGCGAAATTCGTGTTAAGCGAGTTCTAGCTCACGAGGGTTTATTGTATATGTTTTATATAGTGTAAATTATTGCACTTGATACTTGGAAAGGAGTAATCGAGATCCGGATGTGCACTAAAGAACCCTCAAGATGCAGAAAAAAGACCAAGCAGCGCTTTCTATTTAAAAAATATTTTGAGATATCTTTGTTTTAAAAAACAACAAAACAAAAAGTAAAAAATGAATGTAAAAATGTATTTCAAGATCCCAACAACAACAACAACAAATTTTTTTAAATAATTTTTAATTTATATAAATGACTTTAGGTTATAAATACTGATCGTCAATTACGTCGTAAATTAAGTTTTATTTAATTTCCTGGAGTTCAGTATAGTTAATTTCGTGGAAACATTATACTGTTCTATATCCTTGAATTGACAAAAAAATTAAAAATATTGTGCATTGTCAGTCATTTACAATTGTGGGAGTCACTGAAATCGCTCGTTACATCGGCCTTTGTATTCTGCTTGGATCAGTGGTCTACTTCACGACCACTTGGATGATCTCCGTCGTATTGATAGGAGGTACCTTGAACCTGCGACTGTTACAAGTACAAATGTTAGGTATTATGTAATTCTACTTTTTGGACCCACTTATATGGCTCAGGGCATCAACTGATGTCACTGCAGTGCCCGGGAGGTCCTGGAGTTCCAGTCACGAAGTGGTAGGATTTCCGACACTTGTTAGAGAGCTAGGTCGAATACAGCCGCTGCTGTCTAGAGGATAATTCTAGTGTCCGGCCGCCCTATTCTGTTTTTCACCAAGCGAATGCCGGAGCAGTACCCTAACAAACGGCCTCCGGACCGAGCACGATCTTTCCTTCCTCTTCGTTGTCATATCCTGATCCCTCCTCATCCACACCCTACCACTACACTAACACACATGCCAAGAGACCACTCGGGAATTTTCATCTTGCCCCGTCCAGGGCGGTGCCTCGCTGGTGGGAGTTGACCGTTCGGGGGAAACCCTGCAAGTAGGTCGGCGCCGAATCTTGCCATCCAGCGGGGAAAGATCCCCGCCGCCTCCAGAGGAAAACTTGTGGTGCTGCAGAATTTCACAGACTTTCTCGTACTAGTTAGTTTTCTAATTTCATTGGTCTGGGCTACTTTTACATTCTTTCCGTAACCTCTATCACCGCCATAGTACTTTTTTTCCCAATTTTTCCTTTTCCTAATGATAGAAACGAAATATTACTTTAAAAATATAATTCAAGAGTAAACCTTCGTCCTCTAAGGACATTTTTGTTGAAAACTTTGGAGCCGCTTTTAAGGAAATGGCGTTTTAAGCGTTACTATAAATGCGAAATTTGAAACAATTTTCCCCAGAAATCTTCTGACTTTTTTAAAACTTCATTGGAAGTAATTTTGAAGTTCTTCCATTCGCAAAAGCAATGTATACAAATTGCTGGAAATGTAGAAATATTAAGGCGTTAGAGATGTTTAAAAAATACATTTATGTAATTTTTGAAAAAAGAAAAGAATACAATAAAATGAATTTTGTATCATCTTAGACAGTGCAATTAACACTATCCGCACAAAACATTTGCAAAAGAAAGGCCCCTGCACAGTTCGTATGGAAAACCGGCTTCCGTTAAATTGGCTGTTTTTTTTATATATTGTTGTTTCAGCAAGTCGATCAAAAGTCTCAATGACCACATCGCTCCACAACCCCATAGTTTTGAACTCAATTGCATTTTTATGTGTGATTCTCGACTTACGGCAAACGAAATATTTTTAACACCCTAACTTACAGTTACATGTTTATTTTTATATATCCATGGATATGCATATGGATGGGTATGGATGGCTATGGATATGGATGGATGAAATAAAGTTATGATATATCTACATACATAATATTCCAAATATGTTTTATTGTAGTCGTTCGAAACTGATACATTTTAAGTAGCATTTCAGAGTTTTACTATATTATTTCATTGTTGTAGTACATAACACGATTCTATATATCAGTGGCGTAGAGTGACTCGCACGTTTGGGGATGCTCAACAATAACACACAAAATGTCACTATCAACTACTTCATCTAACAGGCGAACGCAACACAAGGCACATACATTGGAACTACTTCCACGATCTCCATTGCTTATGACGGTGTAGGCGCTTCCCACAAAATCCTCACAGCAGACATGACTGCCGATGTCTTGGAAGCAAATTATACAATGGCTTAGCCTTAATTCTTATACGTGAATGGCAATGAGACAACTTGTCTTGTTAATGTATACATTACATTTTAAGAAATAGTAGACGGGCATTATTTTCTACAGTTTGTGCCCATGACCAAGCGAGAACTCCCCAGTGAAAGCGAGAGAGAGAGAGAGAGAGAGAGAGAGAGAGTGTTTACTGACAGCCTAAGGTGTGCTGCGCTCTCATGCACAAACGAGATTCTTTCCGCAGTGGATGCCAGCGTAAAGCAGTCGGGTTTCTTTGGGCCAAGGGTGAAGAGGGGAGAGGGAACCTCGCCATCTGCGCATGCGTCATTGCTCGTCGCAATCTCTCGGCAGACGCTAGAAGCATTTTAGCTTTCAAGTAATCACAGGCCAGCTTCAACAACCCGCCGAATTCAATCATAGGAAATCAATTTAAAATTAATACAAAACGTGCTTCGTTCAACGGACCACTTGTAAGATTATCAACACATTATTTAGGGTTCCTTATTAATATTATATACGGGGATGCTCAGCATCTCAGCGTCCCCTGACGCTAAGCCACTGCAATATATATGCACAGAAATGAGCCTGGACTTATTCGGATAAGAATATTTTCCAGATATCGCAACATTGCGCGATATCAGCGGAGGATTGCTTTTCGTACTGTGAATGTTGAGGATCGTAATAATGACTATGATGACAGTATAATAATGGAAGATGATCTGGAATGCAATGAGATGGTAGCTGCAATATGTAGGACAGGTCCTGCAAATTGAATAGAGACTGAGAGATTGAGCAGAAAATTTTTTAAAGCTTTCTTATTACTACATGTCATAGTAGCTCAATGTATGTCACTTACGCTTGTTGGTAGTATGCTCTCTCTAAATGCCCTAAGCGCTCCATTGGGCACCTCAGGGCGTAGTCAGCAAATTTTATTGGGGGCCACACTCCTCACAGCTGTTTTTTTTGTCATTTCTGACAACACGTGCTCCATGCACACATACCTCCTTCTTGTTAATGTCCTCCATCAAATACTATAAAGACAATACAGGACACTTCGCGATATATCGAGAAACATCCATCTGGTGGCAGAACCTGGTAATAACTCATACATCCTAACCTCAGTGCTCTGTTGGTGTTTGTTGTCTGCTTGATTTCTTTTCATTTGATTGTTTTTCTGGTCGATTTCTGGAAAATGTATTTTACAATACTGTTTTTTACATCATTCTACCTATGAAAGGAAACAATTCTGAAGTTTTTGGCTTTATACTATATACTGCTAAAATACAGCAGCACTCGCGTTCGTTCTTCACATTTCCTCGTGATAAAAACAGGTAAAAATTGAAAGAATCTTTTTATTTATTTATTTATTTGTCAAAAAAAACAGTAAAAACTGTATATGACGTGTGGGGAAAGAAATTTATCTGCGCACATTTTCTTGAGGGCCAGAATTAAAAAAAAAAAGAAAACGAAAAAATGAATTTAGAAAATAATTATTTTAGAAAATTAAAGATATTTGAAAAATGTTTTTTTCCCGAGTTATCGAAAATCAATTTCAACTGTAAATCAACTACAAGCAAAAGGAGTGCTCAACAAAACGTGCGCACAGTGAAGCTACATTTACGTCCAGAAGCAAAACAAGGGGCCATCTCAGCATTTGCTCAATGGATCAGGGAAACTGGACAAAAACCTGATCGAGATGGGGGTCATTGACCCGGAAGCTGAAGTACATTACTTGTTACAGGCGTATTAAATATTTTTTTAAATGTATACAATGCAAACATAAACTAATTCTATTAAGTTGGCTGTCCGGGTGACGCCGCGTCCATGGCAAAGGTGCCGACGTTTCGGTCGCCATTCTGCGACCTTCCTCAGGGCGTAAAGTGAGGAAGGTCGCAGAATGGCGACCGAAACGTCGGCACCTTTGCCATGGACGCGGCGTCACCCGGACAGCCAACTAAATATTGACTCCGGCCGCGGAAGCCTACGCTCTCACATAAACTAATTCATTATATATCTTTGTTTCGTTATATTCTTTTTCTTTTTCACGATCAGTATAGTCTCTAATTGTATAGAAACAGTTTTGCAGCAGAAAAGATTTTACTTTTAACTTAAATTTGTGTATCGACTTAATTGTTTTATGTCATCTGGCAATGCGTTGTAAAGTAACGTACATGTATTGTATGTTGATTTCTTGTACTGAGCTGTTGATACTGACACTTGATGCACGTGATTTCTACGGCGTGTGTTGTAATTATAAATATCAATATTGCATGAAAATATGTTCCCTCCGTTAAGTAGGTCATTTTTGACAAATATTACAGATTCGTAAATAAATAGACAAGGCAATGGTAGGATTCCCAGCTCAATGAAAAGAGGCTTGCAGGAATCACGTGGAAGGCATTTTTTCATTATTCGAATAATTTTCTTTTGCAATCTGAACGTCTGAATACTACAGGATGAGCTTCCCCAGAATATTATGCCATATCTCAGGCGGGAATGCACATTTGCAAAATAAACACAACGAGCTGCATAAAGGCTGACAGAATTTGAAAGAATTCTGAATGCATAGCATAATGAACTTAATTTAGTGTTTAATTCTGTTATATGTACATTCCATTTGAGGTTTGATTGAATTGAAAGACCTAAAAATTTTGTTGCCTCAACATCAGCTAATTGCATATTGTTCATCTTCAATGGAACATGCGATTTCCGATTTGAGATGCAAAATGCATTGAAACAGTTTTTCTTTCGTTAACAATTAATTTGTTATTATTAAACCAATTTGAAACTTCTGAAATTGTACTATTTACTGCTTCTTTTTTGCAAAGAACATTCGTGTCATCAGCAAACAGAACCGTTCTTCCATTTTTAATAGACGAGGGCATATCGTTTACATATAACAGAAAGAGAATAGAACCTAAGATCGAACCTTGCGTGACCCCATTCACAATTGGCAAAGAATTGGAAATATAAGTATGTAATGTCCTTTCCTGCCAGTATGGTATTTCTACTCTTTGAGTCCGATGTTTAAGGTAAGAAGTTATCCAATCTAGGGCAATACCACGAATTCCATACGAAGGTAATTTTGAGAGCAAGATCTTATGGTCAATAACGTCAAAAGCTTTCGAGAGATCTAAGAATATTCCAATGGGTACTTCATTTTGGTCTATTGATGAAGCAACATCTTTGAGAAAAGAAAAAATGGCAGTTTCCGTAGATTTTGATTTTCTAAAACCGTGTTGTGAGTCTGAAAACGCTCTGTTTTTCCTGAGAAATGTTTCCATTCGTAAGTAGAAAAGCCTTTCTAATATTTTGAGAAAACTGACAAAAGAGAAATTGGCCGGTAATTTTGAATATCATTTTGTTCCCTTTTTTAAAAGTGGCTTAATTTTTGCTGTTTTGAAAATATCTGGAAATATTCTTGTACATAAAGAAGCATTGAAAATGTGAGTTAACGGATGTATAAAGGCAGGTGCACAAGTTTTTAATAAACAATCCGGAAATTCATCTAAACCAGATGAATATTTATTTTTTAGTTTACTGACTATTCTGAGGATTTCGTTGGGAGAAGTTTCGGAAATAAACATCGTATCTGAAATTTTTTGGGAAGTGTAAAATGTTGAATTTTGTGATTTTAGTCCCTTCGTGAGATCAGACGCAATTCTGGAAAAGTGTTTGTTGAAGAGATTGGCAACTTTTTCCGGATTACTCGTTTGTCTTTCATTATCCTTTAAAATAACATTCTCTACAAGGTATCGAGATGATGTGGTTGCATTTTTTACGATATCCCACATTGCTTTAGTTTTGTTACTAGCGCTCAAAATGTCCTGACTATTTTTCATTATTGAACATGAATCATCTTGAACATGAATGAAGCTAGTTTAATACAATTTGAGTTCTCTTTGTAATAAAATGCATTAAAAACTATAACATTACTTAATTGGGAGACAACTTGCACATTGCCATTCCCAATGCCATGTGTAACGAACATTGCAGAAATGGATAACACTGAAGATATTCCTACAAGTTTTCGTACAGGAAAATGCTGAGTCCTATGTATGTGTCTGGTTGTGTAGTACCGTGCCATATGATGGTTGTAGAAATGCTTAATAAAATTTGGATGAAAAGTATAAATTAAGAAACTCGCATATTCTGATGAAACAGTATGTGAATGCCATGCTTTTCTACCCAAATGAATTCGCTATTAGTTTTCTAAGACTGAATATGTTTTCAATAAACACTTTTTAAATTGTTTACGTCAGAGTAAACTTGACGTAAAAAAAACAATTAATGCAAATCATTAATATTCACTTGCAGAATAAGGGTTGTAATAATCTGTAGCAGAGGTATTAATATATTGATACAGTGCTTTTTAAAGGAAGCAAATGGAAAAAAACCAAATGTATCAGTGGAAGTGTTTAGGCAAGAAAAATCTTGCATTTGTAACAACGTTATTCGTGAAAATAATGTTCATTATATGTTCATTAAATGTTCGATGTTCTCATGTCCATTATAACACATTGTACATTATAATTTTCCGTAATTTGAGCCCTTCAATATAATTAAATCACAGCGAGAGTAGGTAAAAATAAGTCTTATTTCGTTAGGTTGATTAAAAAATATTTGTTTCTTTGTTTCTTTCGTAAGAATCACATGACATTTCTATTGGCGCTACATTACCAGGTTCTGACACTAGGATCGCTAGTGGGAACTTGTTCCATAGTTGCGTGGAAGAACGGGGAACTGTCCTGTATTGTCTGTATAGTATTTGCCTCCATGGACCAAAAGTTAACCGGGTCTTAATGGCCTTCAGCTATTTCATAAACCTATAATAAAATTTGTAATATATAAATTGCTACAGACACATTGTAATACAAATATTCAATTTAATGTTGCAAACAAAAATAATATGGCTTTATAAAAAATGAGGGAAATAATATTACAATAGTAATAGTAAATAATTATCTAATAATATGAAACCATTCTAAACGAATCATGCAAAATGTGAATATCACTTACTTTGTAATTTTTACATGAATACTATACGTCTTGTATTTTCCATGTCTCCCACTCGGTTATATGGCATTTGGGAACAGAACAACATCGAAGATCCGGCATATTCCTTCAAAACCTGTTCGAAAATTTGGATTCGAAAATTCGCAACGTTGAACCACAGAAGCACCCAGAGACGGGATTTGCTCACAACTATCTTCAGATGGCAGCACAGTTAGAAAGCATACTTTCATTTTTTATTAGTTAGCAAAAGTCGCTATAGACAGCGCGACAGGCACAATGGCGGACCTACCCATAATTCCCTCTGCCTCCCACCACTATCATCTGCTGCCCCCACCACAACGCTTAAATAAGGAATTTTCCCAACCCAATAAGTGACAGACCCCTGGTGCGCGTATACTGTTTAACTAATGGCTGTGACTATGTCTCAGAGTATGTGCGTACGTACTGCAAAACTGATGATCTAGTTTCGCAGTTACTTCTTCCATTCAATTTGTGTTGCACAATGCACCAATTTATGTTCGAACTTAACTAGTGATGGTCTTTGTGGCAATGCTTTCAATGAACAGTGTATGCAGTGAATAATTTCAATTGTATTGCACAATGCACTAGCAGTGAATCTGTATTCTCACATCGGCCTTTCGCTCATCAGCCTGGCAATTGACAGTGTTTGCAATGAGTAATGACAGTTGTCTGCACGATGCTCTTTCGCGAGTCCATTCGTGTCGCCAAATTCCGCAGACATCGGGTCTCGCGCTGAACCTGTGTCTTATCGGCGTAGGAATGCGGCGGCGCCGCCCTGCCCAGCTGCTATTGCGCCGTCTATACAACGCTTCCTTTAAACCTGTTTTACACGATCATTTTTTTCATCATTTTCCGCTGGTACAGAAGAGGGACTGATCAGACTGGATATAATTGTACGAAAAAATGAAGTATGCTTCATTTCTTGGAACAGATTTCATCCAATTTGACTACCGCGCTCCTGGCGTCACTTTTCGAAACTGTATCTTATTTGTTGTGAGTGTGGTGCGATTTGTTCCTTTTGCACAGTTTCAAGTGCGTTCTGATGTGTTGAATGTAATGTGAAGTTATTATGTCGTGAACAATAAATTATGTATTATGTTCGAATGTCGTCACGTTCCGTAGTCAGTCCTAACCTAACCTAACTTAGTTTGTTACCATAGATGCAATGTTCAAATGTTTGATCTTTCCCCACACGTCATATGGGTGTCTCCACGTAAGAAAAGACCCTAAAAATTCAACATGGCGGAGTTTTCGGCACTGCCAACCTCATCGAAATGAAACGCGAAAGTGCATGAAGGATACCGACGCGGCGTACTTAAATGAACGTAGTGTCCTTCAGAAATGCAGATTTTCTGAAATTATAATTATTAATATTGTTTTGACTTATAAATAGCAAATTTCACAATTTACTCATGAAATTGTAATTATTATTATTTTAAAATTGAATATAATACATTTCATTAAATAAATTACTGGTAATTTTAAAATTATGTTAATTTCCAGAATAAAATATTTTTGAAACTGAAGAATAAATGAAATAATAGATTGTTATTTTATTACAAAACTAGCAAAAATGAAACTATGCAAAAATCGGGGGATATATAGAATAAAGATGAAATGAAATATTCAAAAATAACTTTAATTTTCAACAATACACAAAGTAGTGAAATAAAACTATTTTTCACTGAACTTAGATATTTTTGAATCCTAATTTTTTTTTGTATATAACATCAACATATGACCACAATCAAAGCATATCAAAGGAATGAAGAAATCCATTGTACAGAAATGACAGATGTTTGAATTTGTGAAAACAGAATAAATCAGATATATGACTTGATATAATTTGAAGGTTCAATAAAGAATAAACTTATGCACCATGGTGATCAGATTTGATGACAAATTGCAAGGAGCAGTCATTAAAATTTCTTGAACACCAATGGTCCACAGCAAATTATATTCACATCAATTATTGAATTTTTACAACAATTTTAGAGCCTAATGCCCCTGGGCTTACAAACATTACAAAACATCCTGGTATATTTACCTTAAGCGATAGCGGAAAACCAGGGAATAAGTATGCTACCATATATATAAAAAAATGAATAAAAATATTGTTAATTCTCAATTGAATTTAAAAAATTAACATTAAAAATCAGCATTAAGAAATTTGGCTGACCGTAAAAAGTAACTACTTGAAAATTTTATATATATATTGATAGCATACCCATCCTCCCGATCAGGAAGACGCCTGAAGGTCAATTTCTAGCATACATGTAGGAACATTAGTCAAAATAATAGAGATTTACAATTTAACAAAAATACATAAAATAAATCAATGAAATAATATAAATAATATACATAAAAATGCAATTGAATCCTATTTAGAAAATGAAATATCTTCTGTGAAACACAGCAACCCTGCAACATTGAATAATTAATGCAGTATCTAATGTCCAATCTGGATAAATTCAATAAATAGGCATGTAATTGTTATAAAACAAATATTTATTTTAATAATTCCTTGAGCAAATAATGTTCTTGAAAATAATTTTTAAAGAAAATTAAAAAGAACGTTACCACAAGTAATAGGAAAAACTTGATACTTAACTTTTATATTACTTAAACTCCTGACACAAACGGAAAACCAAATTGTCCAGAATGCTAAGAACATTTGCTTCACATGAAGTATTCAAAATATAACATGACAATAATATGTACCTAAAAACCAATAAAATTTACAAAAATTAGTAGAAAACCATTGAACATTCACTTAAAATGAAATATTAATAGCCAAAATGGAATAGTGCATCAATCGTAAACATTAAGCAATACTCTCTATCAAGCCAAATAATATATTGAAATATGTACTCACTAATACCACATAACTGATTTCCATTTCAACAAACCATCTAATAAAATTATGCATCTTCAGAACTCCATTATTGTATATCTGAAACATTTAGTAAAGTAATGTACACTTCTTTCACATTTCAAAACTTTAATGTTTATTCATTTAAAGCACTTAGCATCTGTACTTCAACTAAACAAAAAATCTTGTCTGAACAGTAATGATTACTTGTATTATGAAAATGATGTAAAAGAAAATGACTAACGGTTAAACAATAGTGATGAACTAATGGTATATTAAATGGTACACTTAAATAGTTTCTTTGGTTTACATCAGAAGGTAAAAGTTCATTCAGGATATGACACTCATAATCAATCTATTAATTCATACTCACTTGATTACTTTGCAACCAGGCTCGATTCAAACAGAGAGACTAAAACACTGGCTGGAACAATTGACTGTAAAGTAATAATTTTAATTTAATAACCTGCAATTACCACCAACTTACAATCATGTAAATTGAAGCATACCTTTTGCAGGACAGTGTGGCCCTTACATTAACTTATCTGTGGGTGGTGCTTTAAGGGGTATAGATTTTATTTGTGGGCACATCTGTAATATAGAAGTAAATATTTAACATGATTATCACTTCTATCCAAACTCATTAATGTGTACTTACTTGTTTCACTTTGCAACCAAGCTCGAACCAAACACACTGACTGAAACACTGGCTGGAACATTTGACTGTAAGGTATTAATACAATAATAACTTAATAACCTGCATTACCACGAACTTACAATCATATAAATTCAAGCATACCTTTTCCACAGGACAGTGTGGCCCAGTTTCTCACATTAACTTATCTGTGGTGGTTGCTTTAAGAGGGCATAAGTTTCGAATTCATGGGCACATCTGTAATATGTAAATATGTAACACAATTATCACTTCTATTCCAAACTCATTAATGTGTACTTACTTGTTTCACTTTGCAACCAGGCTCGAACCAAACACCTAACTGAAAACACTGTCTGAACATTTGACTGTAATGTAATAATATTAATTTAATTGCCTACAATTACCAGAAACTAACCATCGAGTAAATTCAAGCATACCTTTTCCATAGCACAGTGGAGCCCTATATGTACTTCAACGATAATGGATGGTTGTGCTAAAATGTGTCTAGTGTTTCTGTGCAGAATATCTCTGAAAAACCCTTTCAGGACTGTCCCATTGCAGATGTTCTAGGTATTAGCTCTAATGGAATTGGATCTTGTTATCCTTTCATGTGCCTTCTTCTGCTGTGTCAGTTCCACTTGCACTACTTAGATTTATTAACAAGTTCTTCATAATCTTCCACTACCTCTTTTTCATAGTAGTCTTAAATAATTTTCTCGCATGTGCCACTGAATTTTTCCACATTTCTGGTGTGACCTATTGAAAGGCATACATAATTTTTTTTAGATTCCTGTTGTAACTACTTTTTAAACCAATTACAAATATGTGTGCAAGTATTTACTGTTTTTCTAATAGTGATCTTATTGAAAACATTACCTGATTTTATTGCCCTCATTTCCACCACAGCTCTTGTTCTCTCGGTCTCCTTGCCCTGCCTGGCCTTCCACATACAGTTTTGTGGTAGTACACTTTTGAAATGCCCCCACACATGATTCAATAGGATTGAATTTGCAATGATATGGTGGGCGTCTCAAAACTGGTGCCCTCTGGCAGCCCAACATATCATCAACTACTACCTTTATCAAATATTGATGGTCAGTTATATATTTATCACAAGTGTTAATGTATATTATTGAAATATTTAGGTGGATACTTTAAAATTTTATTACAATGATACAACAGAAAGGTAATTCAAAAATAATAATGAAATGTAATATTTGGTTACATTACTATTATCTGTTATTTGTAAAAAATAGTTCCGTCTCATTTCTGAAGCTTACAATCAATTGATCCTTTCTCACTTTGTTGTTGGATACTCTTCACCTGTCCTTGAATGGTTAAGAAGCATGTCCATGATAATGATGCATGGTCTTAAATTGCGAATGCCAGGAATCAGTTGTTTCTTAACCCAGGTTTCAAAAAGTACAACTGTTCATTGCTCCGTGATATCTTCCCTTTAAGGTCAGTAGCAAAAATCAGACCAGCACCTACAAAGTGTCACAACTCGTAAACATGCCTTAGTTTGTACATAATGTCATGAAAACTCAAAACATGTACCTGGTACAAAACCTCTTGCCTGCATGAACCACAACTAGCTTTCCTTCCTTCTGCTGGTCTCTTAATTATTCCTTACTGGTGCCTGGTTGAAGCCATGAATATGTAGTTGAACCTATTGGAAAAGAAAGTTTGTCTCATAATTTTTACACATAAGTGAATATAACCATTTGAAAGGTCTCTTTTACCAATTTATATAGATCCATGGTCTCATCTAGATACACTACAGTTTTGGGTTTTCACTTCTCTTATTTTTCATGTAGTCGCCACAAAATACAACCTCTTTACAATAATTTCATTTGTCTCACAATTACAAAATTGGTATCCATTTCCTCCATGCTAAACCCAATTTCTTAATTATTCTGTACAACGTTGTGCACAACACTTTGAATAAGAAAGTATGCATAATTTTATTTTCATACTGCCATACCTCTTGAAGTGAGAGTCTCCTGCCTGTTGCAAAATGAATTGGTCTTTGAAAGTCTTTCAAAAGTGAGTCACATACTCATCTTCCTCTAAATACAAATCTCTACTGTACCATTATCAGCCACCTGATAAATATACCTGGCAATAGCTTCTCTAGAAAGCCATCAAATGAATCTCTCACAGGTCATGACCGCTTCCTCTTATTGTTCGGAGTTCTAATAGGTTTTCCTGCCTCTATAAATATTTAATAAGACTTGCCAAAGTTATATAAGGTCTCTGTAATATAGTAATATATTCAATAAAATAATTATGATTCACTCTTTTATAAAAACAACACAATAATTATACTTTTATAACTGTTGTTATTGTACATAGCATTAAAAACATAAGAACTTTAAATACATGTTCATGTTTTTTATGGAAATGTACAAATTAACAACAGTAATAAAGGATAATAATTATGTTGTCTATATAAAAGAGTGAAGCTTTATTTATAATAAAAAACTATGTGAGAAGACAAACAGGTACAAATCAAATTTTAAAAAATATGATTCACATACACCATGTTCACATGAAAATATTTTGCATGCAATAAAATGTAAATAATTATTGTGAAATTAATAGACTTACCCCCACAATTAAAGCCACTTTGGCAATGACACTGCTCTCAGAAAATTGCACTTCTTTACGAGATTTTTCTCGCCTTCTTATATTTATAAACGTTGAGAGGACTCTGCCTTTCACCACTAGATATATCCACCTCCGTTTTGCTTAATTGCGAGAATTACTTCTCGAATTGAAGACATATTTAACAAATGTCAATCGAAAAACACAATTCAAGTTCCCTTCCGAAACCCAATCACGCGCTGGAAACGCAAGGGAGAAAAACGATTTTGAATAGAATGAGCAAGTGCAGGATGCTGCTCGCTTGCATTAACCTCAGTATCTCCACACGACGTGTTGCGGGTTCAAACGCTTGAAGTTGGCAGGAAGTTATTTGTACGCACGTGTACCAGTCGCCAGCCAAGGAAAAGTCCTTGATACAATACTTCCATTACGTTGGGTATTTCAGTTGGGGTTGGCACCACTTTCTCCAACTTAAATTGTAATCAAAAGTCCCTAAGCCAATGCAGTAAGAATGGCGGGTGATTTCGGGAGGTTGGTATTTTTGCTGTTCTGGGGCTTATCTTACGTGAAATAACCCAATATACAGTTTTTTACTGTTTTTGGACCTAATAAATAAATAAATAGATCTTCAGCGCTTTTGCGGTGGTCCGAAGGAAGTATTTTCATCATGATTACGTACACAAACCAGATATAACCGTTTATAAATCATGATCACTTCAGTTTCGGCATCGAATATAACGCGTAGAAACGAACGTCCTTTTCATCCACTTTCTGTGCAGGAAATTATGAAAAAATGATCGTGTAAAACAGGCTTTAGTCATCGAACGTAACAATTACACTGTTACAAAATTTTTTTTCTTTTTTCTGAATCAAATGAGCGTGATTCGTAGAATGTTAAGCTGAATTGAGATCTGTATTTTAATTTTTTCTATGAGGGTAGTTTATGAGTTATATGTTTTAATTTGTGAGTATGTAGTTACTTACATTATTCGAAGTTAGATATGGTAAGGAATTAAAATCCTTTGTAATTGCAATAGCTCCAGACAATTGGAATACTAACTTAATCTTTTACCATCGTCTAAAAACAAAGAGATTGAAGAACAACTTACAGAGGAGCGCCGCAGTTCAGTAAGTCAAAATTCTTACACAGAACTAGATTAATTTGAAATGGAATATAACATATAGTTTGCACAGTATACGTTCGTTGCTGATGCAAGAAACAATGTAGCCAG